>OX336883.1:13366077-13543577 GCA_946959425.1 Argyrosomus regius
GGCTCCTGCAGGCACGGCCATTTGCCCAGTGGTTGGGCCTGACAAACTCTAGTCTTAACCCCATCTGTTATTGTTTCATAGGGGATCTGTACCGCTCAGCAAAGGTGATAAGGACACGATACTACCAGAAAGTTGCATCTCTCTTTGGCTCCTCCTCGTTCACCAGCTCAGCTGCAGTGGCATCTCCTGTCACAGTGATTACAGACACCAAAGTGACTACTGCTGAGCACCAACATATTGCTGCTGCTGCTGTGGCAGCATCTGCATCCATTGTTACAATCCCCAGGCTGTTGAGCTTGGCCAGAGGCCAGGGACTGGGGCAGAAGGTTGGAGACAGTTCAGACAGCCGTGCAGGATCTGACCACAGTATCTCAGACTGGTGTCGGTCCAGTCCTAGTGTCTGTAACAGCTCCTTGTTGCACTGCCAACTCCACACACTCCAGCACTCCATAGAAAGAGCAGACCTCCTACCCACTAGAAGACACTCTGTGAATGAGAACGCTGGACCATTATCATTAAGAATCGAGTCTGTGGAAATAGACATGCTGCCTTTGAGGAGGCATTCAGGGGACAGAATATATTGTCTGTCAGCTGATAAGAGAGACATCATTACCACTGGCAGAGACGCTCTCTGTTACACTGGGCAGCACAGAAGCATAACATCACAAACCTTCTCTCCCGTAGGAGACAGGGAGGATGAAAGAACCGATATGACCAGCCTGTGAAACCTGCAGATTATTTGATGTATCAACAGGGAGGAATTCAACTGACAGTGTGAGCTAATCCCTTGCAAAAGCCATTGTTTGTCTTGAGGCTAAACTGACCTGGTCTACACTCTCCATCTTTCTCTTTGTATCCTTGAAAGCATGCAGGACTGATGTTTGCAACAACGAGATCAGGTCTTTGAATGCAGGCAGAGGGAGCAATGATGGAGTGAATCCTGCAGGGAAAGAGTTTGAGTGTTACTTAGCCCCAGGCTATAAAGCCAGTTATCAGTAAGAAGGATGGATTGCAGCAGTATGCCATCGCATGCTTGTCATATCATAAGTGGTTCAGCTGCTAGTCTAATATCTGCTAAAGACAATTACCCAGCAGGATGTAACTGTGTGATGAATAATTTTGTTTCTCCTCTTTCTTAATGCTTTGCTAATGATTTTGATTGTATTTGTTGCTCACAGAAAAGGTCAAACCAGTTGTTACAGTGCAATGTAGAAACGTACTGTATCACACACAGATACAGTATGTGTAAAGAGTTTCTGACAGGTCTTTACAGGTCTTCAGGTCTAGTCAATATCAAGATCTGCAGCCTGTGAAAGATACGTACAGTAGCAGCAGTCGTTCATGTGTGGAGGTAATTTAAAGGAAATATGAGATACACTGTGTGTGAAGCATAAAATGAAAAGTCAGAAGGCAGCAAATGGTTTTGTTTTGCTCATAATAACTGTGATATCGCTGTTAGGTATGAAATAAGTTTTCAGGTTCATTAGATTTTTGAAAGCTTGGCCAAGTCATCTGAACTAACCCATCCAAAACAAGCAGGGTTACTTCATTCAGAAGAAATTTAAAGGGTCCCAAAAAACCCCAACATATTTTATCACATACCTTAAGTATAATACAAGATATCTCAAAACCAAGATGAATGAAAACAAAAGTACATGTCCAGACATCACTAAAGGTCAGAGAAAATGTGATTTGTAGTGAGCTGACCCCCCAAAATGTACTTAACAATATTTGATATTTGAGAGTTTTGGCCCAACGAGAGACACTGCCTGTCAAACCAGCACATGCCTTGTTGCGTAAAGGAGGAAACAGCGTGCCAAAATAGCTTTAAAGGTTAAAGAAATAAAACAGACAGGAATACGCTCACACATACACAGATGCATGCACACGGAAAGCAAAATCTAATCTACCCTCAGGCTGCTTCCAGTTGTGTGCAAGACAGAGGTGGTGAACAGCATGAAGTGCTGTGACATCAAGTTGCTAATCACACTTGTCCTTGCAGCAAAAGTGAAGTGATGCAACACTCAAGGCTTCAAACTGTGTTGAAACTGTCCTATTTATGTCATTGGATAAGGTTGCTTTGTACCTTAGAAAATCTCAGTGCCATAATGCTGTTACTGTCATTAATCTCTCTCTCTCTCTTTACGTTTGTCTACCTCTCTCTCTCTTTCTCAGTTTTGCACTCTAAATCGAGAGCATGTGTACTAAATAATACGCATTTGATGTTTCATTAAAAAAGCAAAGAGTTTGTCTGTGGTCACATCTAACTGCGGCTGAAATTTCTCAGGATTTCAACACAGCTGTCCTAAAAAGAACGTCAGTGTGGGGATTTTAAAAGTGGTCTTTAGCTAATAGAAGTGTAATAAATGGTGGGCAATCAAGAATGCAAGGATAAAGGGCCTGTGCAGTTCTTGGCAGTTCTTGGATCCTTTGTCCAGCTGTCCAGCCTTCTCTTGTTCCATCAAGCTTGATAAAAACTTAATGGGATCCGAATTTAGGTATGGGTAGCCCTCATTCCCTTATCAAATGAGTTACAAAGAAGTTGAAGGAAGGAGAGACTCAAAGAGACTCTCATCAAACTTGTGAAATGGACATCGCTCCACCACAAACTTGATTAGTGATTGTAGAACAGGTTGAGCATGCTAATTTTACTTGGATTTAAGCTTATATGCAGGCAATTTGGTCAAGGTTCTGAGTCTGTTACTATTCTATTAAGTTTAAGGTTGGTCCAACTTGATTTCTAAACAAAGTTATTTTATCATTCACTGTTTCTCTCCTTGAGGCCTAACAAGCATTTTTTGAATGTATTTCTTCCTTCTCCATAAAACATTTGAACATCTAATGTTTTAATCTAAATCCTCTATTGATTGCATCCATGCTTGCTACTGTAGCTTGCAGTCTTCTTCCCTGCATTTCAATTGTGGATCGCTGCTTTTTCTCAGCACATTACAGCAACTGGTCGATCAGTGGAAGAGTGAGAAGCCATTGCAAACACATCACTCTACAGCCATGTGGTCAAATACTTCAACAAGTCGTTTGGATACGGATACTGCGGTCTGGGATTGATTGATAATATTGATGCTTCTTCAATCAGATCAAAACATGCAGCTTGAGTCTAAAGAGTGCACAAAAGCAGCTGTGGTCCCACCAAAAAACAAAACAAAACAAAACATACAGACAGGTGGCAAAATCAAGTAAAAGCTGAATAAATGAGTGGAGTAATATAACAAATGCTGATGCGTCCTCACAGCTGTGATGCATAATACAGTTATTATGACCTGGACATGCATACAAATGCTGAGTAGTGCCAGTTAAACTGATTTTGGATCCAGATGGCAGGAGGTAAATATCTAATAATCACTCAGTCACTTAGAAAGGGAATTTATAATTGGGGCACAGATGGCAGGCGCTCCAGTCACAAATATAAAAAAGTCATACGGTCTGCTGAGACATCTTTCACCTTAATCTTGACAAGTGGGTGAGTACATGTGTAGCCAACAAGTCCTCTATTAAATGACTGAATACAATTACATCAGAAGGAGACATAAAATGGTTTTCTGACTGAGCCCTCCTCTTGGCAGTATGACATAACTGATACCACTTTGATTAGGTTATGACCGCTCAGCCAATCACTAATGGTTCTTGTTGTTTTATTTATTTCAGGGTGCTGCTCTATGCACCACTTTTACCCTCATTTATTTGTATTAGATGGAGGCAGGATCAGGGCAAAGTAGTGTTGAATTGCTGCGATGGCAACCATTAGGAAAGAAGACAAAAAAAAGAACATTTTGTTGTTTTTTTCATGCCATGAGGCTTCATATTAAGTAATATTGAACTACTTACTGAAAAAAATGAAAATAATTATCTAATTTCAAATATTTAATAATAATATATTACAGTCAGTTATTTGGTTGAGGTTCTGAAACAGTTGAGGTCACAGTAAAAAGAAAACTGTTGACTGATGGTAGGAAACAGAAAATGAACAGTTGATAGTTGATGATCTGACATTTTGTTGACCCATCCAACCATTATGACCTCCGTGCTCTATAATAACCACTGGTGGGCAGAGGGGAAGCGCCCATGACCCCATGTTCACAAAACTGTCAAAGCAGCTACAGCAGCTCTACAGTCAACGAGAACTGCAGGAGATGAAGAGGAATGAGCCACAACAGTTCATCAGGGTTTATAATAATGCATCTTCTGAAGATACACACCAGGTTTCATAGAGGAGACAAGCGTTTATCAAACTGCAGTCTGTAATGAGAAACTACAGACCTGTAGAGTAACATCGGGCTTCAAGTTTTTATATCACATCAACACTTCTGTCCAGAGTCACATGCTCTCTCTCCCTGCTGCAGTCTGCATCATATTTGTTGAATAAACTGATGTTGTTCTGGTTGTGAATGACCAACGAATTGCAGGACGCCATTTTGTCCTTTACTTTCATCAAGGATGGTCGAGTGTATGCTAAAGCAGATAAATAAGGACACACTGAAGGACGTTTCTATAGCATTCAGAGAATTCAAATAGCTCTTATCATGTCTGTTATGTAAACACTTGTGGGTCATCTAATTCAGTTAGGAACCTTCCTAAGCAAAAAAAGACTGCACTCAGGATGTTGGGTTATGGTGACAGGAAGTTACCCGCAACCTAGAGAGTGAACTGTGACCTGTGACATTTCACAATAAAAGTCCAGTTCAATTTCACACAAAGACCAAATTTCATATGTGGAGTCCCTGTGGTCTGAACAGTGTTAGTTATTTTTCAATGAAATGTTTCTATGCAGATGAGACTGGTCTCTTCCAGGATGGCAATAATAGGGGTCACTGAATGGTTTGATGAATATAAAATGATGTGAATTACATGCAATGGCATTAACATTCACAGATTTCCTCTCACTTGAACATCTATGGGTGATTTTGAAGCAATGTGTTAGACGACACTCTTTCTGCTGTCACCAAAACACCAAATGAGAAAACATCTTTTGGAGGATCTCTGATATATAATAATATATCATTTTATTCAACATCAAAGTACCTGGTTCTACTTGTGCCTCCCACTTTTCACTTTCACTTTTTGATTAGATTTCAGGATGCCAGTTTCCATTTGCATGTAACATATAACTTGTAGGACCTGAGTACCCCAGACATCCCTGTTTGTGGACTGCCATCTAGTTCTTGAAGCACTCTCAAGGATGTGATGTGCACACACTCACACACACATACAACCACATAATGTGCACATAAACACACACACACACATACACATACACATACACATACACATACACAATTTCATTCCACAATTTCAGATATCCCCAGGACTCATGATGAGGCACTTCAACTCATGATTGCTTTCATTTCTTCAGACATTAAGCTCTTTTGATTCTCACAGATCTTTTCACCACGTCCTCTCATCACTCTGCATTAATCTTCTGTGCCAACCTCTCTGCCTCTCCTTCTTTTCTTGTTTCTTTCTGTTTTGATCATCTCATTTATCCTTGCGTCATTGCTGTACCATTGTCAGAAACTTCTTCTATCAATAGCCTGTTTTTGTTTCTCTTCCTCTTCCTTCATTAATATCTTCATATTTCCTTTTCTGGCAACAAGTCAAGGGCCATTTAACACTAGAGAGCATAGCCGGAGGAGTGCAATGCACACCCAAGGCACAGAAACAGTGAACTTAAAATGCTGTGAAATAATATACATAATGGTGATGAGGCCTCTGTAGCAAAGACAAAAAAAAAGGAGAAAAGCTTATGTTTCATTGATAAGGTTTATTACAGAAGGAATGTCCTACTGTTGACAAATTGCTTTTACTTTAAAAATTAAACACTGATAACAGACTGTGATGATGTGTCTCACCACAGGGTTCACAGGGTTTTTAATATTGCCTCAAGAGAAGACAGTATCAGCCTGTGTTTTAACGCTACATCCATCTTCTCCTGCTAATTTTTTCACTGCAAACACTGGCAACAGAAGGATTTCTACATACTTAGGATATGTCCTGTTTTACGCTCTACCAACTATATAATAACTACCTGCCCTGCTTAATATAATATATACTACAGTTGCAGTTTGTAATAAGTCTTTCTCTTGACTATAAAGCTCTGGTGTTATTAATGATTCAAGTGTCTCAGTAACCTGTGTCAGTGTGGCAGCCAGCACAAACAACACCAGGACTCTGAAATTGAAGCAACTAAATGGAATTCAGCCATCATTCATTTTATGATTCATACCTTTGTGCCAATTACCTCAAGTTGTCTCAATTTGTCTCAGTGCCCAATTGGATGGTCAGCAGTGACGTGTCACATTTGGGTGTGACTTGTTCGCCGCTGACACGACACATCTGAGAGGATACTGAAAGGGGGACTTGTCTGATTTGGGTTTGGGTGAGAGTAAATTTCGGCATGTGCCAAACTCAGTATCACTTTGGTATGCCCCAGCGGGTTTGGACATACATACATTTCAATTCAGGTCTGTAGATAAAATGCTCATTCTAGGTAATAAAAAATGATGCGTCTTATTTTCAGGTGATACACTAATGCAATTATTTTCATTAAAATTACTTTCATGATCAATTAATCTGCTGATCATTTTCTTACTTAATCATTTGTTTCATTAAATGTAAGGAAGTGTGAAATATGCTCATCACAATTCCCTAGAGCCAAAGCTGATGTCTTTAAATACCTCTTTCTGTCAAACAGTCCTAAACCCAAGGGTAGTTGCTGATTAATTTTCAGTCAGTCAACTAATTGATCAGTTGTTTTATTGTTTCAGCTCTATAATCAAGTGTCAAAACATTGGGATTTAGAGTGTAATAAGAAAACCAGAGAGTTTACTTCTAAAAGTAAGGCATCAAATATTTAAACATCTGTGTTTTTGCCTAAAGCAGAAGTAACTGTTCTCCTAAAAATTTTGAGGACTGAGCTTTGCTATTCACGGCTCAACAGTAATGCATACTTGGTTGCTCCGGGCAACAAGATATACTGTAGACTACTGTCAATCATTTGGTTCAGTTGTCCGTCTTGGCTTTACTTGTTTCTATAGCCACTCTTCAAGGAATCATCAAGGAAAATGCTGCTGTGATATTGATATACTCCACTGCAAAACAAAAACAGCAGCACTGATCCTGAGTGAAACAGCTGAGACACCAGATTTAAAGAGCACTTCATCACACCTCGAGATGCTCAGCACGCTGATAAACCTGACAGGACAATGAAGAAGTCTCTAGGGGTATGAACACAGCCAAGGCTTTTCTCAAATAGAAAGAATCCTGTTCTGTCTCTCTTAAATCACATCATCTCCAAAAACAAAAAAACAAAAAACAGATTCAATAAGCTGTTACTGAGATCTGACCAGACGAGCGGGAGGTCATTGTTCTATCAAATGTAATTTAGCCAAATCAACAGATGACATTATCCTGCTTATTTTGGATGCTAACGTAGGTCTGGCTCAGTAGAAATCTTACGTTTTTTTCTATAACCACTTTATGTCGGTTAATTGTTGAATCTGAGCCAACGGTGAAATCTCTTTTGTATGCGTGCGTGTGTGTGCAAAATGAGAGAAGTTTACTCATATTAATATCAGTTCTTCATTACTGAAAAGTGGGTTGTAATTACACAGGACAATTATGACTGTAATTACAAACAATTAAAATATGGAAAGCATTATGTCAACTTTGGCTCCTTGTCAGCTGTGCAACCAGCTCTCAAGATGTTGGGCTCTGTTACAGCTTGTGACGATGGCTTCCGTCAGCTGGCAGCTCTGCATTTAATCTGTCATCCCTTAAAAAATATATTGTTTATTTGGAGCAATAGTGAACTCTTAAAATTATGGAAATATACATGTTAGCCACGTGTGTGACTCATCCATCCTCAACTATACTCCACAGCTGCTCTGTTAATTTTTCATCTTTATTTCCTAATTAAAAAAAATATATATATATCTTCAACAGTCACAGTCTGGCGGGCGCTGTCATGTGATTGACAAGTTCATTAATTACCTAGTCTTTAACTTACTACAGCTTGGCAATACAGCTGTAGTAAGCAAAAGCTGAGCCAAAACACCCTTGTTAATTTTTCCCTAAACAGAATTAATCAAATTTTTAAAAAAATTTGGAGCAAAAGAGAAACTGAATACACTTAAAGTCTGTGTAAAGTAAGAATAAATGTGTTCTGAGTTTGTCAGACCAGAGAAGAAAGTGTTATTTACCACCCAGCCAAATTTGAATGATTAAAAATATTGACAAGTTTCTGAAATTAATTTTGAAGCAACTGAAACGTGTCAGATGAGTTCAGAAAATGTATAAATAACTTTGAAACACATCTGACTAGATGAATTAATCTCTATCTCTCTGCCAAGGGTGCAGGGGTATGCTCAGGGAGAAAAACTGTTTTAACCTCTAACTCCGCATTTCAGTAATATATCGTTCACACGTTTTTAGCAACTCATTTCCAACATATTTAATGTATTTTGAAAGAAATCTCAGGATTGCCTTTACACGGTCTTTAACAGACTGGGATGGAAAGTCAATTGAACTTTTGAACTGTTATGCAGTCAGTGGTCCGCATCACAAGGTCAGCAGGAGCCAATACTAATCCAGTGACAAATCAGCTCAGTGAATCCCTCTTTTGTGCAACTAACCGGTAAACATGACAAATGAGGATACATCTAGGACCAAACAATACTAGTCTATACAGCACTGAGAGGCTGTACTACTAAATGAAAATGTCAGCACTAACATGCTCACAACGACAAAGCTAACATGCTAGTGTTTAGCAGGTATAATGAGCTTATTATAGCATGCTAACATTTACTAATTTGCACTAAAAAGAGGTAGTCATGTATTTCTTCAACCAAAGTATTGAAAAAAAAACAAAAACAAAATGATGGACTAACAAACTGACATTGCCATCCCTGGAGCCACACTGATAGCATGAGTAGAACACGTTCAGACCTCCTTAAGCATGTTGTATAAAATCCCTCCTTTGCAAACCAACCCATTAGGTGTTTTACTTTGAATACCTGAGGAAACAGGGTGACAAGAAAACCATTATAGAGCCACTACCAGATGTCCTGGATGATGTGTCTCCACCTAAATGAAAGTAATTGTCCTGTTGGACATTTTATGGGTTAGTCTGGCTTTAGGGCTAAGAAGGTAGCCTTTTATAGTTTTATTAATGTGAGGAAAGTGATTCGCAAGCTGCTTTAAGTTTGCTGATCCTTGTGCTTTTCTGCTCTAGCTCTAAAGCATTTGCTGCTTTAACCAAGCAATCACAACAAATTAGTTTTTTGCTTTTGGGGGTTTCTGCCAGAAGACGCTGTTTGTGTCCCATGTGACTCCAAAAATCAACATTGACTGATTATACCATAGACCATACATGTGACAATATTGTTGCAGTGATGTGTCTTTTGATTGACTGCCTTTTCCTGGCAGTATCAGGGTGACGTGAAGTAGGGGGCATCGCCACAGGCTGCCAAAAACAAAAGTCAGATTGTATGGAGAAATAACCTGTGTCAAATGTTTTCAGAAACATATTTTGGTGTACTGATTAGCTGTAATACAAAATTGTTTGTGAGTGCTTTACAATGGAATAAAAACCAAACACAGCCCAGCTCACAGTAATCACCCACCAGCTCCATATGCACATCCAAATATGGTCACTTCTGGCTCCGACGTCAGCAGGCAACATCCATAAAGGCAAATTAGAGGCTTGAAAATGGTTGTCATACTGCAGCATCACTCTGCTCAGTGTTTCCTAAATACGTATGTGCTGGGAAATTAAGCGTGGTTTGGTTGCTTCTGAGGTGTCACATCCACGTCACATGAAAAAGCACATTAATGTGATGTCTGTTTTGTTTTTCTTCTGCTTTTTAGTGGATTGAAAGAAGCCTCTGCAGTGAAAACTGGGAACAAAAAGAGAAATAATTACCTTGAGCACATTACAACTATCGTACAATCTAATATTATGAGGTGTTTTGAGGTTAAGGCACTTGAAATTATGTAACTTTTGACCATGAAAATATTTCTGTTTATCTACACTGCACTGAAACTATCAGTTCTATTTAACACATAAGCTGTGATTTCTGCTTCATCACAGCAGCACACACACAATGACACTTTTTTTTTTTACCTCAGGTGCAAATCTGCACACTCACACTATTATTCTCTTTCTCACTTAATTCTCACTTTTGTCACACAATGTCAGGTCTTCATTTACATCATCCACAGCTCATCTGTGTGTAGAGCATTAGCAGAACCAACATTCAACCTTTTATCTTTCTGTTGCTCTCTCTATTATATAGTCTGAACAAACACACATGATCCCGCAAATGTGAAATGATAATATGAAGCATACAGCTTAACGTTTGTACGAAGAGGACATGAGTGGTCAGCAAAGCAAACCCTGCAAATGCATACATCAGCACAAAGAGACAGACACACACAGACATATTCAGTCAAAAATGAACTTTCAAACATACTTCTAGCAGCACACTGAGTGTATTATTCTGAGAGAAGCAGATAAGGTTTTCTTATTTTCACAAATTCAACAACCGAGATAGAAATTGTGCATTTGTGTGTGCGTGCATCTAAAAATGATTGTGCTGTGTATCTGAGGATCCACGGGCTGCTGTGAATGATATAAATCAGATTCCCCCCCTCCCCTTTTTCAAAATAACAGCTTTTCCTCGTTGATGGACTCACTGTAGCCTGAAGTGAAGGGCAGTGCTCCCCAGACGGCTACAGAGGCTCTGTCAAAACACTGTTGTGTGTCGCCTCCATCACCGATTTCCAATACTCAATATCCAAATCAAGTGAAGTGGAAACTACAATATTTTCTGACTTGGCGCCAAAAGAAAGAGACAACCTGGTAAGACTGGCTAGGTCGTAGAGCTGCAGTCAATCCCAGAATACAGTAATGGAGATGGATGTGCTCCAGAAATAGCTATTTCCTGTTTTTCAGCTAAAAGATGATTGAGAAAAATTTCCCTGCTACAGTAATTCACTGGGCTTATTGGAAAACCCCTCCAAATGCAATTCAATTCCTTCAAAGACTGTAATGATGGTGCAGATGGCCATATTTCAAAGGTGCTATATCAAACGTTCAGAAAGCTCTTGTAATGACACTTGGAGGCGTTCGGTGAACTGCAGTCACAATCCTGTTGCCAAACTAGTGCTCCAACAGGGGCATACATTAGGCTGCTGGAACGCTGGAAAATAAATTACAGTCATATTTAGAGTAATGATTTTTTTATTTGGCTTGCCATTTGCAAATTACGCAGCCAAGCCACGGGCAGCCAGCCAACCCCCTAGCCAGTTAGCTAGTTGGCCTGCATTGCTTTTGGCTGGTATAGACCTTAATTTCACGTTGTTCCATCATTTATTATTGGCTAAAATCAATACATGAGTTAGTGTTATAGATCAGGTTAGCCGAAGTAATTTGCTACAAATAAATTTCCCATTCATAGTGTTTTGCTAGTGATAACGTTAGCAAGCAGCGACGCTGCATGTATCTGGAGACCTCGCACCTAACTGCTGTCCGTAAGTTAGTAATCTTTGTTTATATTGTTTATATCGAGAGTATTTTAAGAGGGGTTTAAATAAATTTAAGTACCGAAGTTAATTCTAACATCGTAGTGGGTTAAGTACAGTACCAGTACAAAAACATTGGAAAAAGTTATTTTTATCTCCAGAATGACCCTCTGAAAGTGGAAGAGGAACATGCAAGGTGGAAGCAAAAGTACGACTTTTAAGGGGTGCTCATGTTCAGCAGCTATAATCACTATTATTATATTAACAATGTATAAAATGATAATGTGAACGTAAAAGGAGTTGCTCATAGCGATGAACTTGCTAAGCATTGTCACATGAATCGGCAGCTCCCCTCAACTTTACAGCCTCTTTCAGCTCATTCTTTTGGCTTTCCGGCCCACAACTTCACTGTTTTGGTTTCCTCACATCGCTCACATAGCAGCTGTTTTCAGTGAAAACAGACTAAAACCCCTCTGTGCAGTCCCTGCTCAGCAGCAAACATCAGATGGACACAGTAAGAGCTGGTAGAGTCCAAAAATAGGTAGTTAAAAGTTACAGAGAGAATATTGGACTTGCATTTGTCAGGTGTCCAGAAACACAACTCTAAATGGATGAAAGGAAATAAGAAATATTGCAGTTGGCTGGTCCTGACCATTTTATTTCAAATGACTCCGTATTGGTGAGAAGCTGGTTGGCTTTCTGACACTCGTAGCACTATTTTTTAATGTATATATCTTCTTCACTTGCCAAAAAAAACTCCATTCCAAGCACTCACCAAAAGGTATATGGAAAAACCTAAGCAAGGATACCAAATTATCATGAAAATGCAGTAACAAGATGCCGAGAACAAATGCCTCCTGGAGAAAAATCTGCACTTACGGAGAATTTCTAGACATTATAGGCATTTCTACTCTTTCTACAGAAAATGATGCTGTTGGGAAAAGTGGTAATTTCTGGGAAGGCACAGGTGGTAGCCCTCAGCTTATTGACATCCTTCACATTTGCTTCACGTGTTAAATCCCTTGTAAAAGAAGGTGAGTGTGATGAGACTTGCTCTGTTGCCCTGAAACCAGCATTATGAGGAAATTGGCAGCACCGTCTAAGCAGCTTTTAATGTCTAAGGAAATTGCACTGTAGACAGCTTATTAAATGGCCAGGACAACCTTTAAAAGGTGTCTTTGCATAACCGTGGCCTGGGTTCAGTGCCTCCAGGCCCTCTGCAGTGACCCGAGCAGTTATCCATCCAAACGTCACACTGCTGTTCAGAAAACCGATGACAGCTACCTGTTTTTGTCTCTTCCCTCTAGCCACCACTCCTTCTCCCTCAGGCTGCCTTCAAACCAAAAATAGCACTATTAAAATCATATCAGTCTGTGCAGGTGTGGGTGAGAAAATTAAATGCAAGGAGGTCCAGCCTGAGTCTTATCACAGGCTAGAATCATTTATATTAATTTGTACTCCTTTTTGTGAGGATTTTATAATTCTGGAGACTAATTACAGCAGCAATAATTCATCCTCATCATCATGATGCTTGTGAGGACAGCAACAAGAAGTCATTTAGGGTAATCTAACTGAAATGAGTGTGACACTTGTCTGGGAAAAGGTGATGCAAGTCCAAAACTGCATTTTGTTGCCTGAGCCTTCTGCATCGACACTCCTACTGTGCCAGAGGAGTGTTTTTTGAAGCAGTGCTAATGTCTGTCTGAGCACAGCATTAATGTCTTCCCTCTTGTTGTTGTTTCATGTCCACACTGACAGATGTCTATTGACGACGCTAGCCAGGCTGTTTGGGTGGCCAGTATATCAGCGTATATTCCTGGTATAGCTTAGTCATTGTTTATTAAAGGGGGTCTCAGATTGTATCATCTTGAGCTCAGTGTTTCTGACTAGACACTAGATCTCAAAGATATTTTATTCTCTTCATGATCCTCTCTGCACCCCTCTCTTGTTCATCATCCAATATTCTGTCTCATCTCTTGTTGCAATTTATTTGGCTTGTATTATAAAAAAAATGTCATTATAAAAAATCGTGTTATTATCTTATTATAGGTTGCTCAACTGCTCAATTATCCTCCCATTTATTCTGCTGTTTGTTACTGTCACTGGGCATGTAATGTATGTGTGTGCACATCTGTAAACACCATTAGCGTGAAAGATTTTGACTCATAACTTCCGCAATAAACAAACACTTCAATATACATAGATCACTATTGTGTATCATAATGTAGTTGGAGTTACTGCATTTTTCCTCAGCCCAGAGCTACTTTGTTCACTCTTTATGGATGGTATAAAAAAAAGATATATAATGATATGAAGTGTTGAACTCCTGCTGTCTGTGCCGCAGTATGAATGGCTGACAATATTGAAGTGGACAAAGGCACTGAATCACAAACACATCGAAGAAGAATACTCTGTCCTCCCTCTAGATACTATATAACCCCTGGGGGATAATTGACACAAGCTTTTGAGAAAAGAAATAACACATGGCTTCTCTTACAAGTAAAAAAGTTGGATTTGTATAGGAAATAAAATGCTCAGTCCAGTACACTAAGGATTTTGCTGCTGCATAATGGACATTTCTGAGTCAGTTTGCTGACTTCATGACTCTTTCTCTACTTGTGGTACTGCAGTGCTAAATAGCGTAGAAGTTTAGCATTTAGCATTATCTCATGACTTTCACTTGTATCCACAGTGGCTGTTGTTTTGCATTACATTTAGTGAAACGCGTTTAGTCAGTTTACTTAAACAACATTTAGACCAGTTTGTTGTAAACCTTTGTTAGTCAAGAATTGTAACACCTAATTCATATGTTGTTTTTACATTTCTGTTTGTGTATAGGTTGAACATACAAGATACAAGTTTTAGAGGTGCTGGTTGGCAGATTATTACATTTTAATAATGTCTTACGTTAAGTGTTTTCTGTCATTTCCAGTTGTCTGTGATCAAGCTGATTTTCTCATATTTCTCACAACAGCAGTTCTTTACCAGTTATACATGTAATCGTAGACTTGTTCTGCCTGAGCACAAACAGGTCTGTCATTCTTTCAGCAACTCTCTCAGCTAGCAACAGTGCTTTAGCTTGTCTTTCGTCTTCTACTGCACAGAAAATAGTACGACCTTGACCTGCTCTATATATTAAGAGTCATGAGATAACTTCTGTTATGATTTGGTGAATTGAACTGAATTAAAGAGTTAGGCTAACTACTTCCCACTATTTTCAGTCTTTATGCTAAGCCTAATTAATTGTGTACTGGCTCCACATTTTGCCAGTTTAGAGTGACATAAATCTTCTTGGCAAGAAAGAGAACAAGCACTTTAGCACTTTTCCCCAGCAGTCAGTGTTGACAATTGAATCATTTATCTTTCCCTTACCAGAAAGTGGTTCTAGTCAATTACCCTTCACTTCACTTCTATATTATAAAATGAGAAAAAGTTAAACTGACAAAGTGCTGGTATGAACTTGTTTGAAAATACCGTGAGTTGTGGTTGGACTGAGAAGTTTTCCATATACATAGAAAGTAGTCATACTTTTTCTTTAAGTTTTAACTGAAGTGTTTAAAGAGCCTTGTGCCAGCTTGCTTTGTTACTCAGAGCTTTAAAGCTCCTGTTGTCAATACTTAGCACAGCACGTATATGAGGCCAGCTGGTGTAAAAGAAGAACAAGCAAAAAGCTTTCCAGGCAAGATTTAACCCCGAGAAGCACGCAGGGAATTACCAGGATGTTCCAATCATCTAGTGAGTTACTGTACAGTCTCATTGAAGACTCACACAAAGGAATAAATGATCATAGTTAAATGATAGTTTCTAAAGTGAAAATAATCAAGCTTCTTTTACATTTTTAGTTAATAACATTGAGTTAATTTCACACTCCAGCAGGCCTCTGCATTAATCGTTCCATGCGCTCGCTGTTGGTATACGAGCAATTGTGATTTCTTGTAATCCTGTATTAGAATATTTAGCAGCCTTTGATGTGAGGGGAGTGCACAATTATTAGTGTGAGGCGGAAGGACAGTAGAAACAGTTAGCAATAAGCAGAACAAATTGTACGGTAAAATTAACAAATATAGACAATGATCATCTTGAGCAGGATATTTCTAAGAGGTTGGTTTGGAGTGAATTGGCTGTCTTTCAAACTAATCTTCTAAAGCTCTTCACAGTTGGCAACATGCCCATAGCCTTGTCCTTCCTTGATTCTTTATTTAGAAATAAAAGCTTTTATGTCAGGAAAACTGGGGTTAAATGTTAATCCACTAAATCCATTAGCTATTCATAAAGTGATTTGTTATGAAATAAGATTTTAAAAAAAAATCACTTATATATAATATTATAAGTCTTATAATAATAACCAATAAGAAAACATATAAAAATAAAGATAATCATAATATTATGGTTTAAACTTATTTGTTTAGTAAATTATAATAATTATTAGCTGACACTGTATACAGTATGTCTATTGTAAATCATATTAACTCATTAGGTCATCATTAACTCGTGGCTAACAAAGTAATGACTTATAACGAGTATTTTCCATAAAGTGTTCATATGTAAACACAGCATTAACATAGTACCGCCTTATAAAGTTGATATGTGTTAGCAAAGTTAGTTATGTTTTTGGTTGCCTCATAAATTTAAGTTCAATATTCACGGTTCATTTTGCTTTGTTTTGGTCTCTACCAAATCCTAAAATATCTGGCTCTTTACATGCTAAATGCTCCAACATATCCACCAACTTAGATTGCTTGTCTGCTACTGTAAAAACATGCCTTTTGCAGCTTGAAATGGGCTTGACGAGATTGCTTAGAGTGAACCAGACAGTAAAGTAGCGGACCATTTGACTGAAAGAAAGAAACATTCTTAAATTTAAAGAAACTGTGTTCGTACAGCCATGATGAGTATGTGTATTTCAATATGTGAGCTAAAATAGTGGAATAAATTGAATGTGGAACTCAACTCAAATATTTCCCATTACAAGAAAATGTACAAAAACAAATATTTTGCTGAGGTATAAGAATGAGGAAGGACCATGATGATGGTTACATATTTGTTTACTGACACAATGGTATATACATGTTGTACAGAGAATTCGGATAATAGTTAATAAAGTACATGTGGGCACATACGTGTATGAATGTTTGAATATGTTTGTGTATATGTACAGGTGATATAGTCTATAAATTGCTTTATTATTACAATTACCTATGTAAGAGTTAAATTGATAAATAGAGGAGAAGGGGTACAAAGCATATACATCCTCCTTCTCCTTTTATTTTTCATTTTTCTTTTACATTTGAAATAAAAATATAAAATGAACTAATAAAAACATATAAAAGGTAAAAGACCCTAAAACACTCTGAGGGGAGTCCAATGATTTTTTTCTGGTTTTGTTTGATGCTGCAGACAAAGACATAAGATCAGATAAATGGAGGCATTCACACAGTGTTTTTTTCTTTCTTTTTTTTTAATTTTTTTTACGGCTGGTTCATTGTCCAGATAAAGCTAAAAAGCGGAAGTGTTGGCATTGTGTACGAAAGATCACAGAGATTATGAAGACTATAAAGATCACTGTAGTTCAGCTGCCTGCTGATATGGCTTTTCTGTCTGCTTCCATCTGAATTAAGCAAACCCTCTCTGCTGTAACATTTCACCAGGCGTGACACATCTGCCTTACCAGGCTTGACCACTTACTGTCAGGTAAATAAAAAGATGCTCCATGCCGCAGGCTTGATCTAGTGGGAGAATTCATAAATCGCCAAATTGGCCACTGAAAACTGTCATCATCATGCAGTTTCTATCCACAGCTGTAGCTGGAAAATCAGATTTGTCTTATGAACTTGTGAAGACCTTGCTTTTTGTGATACATTGTGTAAGAGTGTAAAACTGTAAGTGAGTGTAATGTTTAATAACATCTGACTGTTAGTTCAGTAAAAATGAGTTAAACTGACATTTTGATATGTATGTTGGTGAATCTTTAGCCCTTTTCATAAATCTACACACTAATTCTAACCATGTTTTTATACTAAGAGTGACTAAATTGTCTCTACTATCCTTTAAGGGATGTGAATATATAAGGCAGCAAACACAACTAATAAAAATCCTGACAGCCCCAGCACATAAAGTACTCAATAAATGAAATCTGGATACTTTCACACTTGTACACCGTAGAAGAACATGATGCAAGGCTAGTGAAAGTACTAAATAAGCTGAGTTTGAAAAGGCATATTCTTCCAAATATCTGTTTCTCACTTGGGACTTGTGGTCTTCCAAAATGAATTACCTATACTGGTTACTACAGAAAGTTTGTGAAGGGTCACGCTGCTCCATGATCTTACATCTGGTTATGCACTGTCAAAAAATAAAATTGAAACCAACATTAAAACCAGAAAAATACCTGAACCCCAAAGAATCGAATGTTGGCTGATGGACAGTTGCTTGAAAACCACAAATCAGAAACTCACTAGTGTTCCAGTTCTTGCTTTGCTGATCCCCAAAAGCCATACCTTCTCCATACTGATGCCCCTGGTATTGGAGCTATGTTATATCAAGAACAAGAAGGAATGAACATTGAACATTGTCATTGCTTACGCCAGCAGTGAATTCTCTCAAAGTGAATCCTGCTATCTTGAATTTCTTGCCCTCAAATGGTCAGTGACAGAAAAATTCAATGGCTGACCATGATTTCAATCTGTATGGTAATCATTTCACAGTGGTAACAGACAGCTATCCTCTTTCTTACCTACTGATCTCAGTTAAACTGGATGCAACCAGTTACCAGTGGCTTGCCACAGTATCCACATTTCTTGATACAGATGGGCTTTCTTGATGACTTCATATTAGACCTGTCAGTTGATCTCAAGCCTTGGTAAAAAAAAAAGGGAGTGAATATGGAAATTTGCCAAACATTATCTGTCTCATTAAACTTTGTTTTTCATTCATCAGCACACCATCCAGGCCATCTGTGATAGACAGCTCATCTTTACTACTAATAACATTGATAATTATAACCAAATCCATGCCCTTGTTCGGTCACTTTCCATTTCCACTGATGCACTGTGTGACAGTTTTGATTCGGACCCCCATTCATTCCTACCAATTTACATGATCACATGGGAATTGAAAGAACACTTGACCTGGTTCAAGACAGATTCTATTGGTCGAAAATACCCGCTGATGCTTATAAAGATACTTGTGAACGATGTGTAAAAAGGAATTAATTGCCTGAAAAAGGTACACCTCTTGTAAACATAAAAATCAACCAATAACCTTTGGAACTTGTTTACATAGATTTCTTCCATTTCCTCCTAGATCATTAGTACCAGACAGAAGTAGGATCAAGGACATTCTTGTAATCATAGACCATTTCACAAAGTATGCAGTATCCCTTCCCACACTCAACCAAAAGGCTAAGACAGTTGTAAAATGTCTAAAATGTTGTAAAATGTGAAATGTTCATTGTGATCAAGGACCGGACTTTGAGTCTTAGGCAATAAACAAACTGTGAAAAGGCTGGAATTAAGAAATAAATGGGGGTGTTGAAGTACATTGGGCTCTGAACCGAAAGGTACTCTGGTTTAGTTAAACTCTGTAAGATAAACCATACAGGTAAAAATAAAATAGAAGTGGAGGCTGAGGGATTAGAAACTGGCGCCACACTGTGATACATAGCCAGGCCAGCTTGTGTCTGCGAAGGACATGAATGTGCTCACGTCAACAACTGGACTCTACACTTATATTAAAAGCAGGATTACTACAAATTTGCAGATGCACCAGAAAGCAGAGATGCAGTTTCCCCGTAGAGCTGTGGCTCAATCACACTGAGCAGCAGACCAGAGACTAGAGGAAAGTGTTGCATTAATTGAAGGCCAAATAAAGCTGCCTGACGTGGGGCAGAGCTAGCCTACCCAAAAGCTGCACCAAGTGAAGCCAGTTTGCAATTTTGCTCAGATTCCCATGCTGCGTAAATGAGTGAAGGCTGGACTGAAGCTGTAACACATGGGGAGAGGCAAATACAACAAAGACAAAGACAAGGCTATGAATGAGCAAGACAAAAAAGAAGCTGCAAGAATGCATCACTTACAGAGATGGTATAAACCACACGGAGTGGACCGGACTAGGGGAAGAGGTTGAGCATTTTGTTATGTTTAATTAGCTTCCCAGTAGTTTGACTGGATTGGCAGTACAAAACATGGCATTCATTTCTATCTGTCCTGTACAGATATAGTAGATAGTAGTAATAGAAACCAAGTCATTGTGCTGTGTTTAAGTTAGATTGGTCTGGTCTACTCTACTCAAGCCAGAGAAAGCTGAGGCTTTGCACAGAGTGAACAATTATAAAGCGACAGACAAGGCTTAAAGGGCGGTCTTCGCTGGTCTTCTTTGGAGCCTTGAGCTCTGAGGAGGGTAATCGGGTCAACTCAGGACAACGACATATCGACTCTTTTCTGACAGTGTTTCTACACCGCTACTCAGCGAAAAAGACATCTTACCTGTCTCTGATTGGCCAGTACTTGTTGCCTTTGTGGGTTCGAGTTGGTTGGGTTCAGGCATGAGGACTGAGATTGGTCAAGACGAGGGCAAGAATGTCAGCCAATCACAGGCAGGGTAGGGTGGCCTTCACTGAATAGAGCGGCAGTGATGGAAAGCTTTTAATCTGGAAGATTGCAGCCAAGTCTTTTTATTTATAATTCTGAGTTGAATGTCAAATGAACTTTGCTTTAACTTTTCTTATTTATTTTTTCTTATTTATTTTATTTATTATTTATTATTGTATGTAGCTTGATTTGAGTTGTTGACTTCACACAGTGCAGATGTTGATATAATGACAATGCTACTTCAATATATATAAAATAATGTATAACTAAATTATGCAACTTAAACATAATGATGCTGCGGACCTGTACATGAGGAAATTTTCTCTATCCGAATCATAATTGACTACCCCTGCCCTAGAGTATCCCTGGGATCATTTTATTATAAATTTTATTTTTTATTGCAACCATATTTTACCCATGCATTAGTCCCTTCACAATAAGCAGTTAAGTATCCAAAGGTCACATGTATGTGATCACTATTAAGACGTGTCTATTCTCTGACCCTCAAAAATAGAGACTCTGAAGTCCTCTATAATAGGGACTGTCTCCAGTGAGTAAGGTTAATTTTAATCCTCCACAATTCCCAATACTCCCAGCTCAGGTTTTCCTCCTGGCTGTCTGTGCTCTTAGAGATCTCTCCCACACAATCTTCCAATGTAGCATTTAAAACTCTAGGCACATAATGGCTTGTGAGCTCTGGAAAAGGCTTGCTCTACTCCAGGATCTTTTATCTATTGGCTTAGTGGCTGACAACAGACCAAGCACTACCACGTTTACTTGTTTATCATTTGTTTTTGGTAATTTGCTTAAATGCAAATTTGTTTGGCAGTTTACGCCTCCAATGAGTAAGGTGAGTCTTGCATGATTAATTAATCTTGCAGTGTGCTGGATTTAGTGACATTGAGCGGTGTAGTTGCAACTGCCTTGTTTCACCCTGTCCTTGGTGTAAAGGAGATACTATGGTGGCCATGAAATACAAATTTTTGATCAATACTGATATCATGATTATAACAATTATTCATTTAGTTTAGGGACTAAGTATTTTCTGCTTTCATTTCAGTGTTGTGTTACATTCCTACTAATGTACAATTCTCATATTAAAATAAGTTGATTATTCACAGTGCATCTCCAAGAAACAAAATATAAATGGTGATGGGGATTCAGTCAGGTCATGTTAGTGATGTCATTTTTCTTGGCCTTCATGCATTCATCATACTGCATCCTCATGCACTCTTTGCTCATGATTTTGTCATGGATTTGGGTTTTATTCTATAATGGTAACTTTAGTTCCTTCCTGTTGATTGTCTGCCCTGATTGGTTTCACCGGTTTCAACTACAACTACTGTATTCCTAGCGTTTTGTTTATCTGGTGTTGTTTTTTTGTTGTTTTTTTTTGCCCTGTTTCCCTGTACCTCTGTACCTTGTCTGTATTATGGACTGATTTTCTGTCTGCTCCCACTTGGATTTGCTTTGTTGTTTGGAGTGCCTCACCATCCTTTAAGTAAGTTGAGTTTTGGATTAAATCATTAAACTGTATCACCTCTGCACTCTGGTGTCTGAGTTCAGGTCAAGTCCCTTGTGTTCCCTGCTACCATGCTCGACCAGATGTAACAGATTTGTTCTTGCTTAACATCAGTTGCCCTAAATCCAAAATACTCTAATGATCACAGACACACAGAAAAAATTGGACCTGGTAGGTATCCTGCACAGGAGCAGAAGTGTGCACTAATGAGACCTTGGAGGCGACAGGGTACATACACAGCATGCGCAATATTTGGAAGGTGGGAGTGAGGGGTCGATAGCAGCCTCATAAAGTCTAGATTATACTCCAAACGGATGCATACAGGGACAGCAGTGAACTCCATGGCTGTGTAGAAGTTCTGTTTATACTACTTTCTGAGTTCTACTTGAAGGACACGTTCCACACCAACATGCCCTTGTAGCCCCGTAGTTGTCTGCGTAATTACAACAAATTGAGCATACATGTACAACTTCTAATAAGAGTGAACTAGCAGGTTAATCCAGCTTTACTGCATGATCAGAGCCCAAAGAGCTACAGGTCCTCCATCCCTGCAGCTTCAGCCATCCATGAAATAACTTCTGATAAAAACTCCAAGGCCAGTGTAATTTGGGGAAAATCAATGTCCATTTCTCTGCCACAGTCACGAGTGAAAAAGTTAGCACTTTAAGTGGCTCTTGTTTGGAATGTTTTATTCCCCAGACTGCATCAGTTTCCTAACACTGAAAATTGAATGCAAATACCCAGAAGCCAAAATTATTTTGTTTCGCCTTCACTCTGAATTGCACAGAAGTCTCTTGAGTGTAACTAACTTGCCTTGTTGTCCATGTACTGACTTGCTAATGCACAGCACCAGTGTAGAGCACAGCTAGTACAAAGTCACAGCACAAAGCAAAAAGCATATTCACATACCGTAAATGAAGTAATTAGCCCAGACTATTTATCCCTACTAACACAAGACACTCTTGTTGTTGTTTTTGTAATTAATGTCACTGACCGACAAAGATTAATCTGCAGTAAAACTAGTCACAGATGGCAGTTCATAAGAAAATAACACTGGAAAGAGAAATATAAAACACATTTGCACATTGTGGTCATCCTACCATAGAGTCATTGTTTGAAATGGCTTTTGACTGTGGGTGAATGTGACAAAAGGAAGCTGGGGATAATTAGGATCTATATGCTTTACCCCTTTCTGCCTTTCAAAATGGATTTTCTAGTATAACCAGACATACAGTACATGTTTCAGTGTTCTCCATGACCTTTCAGTCTACTGAAGGAATGCACCATATGCTTCCAAATAATGGCTTCATGTTGCTTTCACATCCATATTATTCTCTGTGGGCTAAAAAAAAATCCCATACAGTAACAAGAGCGAACCTTCACATGATCTCAAGCATACCATGCAGAGACGGTGGAGGAGGACATACTAATATCCTTTATTTCAGTAAAAGTAGCAATACCCCACTGAAAAAATACATCATTATAAGCTGTAGTATACTCAGGCTGTGTGAGGGGCCGTAGCAAAAACAAAAAATGACACACCAGAGGGTAAAGAGTCATATATTTCCATCAAAAGTTGAAGGAGAGCAGAAACAGGGGATAAAAGGGACTCATGCTTACATTCGCCAGGTGGACAGAAACACAACTCCAAATAAATACTAGTGTTGCTCTATGGCTGCGGGATGTGCAGACAACTGTTTGCCAACATCAACTCATCAACAAATGCTGCTTTGAATAATAGTATACTAGTATTCATCTTATATTTACGGACTCAACTGCAAACACACAACCAGAGATTGAACCTAGTAAACATCAGGGTGATTGCGCAGTATAGGGGATCCAGTGGCAGTGTGTCCAGGTTGGCGCACGGCTGGTGGTGACAGTAATCCAAAAGTTCAGTCGTGGGAACAAACAACGCATGGCAGGAGGATGGCAGATCGGGTTGTCCTGGGGTAAATGGAAAAATCATGTTTATACAAAAAGCAGAGTAAAGTGTACAATCTGCCATATAGACCTATGTAGTGGTATGAATGGGAAATACTCAAGCATTAAAGTGCAAATACCTCATTTTTGTACTTGAGATCAGCACCTTCACAGATGTGAATCTCTGCAACAAAGTATTTTATACTCGTTGAATTTGCTCCAATACAATCTGGATGAACAGCTTGGAAAGACATATAAAAGGAATACATAATACATATTATGTCAAAAGCTGTTTGCTTTATAGGGGAAAAAATATTTATGTTAATCATTTTTCACCTCATTTTCACATTTTCCCAACCTATCTTTGTTGTTTGACTAGCTCCCTTTGAGTATTTATTGTTTGAAGTCCAGAGGATGGCTACTGACAGGACCAAAGAGGATTGATTTCAAAAGCTGGCTGCAAGAAATAATCAGTGAGGAAATGATGAGCTGAACCTTTTGGCTAAAGAGAACAGAAGCCAGAAGTGGGTTCATGTGTGAATCAGTGCGTGTTTGATAACAAAAGAATAATCGAAAAGGAATGAACACTAATGACAAAAAACCCCCCAAAAAACCTGTCAGAACATTTTACATTTGCAAGAGATAAAATCCACATTTAGACAGGGAAATTCACACACACATGCACGCACACACCCCTCTGCCAATGTTAGAGGCCTTTTATGTGAGATAGGTCGATCTATCAGACAAAGCTTTTTATATTCCTCTGATTTATTTTTCCTTTTTATCTGTCTCAAAGAGAGACTGGAGTATTTAAAGCTACAGTTTTTGTTGCTGGACTGTAACTTTGAAGTTACAGTTTTATAAATATACTGTAGGATGCAAATATAGAAGCAAATAAATCTGTTGTCAAATATAATTGCGTGTGAAATTATGACAAATATCATACAATTTTGAGCTTTTTATAGGCTTGAACACCTCCTACACATTAATACCATCTATCTAATATGTGCTAGTATGGGATTCCTTCCTTTTTTTTTCCTCTTTTTTTTGCTTTTGACTCAAAATTGACCTTATAATTCTCCTGTGTATCACCTAATTAGAAAACAGTGAGGCAAAAAAAGCATCTCACATTGCACCTTGATGTGTAGCCACTGGCTTCCGTAATGTTTATTCACATTGCGCAGAACATCGCAATGTGAATGGTAATAGGTAATAATTAATTCTCAACAGGCATGACTGCTCTGTGTGAATCTGTAATGCTGGAGGTGGAGTGAGAAGGTGAAAAAAAGCACAAAACCTGATGAATGAATGTTGTCCTAAATCTCTGCATTCCTACCAGCTTTTACGCTTCAGAGGTCAGAGTTTCATTCCCAGTTTGGGACTGGGAAATATTTTATTTGTCTATTTGACGTATATAGGGACAAATATATAGCAAACAACACATTTGAAAAAGAAAATGAATTAATCATAAAATCGTGACTGCCTTACATTGTATAGGTTCTAATTTTAAAGGCAAAACGACAGATGTGTCGTGATCTGTGAGGCTGTACTCAGGTACTATGAAATAAACGCTAATGCAAATAATGATGTTTAGCAGGCAAAATGTTCACCATCTTGTGCCAATTTGGGAATGTTAGTACTTTTACAGGTATTTGGTGAAAAATGACAAATTGATTTTTAGTGAATTTTCAAACATATAACTGGCAGTTGTAACAAATTGAGTTTCAAGTTATAAATTATTACAAAACCAAGGGTAAAGAAAGAAAATAATCGATAAACAAAACAAAAAACAACAACAAACAAACAGATTTGGTCATCTATGAGAAATAATGAATTAGGTAGTTATGGCAACTAGTGTCAGTGTGCATGCACATACACTTGTACAAATGAGTACATAGCAACAAAGACACAAAACATAACAGTTTGAGCTCATTTGTCCAGGATATTAGCAAAAGGTCAGTTTTCTTAAAAGTAATAGACAATCCCTTCACTGTACATTTGATTTTCTCCAAATTCACAAAAAAGAAAATATCTTTTATTCACAAATAACAAATCACAAATAAAATTTTGACCTGATGATGGCACTACATGAAAAGTTAAAGAGGGAAACGAAAGCTATTACAATACCAATTCACTTAGAACCTCATGGTGGTGCTAGATAAATTGTCTGGGAACCATGAACGTCTACAAAATCTTGCTTCAGTTTATCTTGTAGATGTTTCACAGGATAACTGGAAACTTTGAGGTTGTGTCACGAACATCAATTGGATTCATCCTGCAGAGACCTTCATCGTCTGTACAAAACATGATGGCAATCTGTCCAATAGTTATTGTGGTATTTCAGTGTGACTCAAAGTGGTGCAAAGACTGAACGATTCTTTCATCTCAAGACACAAATGCACACCCACCTACCCACACCATATAATTATTGAACTGACCCATATTTGATTTCTGAAAAAAAGATTAATTTAAAAGCACACGTTCGTGTCATGCTTGGCAGTCATATTGGCCATATTTAAAATAAAAATGATTTCCAGCCTTCAGATGATGCAGAACAATCACCACTTATCATTTTTTCCAGTCTCTTCCCTTTCTCTGACAAGGAAGGTAATGAGAAAAGTCTGGAATTATCATCAGCGTGTCGAGTGGAAAGAGAGGGGGAGGAGAATCCTGGGACACGAAAAGGACATATTTCATTTGGTGAGCTTTCAGAGAAACTCTCCTGCTGTTTCTTCCACTTTGGTGCGTGTAAATGAATGAGCCTGAAGAGAAACTGCTGTCCAGTGAAGCTCTCGACACTCCTCTGTGCTAGAGTGGGCTGATGATAAATGAATCCTCTCGCACAAAATGATAGCAACATACACAATAATAGCAATTCAAAAAATGTTCACAGTAAATGTTAGATGTATACAATGGACTTGAAACACTGTAAAACAAAATAATGCAATGAAGAACACAATGAGACCTTTTTAGAATTCCCATTCAGACTTATTAAAGCTGCACTAATTGTTATTTTATATGGGTGTATGACTATGTAACGTGAAATGGGTCATTCATACTGATGAACTGATAGTGAATTATAATTAAGCTCTGCTGTTCCCCTCAGTGCTATCTCTACCAGCTTCTCTGCTGGAAAACTGTGGAACGTTCCCTCAAGGTTGGGATGTAGTTGCTGCCCCTAATTAAGGAGTTCAAGTATCTCGGGATGTGAGATGGGCCGGCGGATTGGTGCAGCATCTGCAGAATTACAGACGTTTGTACCAGACTGTTGTGAGTAAGAGGGAGCTGAGCCAGAAGGCAAAGCTCTTGATTTTCCAGTCTATCTATGTTCCAACCCTCACCTATGGTCATGAGCTTTGGGTAGTGACCGAAAGAATGAGATTGTAGGTACAAGCAGCCGAAATGAGTTTCCTCCACAGGGTGGCTGGGCTCAATCTTAGAGATAGAGTGAGGAGTTCGGACATCTGAGGGGAGTGTGGAGTAGAGACACTGCTCCTTTGCATTGAAAGGAGCTAACTGAGGTGGTTTGGGCATCTGATTAGGATGACTTCCTTTGGAGGTGTTCTTGGCACTTCGACCTGTAGGAGACCCCAGGGCAGACCCAGAACCCGCAGGGACTATATAGCCCTATAGCCCTGCTACCTTAGTGCTATGGAGCATTTTACCATCTTTCAGCTCATTGTTTTGGTTTCGCTGCCTGTAACTTTACCATTTTTCAGCTGTTCTGGAAATCTACCATTCACTATCTGTTCTGCACCAAACAGCAGACAGACACTATTGGCTGGTAAACATAGTGGATTTAGCAGTTAAAGAGACAGATATTTCTCTGAGGAAGTGTTGGAAACCAACAACGGAGCTAAAAGAGAGAATGAATGTTGGACTATTTGTCAGGTGATTAGCTATTGTGCATGTCTCTAAATGAGTACTAATGTTGCTCTATGCTTACTGGATGTCTAATAGGCACCTTTGGCCAACGGGATCATCATATCACGTTCACGGGGTGACAATATGTCGGTGATTGTTAATAACATGGTCCTCTACTCACAAGTGGCCAAAAAAAATAATCAATACTGCTTTGAGAAGCTTCACTCTAAAACAGACGCATTATTTTCTGGTTGACGTTTTTATTGTAAATTTTACAAATGTATTTGGACATTGAGGCAAGATTAAGCAGGTGGAAACAAGTCTTTCGAAATGTTACTTTAATGGTGGATGGCTTTCAGAAGATTTAATGGCACAAGTGAGAATTTGACAAGTATGTAAAATGTGACAGTTAGAGCTTAAAGGATTTAATAGATTTTTTAACAGGACACGTTGAATAATGGATTGCTTTTTGAAGCTTCACCTCTCCATTTTTGCTCTTTTTAATCCCCATCTCTTAAAACCTTTTCCTCCAGGTCACTCCAAACTGTTAATTACCTACCCAGGAGATACAAAATGTAAGAGGGAAGATTTTTCACACATATTTTACTTGGTTCACGATTTATTGATGGATTAATAATGTCCCGTACCCTGCCACAGAAAATATTACAGATCAAGATGATGAAGGCAACCATACTGATGTAAGTTAAAGTCTCGCAAGGACAAAATCATCCATCCACATATTGATTCATTTGAAATAAATTGAAGCAGCTGCTGGACCCTTGTGTTTTAATGTGCATCCATGTCCAGATGTTCTGTGAGCCAGGGGCATCATAATTATTCTTTCATTAAGGTTTTTTCATTGCCTTTGTAAGGGGCTGTGACCACAGTAGCTGCCTCTTTTGTGTACAAGTAAAGCTGTGCTCACCCACATGTGAAGTTTAACCACAAAGGCAACTGTTGTGCTGAAGGTCTTCATCGTGGATGAGGGAGGAGTACGAAAGAGAAAATCAATAGGGCAAAAGTGTTGATTGATGAACTGACTGCCGGAGGTATGAACAAACTCACTTCTATTAGAAACCGGTCCCTCCCACGTTAACCCACTCCTTTTCCCTGCTGTGAGACTCTGAGACATCAGCCTCTAACTGATTTGGACCCAATCCAGCCAGAGGTATCAGATCCGCAAAGGTCGTGGAGGAAAGAGTAATTTGCTACATAGCGTCACACAGATCACATAGCACAGCTGAAGCAATTTTTAAGGCTTCACTGATTACAAAGAATTGTCCTTGCCAGTCTGTGACATCAGTATTCAGTGTAAAGCGACATGCTGTAAGACACAATGAGAAGGATGTAAATTAAAAGAAGAAAAGATTTACATCGTGTTGTATCAGTGTATTGCATCTTGGGGTAAAATTGTCTGTTACATAGTTCATGTAGTCCTACCGACTGCTGGGGTTAGAATGAAATATCAGTTTGCCCAACTAATATAACCATCACAGATGAATGTTGAAGATCAGGAACGAGTGCCTTCAAAAGCTCTTACTCAAATTGCTGCTAGCTTCACAGTTGTGAATAAACATAATGGAACAGTTTGTTCCAACCAAGTAATTTGACTGGACTACAGAGGCCATGAATGCTGATATACAGTAGACCATAGACCTGGTGATATTGATTTATTAATTGAGTCATTTCAAGAGTTTGTTCATATAACAGGTAAGTTGGCCCCAAAACCAGGGGCAGAAGATGGCGGATAATACTCTCTCCCTCCCTCCATCTATCCATTTTCTTCCTCTTATCCTTGGCCAGTCACAGTGGCAGCAGGCTCAGCAGGATAGTCCAGCTATCCCTCACCCCAGCAATGTTTTCCAGCGCCTCCTGGGGGATCCCGAGGCATTCCCAAGCCAGATGAAATATATGATCGCTCCAACATGCTCTGGGTCGACCCTGGGGGTCTCCTTCTTGCTCCCTGCAGAAACTGGTGACGTCAATGTGTGGTAACAATTTCTGTTTTAGCTGCGGTGAAGAAAACAAACACATATATTTACAATATATTTATAACAGTTAACACCATGATAACTTTATTTTGTGCATTTATTTTATGCAATTGAAATTAATTTGTGTACGACATATTATAAAGAATATAGCAGCCTCAGATATTAGTTTATGTGACACAGGTGAAACTGAACACTTACATGTTAGACAGCAGGCTAAAAAAATGTTGTAGTTGTAACTGGACATAGGAATAAGTGAGGCGGATCACTACTCCGTAAACAGCTGCTAACCTTAAAGAATTTCATTACCCCAGGGTTACGGATGATGATATCATCTATTATTGACTCTGTAGATATTGGCATTCGTATCAGCTTGTATAATCCAATATGTGTGGAATTGCAGTATCAGCACACTACATTCACAACATACACCACTTCATATGGAATTAAGTATGCTGCTTATCTGACCACTGCTTGCAGCTGCTTTTCCACATCTTGCTCTCAGTCTGCGCCACTTTTCTCCATTTTTTACACCTCCACAGCTCTTCTTCCACCTCTTCTGCCTTTCACTATCTCCTTACTTTATCCCCTTTTTCCATCCCACGTTCTTGGTACCACCATCACGCCTTCTCCTTCTCCTCCCACTGTGTGTGTGTGTGTGTGTGTGTGTGTGTGTGCTTTTTTTTTTTTTATTGTTATTCTCGTTCCATTAAGCCAGCGCACCTGCAGCAACGCCTTGATGCTTCTCATTTTTGTGTGTCAGTCAAGCCACCCGGTGGAAAAACTGCATCTGTGCAATTGGTCGTATTCCAGCTGACAGCTCACATGAACTGACACACACACAACTACGCACACCAACACAAACATATAGTCCTATCTTTCATAACACAGTAAGTGACTCCCAGGGGAATGCTCTTGGGTAGATTGATTGAAAAACAGCTGAGTGAGAGAGTGACAGGAGTTCATGGACATATAATGCAGGCCACGCAAAAATAGACATTCACACAGTCATGCAGAATATAATACATACATTTGTCGAATGAGTGTGCGTTACATATACATTTAAGGTTGTGCAGAAAGGAAACACTCGTGGTTTTGTGGTGTGCTCTGCACTGATGTTATTGCTGCTCTCTATAGGGCTGCCCTGCAGACTGGACAAATGTTATCGATGTTGGAAATCCCTAGGGCCAGAAATTCAGAAAGTCATGTAACACACCATCTTGACCTGCTCCTCTGAGGTTGCTCATTTTATTAATTAATAAGTACAATTTATTTTTAATTCCTTCTATGATTGTGGTTTCTTTATGCATCATTGGGTGCCTGCTCTGTGTGTACGTATGAGTGCATGAGCGAATGCGCATGCACGTCACCCATAAACTAATATTGTTAAAGTATTCCCTGGGGCTTGAGAACACAGGATGCCTAAATCAGCTATTGACTCTGTCCTCCTTCATTAGAAGAGTATAGAATCACTACTTTATTGATCCCTCTCTTTAACCTTTGCCTCATTTGATCTCTAACATTGTTTTCTCTCCCTCTCTGTGCTTTTTCCTCCAATTTCCTTCTTTTTGTCTCCCTTGTTCTGGTCCCCTTTATGGACCCATCACGACTGGAAATACCCCATTTTCTGTCCTCACCTTCTTTTTTTTATCCCAATTGACCATTTTCCACCTCTGTCTTCCCTCATTGGTTCATAGTTATAATAGTTACTGAGGCAACACATTGTGACCTTGAAATGACCTCTCTCTGTCTACTGTGAGTGAAACATGATTTGACTGACTTCATTTCTATTTCAGGTCCCCACACAGCAGTTCCCATGAGGGGTATTTTCTCCATCACGAAGACATCTTCACTCAAAAAACAGAGAGTAATTTGAAGCCTCACAGCTTACAACTACGAGACATGAATATCAGCGTATAGTCAGGAAATAAAAAGACTATTCAAAGACGCTGAAGCAATGAAATAAACACATAAAAAACAGCAGTCTGTAGTAATTATGTGTTACATGAGTTTAATTACTTTACTAGACCTCCCCAGATGATTGGTGATGGTGAAAGCCTTTTATGGCAAGATGAGGAAACAAAATATAGATTTTCCATATGTCAGATGTCTCATCCTTTTACATCAAACTGGATTATTTATATATAAGGTATCTGCATGCTGTGGGTGGAAAAGATATTGAATGTAAGATGGCTTTTTGTGAACTGTTTTCACATTTTTCACAACAGATGGCAATGAAGGGCACATCTGCAGGCACTTCTGCTGATTTACTTCTTATGGTGTGTGTGTGTGTGTGTGCGTGTGCGCGCGCGTGTGTGTACGCACATCTGAATGTGTGTTTTATGAGCAATCACGTCATCTTACAGCGATCACTGCATTCAGGCCAACCACAGGAGGGCGAGGGCAGGTGGAGACTGTGAAGAGGGCAGCAGAATAACTGAGAGAGATTGGGGTTGGGGGGGAGGGGGACTGAGTCGGACTGTGACAGATGAAGGAAGACAGTGAGGAAAAAAGTGTTATTAGCCAGTAATCGAGGGAGATAGGGGGTCCAGGAAAAGAAGACAAGAGAGACAGGAGGGGCAAGGGGTATGAACACAGCGAAGCGAAGCAGGCAGAATACTCTTGGGGGGTGAAAGGATGAGAAAGAAAGAGACAGTGACAGAGAGAACGGGAGCTCTTGTGTCACTCTGAAGAGGACATGTCTTCTGTCTGACCTTTTCAGATGAATTCACACCCCTCCACCCTCTCCCTCTTGGATCTCACCCAACTTTTTTAAAAAAACAAACTGTCCTCTGTGGCTTCCCCTAGCTTTGACTTTATGCACTCTAACTTCTTTACTGCATAAATACTGGTCAGCGAGGGCAATGGCTCTACTGCTCTCCACTGAGAACTTGGTGTGGTGATTTAGCACCTGAAGCTTATTCTGGTGACAGTGTTGCTCCCTCCCTGTGTCTAACATTCTGACAGCTTGTCACAACTGCTGAGACGGAAGCTGACAAGGTGTTGTTCTTGTTAACAGAAAGACAATTAAATACTGTAAAAATTCCTGGAAGTCTTGTCTACTATTGATTACTTCTATGTATGTACATATTTTCTGTTTATTTGGGTGACAGTGGCTCAGCGTTCAGTACTCTCATGGCCCTTTCTGAGCCTTTTGTTTACATTTCTGTGGACATAAATCCAGTTTCTCAAAATACATGAATGTATGTTAGGTATGAGCAATGCTGTGGTCATTGCCTTGTCACAGAGCTAGTAACAGTTGGTCTTTAGGTGCTACATTGTGCTACACTGTGACTGTCAAATACAGAGGATAAATTTCCTTATGGGAATAAATAAACTATTTTTTGTCGAGGCAAACTGGATGCATACCAGGAACTGTTTGTAGCTAAATTCAAGGTCAGATCAGAAGCATAAATAGTTATAGTAGTAGTGAATAAAACATGTAATTTAATGCTTACATGCTTACATTTAATGCATAATATTATTGCTGTTGACCAGTTACCTCATGTTGCGACTGATGAATAAAGCAGTGCTGCTCTCTGCGGGACAAACTATGCAACTACATTTTTTGAGGTAATTTTTCTGCCTGAAAAGCTGTTGTGATGCTGTTGTTATTGATTTTCATTGCTTTAGTGAAGTGTTTGCATGCATAAGTTCAAAATAAAACTTTTACTTGGGTTGTTTCTCTCCACATACACACATTAGCACGTGACTACATGCTGCACACTGTTTACATCTTCTGCACGACCAATGACCAGTAAAAAGAATGACAGAGTGCAGTCACAGTCTTCCTGTGTCACTTAAAGGACCACATAGACACCAGAAAACATCAAAAACTAGCTGCTAATGTGAAAGGACATATTAGTGCATGAGTAAATGAAATAAATTATCACAAAATAAAATAAGGAATAAAATTCAATGAATAAAAAAGGGGGGCGTACTGTTCATTAGTATGACCAACTTTACTATGGGTCCCACACTGGTCTTCCTAGTAGTTGGGATATGTTTTGCACCCACTTGAAAATATGAAGGATAAAAAATAAAAAAAATGACATAAGTATAAATAATTTAATAAATAGATAAATAAAAAATCTAAATAAAATCAAATCCAATGGAAATAAATAATGAAACCCATAAAAAATAAATACATTTTGGTAATTAAAAGGCTATTTTTAGACTATTTTTTTTTTGTCCATGAAAGAAAACTACAACTGACACTCTCGCGATACGTGACGAAGCCTCGCGATACTACACGCGTCTCATTCGAGCCAAACTGGAGGGATTTCTGTGCAGCTAGCAGCATGCTAGCAGAGCAGAGATAACTTATCTATAACTAACACGGTCCTCTTCACAAACAAGTCGGCTGAGAGGTGAGGACATACGCCTTCAAGCTATACCGTAATAACGTGAACACGAGCAGGTACTTTTGAAACTGTTAGCTTGGTTAGCGCCCTCTGAAACACACTTCACATGTAACTTAGCATTTTGCCTAACTGTTAGTTTTAAACGGCTACACACAGAGAGACAGAAAAGTGCCAGAATAACTTAACGTAATGTAGCGACTACATGTAAGCTTTTGTGTTCAGTAACTTCTTTGTTGTGTTTGTGTTAGTCAGCATGGAAGCTAACGTTAATGTCAGTCACTATTACATGGCATCTTTGATTCAACGTTAAGTGCAAGCCTTTGGTGACTCCTAACGTTGAACTGTTGAACCTGAATCTATCTATCTATCTATCTATCTATCTATCTATCTATCTATCTATCTATCTATCTAAACCTCATCTTTAGCTGCTGCTGTTGTGTTGTGTGCTGTTGACCCTTGCTCTTACCCTGAACTCTCCCTGTATGCAGTGCAACACCAGCAGCTCTCAAAATGGATTTAGAAGATGACACCACTGTGTTAACAACCTTGAAGTCCTTCAATTCCTTCATCAGCCGCAATGAACCTCCACAGCGGCTGTCGGAGCACTCGGCAGGGAGTGGAAACCTGCAGAGTCAGTACAAACGCAGCATGGAGGTATATAGAAACTGACGGCGTCAACAGTAAAGCTGTGTAAATGCGGCATTAACGTGCAACATGTGCACTCACTGACTTGTCTTTACTTTTAGTTGCTGGAGGCAGCAGAGAGGGTTCAGTCAAAGAACCGCTACCTTCAGTTGGACCAGGAGAAGAAGCAGATGGAGCTGAGCCACAAGCGAGCTCGATTTGAACTAGAGAAGGCTGCTTCTGACAGCGCACGAGACTTGGAGGTACAGGCCACACAGCGTTACACTTTCACACCATATAATGCAAATGAGTATATGGTAAAGGTTACTTTGTTGTCCCCAAGAGGAGAAAACTGTCTTGGGTTGAGGGGATTGCCTCATCAAAACCAAACATCACAATAAAACACATTAAATATGAACATGTGTAAACATTAACCTGAGATAAAACAATTAGTCACAAAGCCACTTTGTTTAAAAACTACAGACATTTGGAGACATATATCTGGAACACACACACACACTTTATTACATAAATTACAAGCAAACACATTTCAGTTGATGTGTCTACAAGCAAACACACGATGTGGTGAAAATATGTATCCATTGTTTCAGTTTAACTGACAGAGGGGAAATGTTTGAGGCCATGTACCTCCCTGTGAATTCATTAGCACATGGAAAAAGGGTCGGGTAAAATCCTCTTGGTCTGCTGAATAGTTGACTGCCCTAAAATGTCTTGGAGCCTGAGGGGTGAGGAGTTCCCATAATCTTCCCTGATGTCTGATTCAGACTGAATATTTGAGCCTTAAATTTGACCATTAGTTTTCTAAACAAGCTGCTAAAGCCACAATGTAAGATGGACTCTATAGTAGCTCTATAAAAATGTGGATAATATATTATATGTATAATTATCCACCAAAAACCTCTGAGGAGGCAGTCAGACAGAGATGCAACAGTACAGACAAAAAAAAAAACCTTGGCATGTCGGGCAAAACAGCTGGTGCGCCTGTGGAGCTTAGCTGTGTGCACAACTGGGTGATCAAATATGATTAGTCTTTGCTGTGCTAAGGAGGGAAAAGGCACATAAAAGGAGGTGATTTTGGGTTCACAACATACTGAAAAAAGGGAAACCGTATGGTGAACACCACCTATTCTTCCATGCGAGTTGTGTCTGTTATAGCAACCTCTCGTCTGCATTTGATAATGTCCTACCGTTCCTATCATATTATATATTCAGATCTACCGACATCAAAACAGGAAGGAAATGGCCAAAGGAAGGAGTTGTGTCTTGATTAATTTGATTGACTGCCTGGACCAAGTGTGACTTAAATCTTTACTTCTATGTGCATCTAAAAAAAAGACAGACAGCCTGTCGGTGCACAAGGTAAGATAGGAAAACCCTCTCATCATCATTGTGTCTTTGGAGGAGACACTTGCAATGACACTTTTGCGCCAGCTAAACTTACTATCAATGTGGAACCCTAAATATTTGTGAGAAGTGGCCTATAGTACTGTCTTCAATTTATATGAGATGAGCAGGGATGGGGTGGTGGTGTATTGCTGACTACTATATCAGAGATTGCTGAATGAAATATTACTTGTGACTTGTGACAAAACAAAACAAAAAACTTACCACTACCACTTAATCAAGGAGGATTCACCTTCAACTGAACATTTTTTAAGCACTATGTGTTGATGATTAGTGTTAGAAGCAGACCAAAAACCAAAAAATTTGCAATATTCAACAGACAGCCCATCGAAACAACGTGCAGTATTGTGGAGATGGCATAATTTGTGCCATATGGTGACAATTAATTTGAATATTAAGTTACTGCACAGACTTGGTTGACAGATTTCTTTCCCCTTACCACTCTCTTATCCAGAGATTAATGGTAAAATCCACTGGGTAAAACCTGTTTCTCAATCTTTATGTTACAGCATGAGGTTGACCGGAACCAGGACCTCTTGGGGCGAATAAAAAAATTGGAGGAGAGAGAGACCGGGGCAGCTAAGAACCTATCAGAGCAGGTGGAGGCAAATCGTGCTCTCCGTAAGAACTTGGATAGCCTGAACAAGAAACTGGAGGAGCGAGAAATTAGACTGAACACTGCTAACCAGGTACACACTCAAACACAGACAGTGTAGCACACACACATTGACTATATTTGTACTCTGGTCATGTCTCCCATGTTATGTTGGCTTACTTCTATAATCTGTTCCCAGAGTATCAGTTCTTTGAAGGATGAGATCAGAGAGCTGAAGCAGAAGATTCAAAACCAAGACTCAACGATTTCTACTCAAACTCTGGAAAACCAGGAACTGCAGGAACAGTTAGATTTGCAGCGCAGGTACAGACACATACAGAGACTAATAGTTGCCTTGCTCTCTTTTGTGCTGCTGGATTGTGAGCTGTGCTGCATAAGATAAATGCTGACCACACACTTCTATCTGATTGGTATTATCAGGAAGTATCTTGAAGTCTCTCAGCTTTGCCAAAGTCTCCAAGCTGCCCAGTCCTCCTGCTCGGAGCACGTCATCAAGATTAAGGTAAGATATACACAGTGGACTTTTGGCCACTTGGTGGATTTGTCTGCCGTGCACAAACTGACATTATAACATCCTGTCCACAATTCAGAGATGTCAGTAAAACAAAAATATGATGACGATAAACACTGAGGTTATGATCTACATGCTGAAATCAGTTGCAAGGACATACAACTTATTTCACAACAAAAGTGTGAGTTCTATAAACAGAAGTTTACCATCAGATATTCAGTGAAAATTAAATAAAAATGATTTCTCAGTTATTTAGTTTGTGAACAACAAGACTGATGTTACGCTGAGCCAGTGTAGTTAGCTGTTGAGCTCTCTTTGCAGGATTTTTGTCTCCTCATATTCAACCAGGTGCTTCTGCTTGAGGTGTTGAAATCAGTTTATTGTACAGCCCCTTTTGTTGTTACTGTCTTCTTGCACTCGTATATTTTTTTTCTTAACTATCACCATGGTTTGTTTGTATATCTGATCTTATGGAACCAAACCACTTCCACACTACTGAAGTCGCTCCCCAGCCATGCTTGTTGTCACTGTGCAAAATGGTCCAAATATTTGCAACTTGAAATATTGGCATTTTTATGATTCTGATTTTTTGTTTTGTTTGTTTCATCATATTAATAATTATGCCAGCATTATTGTGAAAGACACGATATGACACACCCCTACTGGTAATGGGTAATGGAAGCCAAATCCAGCAGTGGTCTAAATGCAGTAGAGTCCTTGCACTCAGCTGCATACAAAATAAATTTTATACATCAATGTGTATAGTTTATGATTTGAATTGTAGGACATGTCTACTTTCTTGTTTGAACTAATTTTGTGCTTCATGTTTCTTTTTCAAATTAAATAATGTAGGTTGAATGTTTGTTTTGCATTTGTATGTTGGCCATTTTTCTTTTTTAAAGATTCATCTTTATAAACTATTAACATAATTTCAATCTTCGACAACAACACTGCATGTTTTTACAGTGCACTGAATAGACACGCACACACGCACGCACACACTCTGTTGTTTTTTTAGCTGATTTCTCTCCTCATGCTTTGGCAGGAGTTGGAGAGGTGTCTTACCCTCCATGAGCAAGACGTCGCCATTGTGAAGACTGTTAAGTCGGAGGCGGCGAAGGTTCCAGACCTGGAAAAGGAGTTGAAGCGGCTCAGAGAAGATAATGCCTTTCTCAGGTCAAATACATTTTTAAGTTTTTAATGCCTTCCAAATGTCTCACCTTTCAATAGAATAGTGAGGCTTTCATTTTTAAAGACTTCAGTGCAACCCCACTGCGCTCAAAATTTTTGACATTTCAGTATGTCTTTAGGTTATCGTACCACACTTGGAGGCATTAGGTGACAGCAAGCATGTCTGCAGACAAGGTGCAGTCTTCTTACACATGATTATTTCCCACTGTCTGCGATATTCTGATTTCAGAAACATTTTAAAAGGTGAAAGTCAATTTCTTTTCTCAAGATACTGGATTGAGAATAATGTTAACACAACTATCACAACTCAAGAAGCTACAAGATACAGTACTGGCTGCTTTGTCATGTCAGCCCTTTGCTAGTTTTAAGATATTTATATTAGGAAAATATTTATGGAAGAGAAGTAGAATGGAAAAAGTAATATCACATCGGTAAGTAACCAAATAACGTCTTCAGTAGAGCCTGACCGATATATCTGTCAGCTAATAATGCCTTATGGGAGACATATTGGTATCTGTGTAGATGTTATCCTGTCTTCACCAATATGAAAGCTTTTTTCCCTCCTGGTATATAATGCAGAAAAAATGCTTGTTGTCAGATATTATTGTCCTGCAAAGTTAGTCCAGCAGAGTGCACTGAAATTTATAATGCTTGTGATGAGCAAGAAAAAGCAGCTCTCAGCATTGTCAGCTAGAATTGGTTGACACTATTGAATGATCTAACATGTTAAAGAATATTTAGCTTAAATATACTTTAAATAAAGTTATTTGTTTAACAAAGCAACCCTTTGCGTACCTTTGCATAGTCATATTGGTGTAAAAGTGGTACACAGTCCACATAGAAAAGGTTGTTTTTTTATTCTAGCTCAAAGATTTACTATATCGGCTACCATATTGGTAATCAATGATTTTTTTCCCCTTTTAAAATTGGTCTCAAAAACCCGATATCAGTCGGCCTCATCATTGATCATCTATTGGCTGTCCTCTGAAGTACTAAATTGTTGTAATTTGCAGCTAAAATAGTGCTGTGAAAAAACTCTGCACTCATTTCCTCTGTGGTCATCATCTTTGTTAATATCATGACTCATTTGATTCTATATATATATATATATATATATATATATATATATATATATATATATATATATATATATAATATATATATATATATATATATATATATATATATATATATATATATATATATATATATATATATATATATATATATATAAACAAACGACATGTAAGACAGGGTTTTGCAGATTAAAATGTTGCATTTGTATGCATAGATATAGTTACTCTGATCTCACTACATCATATTTTAAAATCACATCAGAGTGTGAATGTAGACTGGGATCAAAAAAAGTGCCATTCTTACATCACACAAGGTACAAAGCTTTGAAGTTAATTTAGTGTTTTTGTTTTTTTTTGTCTTTGCGCTGTTCTCTCTGTTCGGTGCAGGGAGAGCAGAGAGAACTGCAGCCTGTTGAAAGAGGAGGTGGAGGGACTGAGGAGGAAGCTGGAGAGGATGGTGAAAACGAAAGAAGACCTGGTCAACATGGAGCTGGAGAAGGAGGTAAACCCTGTGCAGTTGTGGGATAGTATTGTTTCACTTTATATGATATTGATATCACATTCCACTACAATGAAAATTAAGTTTAATTATATCCATCATCCAGTACATTGGCAGACCAGAATCTTTGGATAATATTGGTTGATTACACATGTATGAATGTCCATATTAGCAGATTATGTTTAAGCTGCAAGTCTGTGTATTTTTGACCAAGTTTAAAATATTTTTGTTGTTTTCTTAACAGTTTTAAAATGAACACGGTGTGTTGTATATTTTATTGTCTTTGCACTTGACTGCTGTCATAATAATGATATCATGTACTTCCTATACATGGACAAACATGTGACCCCTTGTTTCTTGAATCTTTAGAGGTTGGCTGAGAAGCTCCAAGCCTGGGAAAACCTGGGCCAATCTACCGGACTCAACATCAGGTCAGACACTGTGTCAACGCATTCCTGTATGTAATTTTGAGACAGATGCACAGAGGTGTTATAAATTCCAGTAGGTGGCGCTGTGGTCATTCCAAATAAATGTGCCTCATCACTGTGGATTGATTCCAACAGCATGTATAGGAGTGTGTGTTTTATACCTGCTTGTGTGCACGCGCTGACTGTCTCAATGCATGCAGTCAAAACTGGTAATGAGAGACTGATTGCATGTTTCCTTGTGAGCAGCGGTGCACATCTGACAGATTATAAACACTACAGTTTTGTCCTATCGCATGCGTGTGTGCACGCACGCATGCACACACACCATTTTCTCTCTGATTAACTCGGCTGCGATGTAAACTGAATGTTAAATGGAACACATCCACACAGCAACTCTGGTTTGTCTTGTACTGTGTGTGTTTGTGTTTCTGTGTGTGTGTGTGTGTGTATAAAATGTGTGTTGCACCTTCCTACAGGGCAAGAAATGGCAAGACACACTGTAAAAATGATGAAATCTTTCTTGTTGTAAGATTTAATTTTAGTGTTATGTAATATGGTATAAAGCCTGATTGCATTTGTTAAATTTGCAGTTATTAAAAGACTCACAGGAAAGGATCACAGGAACGTAATACCAACTTCAAGTTAATATACACCATGCTCGGTTGAGCTGTCAATCATCTTTCAGAAAATTTAAGTCTCTCTCGGCTGTCATCCTGGGTAAATTGAGTTGGAAATTTGAAACCTTCCTCAAAATTCAGGTGTTCAGACAGCCATGCCATTGGCCGATTGAGTGCTGTGGATGGGGGGGGAAAAAACCTGCGTTGCACATACAGCTTCTAAAGGGCAGCCATATGTGTGAGACTCATACTGATCAAAAGTAAAGGTTAATGCAGCTTGCAAATCAACACTTAGAAACTCCTTCAAGCTGTTTTTACTGTTTACTAAATGGCCAAGTTAATTGTCAGGATGTTGTTTCCCCGACACAGTCCTGTGATGCTGAGGCAAATGGAAAGCAGGAGCGTTTCATTCAGCAGTCTGTTCACCTTTATTTCCCTCAGTACAACAGTGATTTATCCTCACTGATTCTTATTTGTGCATCAGTGGCATATTTGCTTGGTGCTGAATCTTTTCATGTATGTGTTTTTGTTAAGCGTGTATAAACGCTCATGTCGTTTTATGTGGTTTATGGGGAAGGTAAAGTAAGTAAGCTTAATATGATACATGTCATTATGCTGTCTTTGTGGTATGAACGGAAAGTTTCAATAGAAAACTGACAGACTGATATCACAGTGCCATCAGTCATGTAACAGCGGCTGATTAATGTCAAAACAAAGTTTCGTCTTCGAGTCTGTTTTTAGTCTTTAAGTATAAAATATCTCATGAAACCTGTATTGGTTTCAGCACGCAAGAATGTATTTGTATTATTGATTTGTTTATTTTGCTGGCCGGTAAGTCATTTCTCATAACTGCAAGCTGATACTTAATATATTGTTTTGCTTTAGTTTACAGTAACTCGTTCTGTCACTGCACATTTCAGGGTCATCCATTAGTGGTGTAAGAAGAATATGTTGTGGAGCAGTTGTTAATGAGGAGTAAACATATTGGCACTATTGTTGAGGAATCTGCCTCATAAAAGCCAGGATTTAGTTTCTTACTAGCCAATTGTGCTGGTTTGCCAGACGAAAATAACTTTTGGACAGAAGTTCAACTACAAACAATGTGACTGCCTGGTGGAGACAAGCCCCACAGACACAGCAGTTGGCTGTTTATTCCCTTTCCTTCTGTTGCACAGTCTGATATCATTGTGCTTGCTTATGTGTCTACCTCATGTGCTTGACAACTGAAAACAGAAACTGAATGAAAATATTTTTATTGTTGAAGGGACAGACGATGAAAATATACAAGGAGACCTTCTAGTTTCTTTCTCAGTAACGTTTTTACTGACTAGAGAGAATTGAGACTGTTTGGTGCATGTGTGTGTGAGGATTTGCTCCTTTTCTCTAAAAAAAAATATACATAAAAATATATTTATGTCTGGTGAGAAAAATCTAGCAATTTCAAGACATGTCAAATTTGATAATTATTATTTACAACTATAGTATGTACATGTCAAATTTAAGGGTCTGAATGAGAAATATTTTGAGAAAATTCAGGTTATTGTTGAAATTAATTATCCGAATTGTCATAAAAATGTCTTTAGGCAACAAAGCTGATCTCATCTGAATGGATTTTAGAGCAGAGGGTGTGATAAGTATTTTAGATAATATACAGATGGTATGTAATGTGACGTTCAAAAGTAATTAGCTACGTTGTCTGATAAGTGCAAAAAGGAGGTTTGCTTTTGGGTTACTGAGGGAACTCCTTATCACAAATATTTTCTAAAACTGATCCCACGACACTTTAACAGGACTCTGGGATATTAGAATCACTTCCCTCTGCTCAGTAGACTAGCATCACCCTGACAGTGCATTTACTTGTGGTAGTTCATGACATCTCACCTAATAATATGCCAACCAACCTGTTATTTGCAACATCAACAGAGATGTCTGGCTCATGACCTGCAGCAGAACACAGAAAAGAAGTCTCTCATATAAGCAGAGGAAAAGGCCCTTTGTGTTTGTACCAAAGTTATTCCATCATATGATTCATGAACTCATATTTTAGTCATGAGATTATTTCCATAACTAAGGCTCCACCTAGCGGAGGTGGAAGTGGTAATAAATCCACACTATGCAGCATTCACATGGCATACTCACCTTGACCACTCAGCCTTTTCTCATTTGTCACATGACTCAGCGGATTGTGTAATGCTGAAGCATCTCGGACTACCTCTGGCAGTCTCTAGTGAAACCGAATGTTTTTGTTATGGGAAAAAAAAAGCAATGTTACATTCACTTCCTGTGGGTCAAGTCTTGCTCTCATGACCTCACCTAATGTCATGATGTTTGCTTCACTTTTCCTGTGTGTCATTTTAACTGCTAGGTGGCAGCAAAAGTAAAAAAAAATTGAGCTAAACTCCTGTAATGTGTGCCCATTTCACAAGAGATAAGGAGATAATAGAGCTCATTTTTTTTTGGACCGATCCTTAGTTACAGGATTTTGGAGGTCATGTGGTGCATCTCTGTTGGAGTATGTGACCTTCTGCATTGTTGCCGTCCCACTGAATGGTTGTGTGTGTGTGTGTGTGTGTGTTTTTATCTGTCAATCTCTCCCATGGAGTGAGTTTGTTTTGTAGAACTGTGACCGGTATTTAGCCCACTATCCCCCACTCGTCTCTCCCTCTGCTGCTCATGTCGTTTTATTTCTCAACTCCCCACTGGCCGACTAACAAAAGAATATGGAAAAACCTACATTTTCATCTCTTCTCCGTCTTCCCTGCTCTCTCAGTCATATTGATTTTTCATTGTGTGTGTGTCTGTGACTGTGTGTGTGTACACATGTGTATGTTAACTGTTCTGTGTGTGTCTGTCTGTAGGAAACCAGAGGATCTGTCCAGGGAGGTGATTCAAATCCAGCAGAGAGAATTTGCCCTGAAAGAGCAGAACTACACACTCAGCAGCCGGTAACAAACACTTCTTCACACCGACACAAAATCCCTCTCTGTGTCTTCAGACCTTTTTCTCTCGTTCTGTCTGCCTGCATGCATCTCTCTCCCCATGTATCTATTAGAGCGTATCTCTAAGAAGTCCTTAATTGTCACAAAGTTAATTAAACTGGTCCTGATTCTGATAGCACTCCTGACAGTAACCATTGGTGTGTGTGTGTGTGTGTGAGGGATTGCGATTGAGAGAGAGGGAATTCACTAATTAAACTTGTCCTGTTTAGGCAGAGGTGATGTCTGTAGGGAGGGCTGCACGCATGCTCTGGTATATTCATGCTGCAGCTCAGTCCAGCTAAGAAAGCTTTCATTAGCTAACAAGCATCTCTCTTCTGCTGAGCGTATTGGCCTCATTATGAAATATTAGAAACAGCAGAATGGGAGAGTGGTGGGTGTGGGAGGGATGGGTGAAGGGAGCGTGTGGTGTAATTATTGTCCTCTGGTGTAATTATTGTCCTATTGATCGGACCTGGCACAAATCGCTGCTGCAAATAATTTCTGGACGGTTGTTAAGGAATTATTTGGTGCGAGTCAGGTAAGTTGTCTGTTAGGGAGTATTATTCTAAACTGACTATAAATTGCTTCTCTTAGATTGTCTGAACATTCAGCACTAATCAACCTGTTTTCCTCTTCCCTGCCCTCTCATCTCCCCTGTTATTAACCTACACACAGACACAGACACACACACATTTTTACCTTCTACATTTTCGTTTATCCCGGTCTTTCAGTGTGAGGAGCTTGGAGCGTTCACAGTCTGAGGTTCGTGCAGAGCTTTCTCAGCAGCACAGCAAGACTCTGGAGGAGCAGAAGAAGAGGGAAACACAGGATGGTCTTGTCCGCCGACTACAGAAGAGAGTACTGTTATTAACCAAGGTGCACAGTTAATCGACGACACACACGAAAACAAACCCATGAACACCGACGCATTAGCAAATATCACAACACCACCATTCCACCATCACTCAATGCCAGAATTTTACTTTAAATGTTCAGGGAGCGCAGTACGCACTCGAATCTCAAGGCCAGCACAGAATTCCTAATCTGCCCTTCTACCCATCTCTCCCTCTGATTGGTCGATAAATGTCACGTGACTCCTCAATCTGTCTGGCTTGCTTCCTTGTGCTCTGCAGTTCCTGAGCAGACCTCCCTGTGATATTGATTTCTCAGTGTGTGTAATTCCCTAGGTCAACATACTCAGTCTCTTAGTACACAAATAACACACACATACACACACCGTCACCCAGTGCCATAACTAAGCAGAGCTACAGGCATGCTGAAAAATACGGTTTGGCTCTGTTTTGGCAGAGACCGCATTCAACCATTCACACTTTACCGAGCGCTCAGAGGGTGTGAATAATTGTTGTTTATCACTGTTTGTCACATTAGATTTGAAAAAATATCCATTTCAGTTGTTTTTTAAATGCTGGACCTTTTTTTAATTTATTCAGGGATGGTTTGCTGAACATTTTGGTTGAAACCAGACAGATATTCTTTAACCTATATTAAGTGTAACGACTGAGTATTTTAAAGCCCCTCAACCAACCAGATCTGCAACTGCCCTATTACATTTAATCTGTTATTCATTATTTTCCTTTCACTCATTTTGCACACTTCCAAGAAAAGTAGCAGGGGTTTCAACGAATTATTGTTTTTATTATTTAATATGAAAGATGCCTAAAGTAGCCAGCTATCATTGTTACTTTCTGGCTAAAAGTAACATTTTTGTATGCTGTAATAACAGATGACAAAATGTAATTAATTGATTTAAATAGCTGGAACCAGGTGTGTGACATTTCTTTTTTTATTGATGTAGTCTTTGTTTGAGCTCTGAGGAATACATACAGTATCTCCAGTTCCCCCTTCCACCTGTGGGAGTCAAAGTAGCCACATACTGGCAAAGTGCCTTGCTCAGCTGTTAAGGAAGCAGAGAGAAGAACAAATTTCATCCATCCCTCTCTGCCACGTCTGCCTAATGCTACTGTTGGCCTGCTCAGATGTTTTGTTACTCATACACTTTTGTGGGACAGACTTGCCGACCCATTAGAGGCACAGTCACATCGTAACGCACTAGATAAAACGGTTGACATAAAAGCACTTTCAAAAAAGAAAAGATTATGAAACAGTAATGATAGTTTTATCTCTCTGTCCTCCCACTCCCTGTTTGTATGTTTCCCAAAATTAAAGTTTTTATCAGAGGAATGCCGACAGATTTTTGATTTAGATTAAGTGAATTTCATTGCACGTCAATAGACAGTAAATAGCCAAAGGGCCTGCTGGTTAGGCTTTGCAGCAGACGCATACGCACTGACCTCCAAATGTTTGTACCTTTTTGTATTTATTTCTATCCTCCTCTTCTCTCCTTTCCAAGTTTCTCACCGGATGCATTAGGCAGTTGTATAATGTCGTATGACAAATGAAGCCACTTTGGTGCCAAAGCAAATAAAGTTGAATTAAAGATGATTTCACATATACTGTTTTTAAATGAACCAGACTCAGTCATCTTTAAATGGATTATGTTGGTTTTGATCTGGCTAATCACAGGCTGAATCTGATTAGGGTAATCATGGTTTGTTTTCAGATACTAGCCCATGAGCTAATCTGACAGGGCAATTGCAGCCCATTATTCACAGAATCTCACATAATGGGAATTACAAGGTGCTTTAAGCCACTCTGAAAAGACTGCACTTAGCAATCAACATGTAGCACATGCAGTTATCTGAACTGTTATTTACTGCTGGTATTTATTACCTGACTTCAACCTGAATTGCATATGCTTTCCTAAATTAGCCCAGTTAATAATAGACTATTGAGCTTTCAATGACCCTCAAAATTCAAGGATGGTCTCAAGCAGCCTGGCTGTTTTGTGCGATGTTTATTAAAAGCCTGATTGCCACAAAATGCCGCCTGCTTTGCTTTATAATACGCAGTGTACCAGTGCAGTGAAGGGAGGGGAGGAGACACATCATTTTAAGTCTTGACTGACACTGAATTTGCATTAATAAACAGGCTGTTTGCCAGTTTTTAAAAAGATTGGATTGTTCTCACTCATCATGTTGCTTGGCAACAAGTACAGATTTGCTATGTAAACGCATGAATTAAATGTAGTAATCATTCATTACCGTTACAAGCTAAAAATATTGTATCAGGTACAATTTTCAGAGGTGGTTACTATAAAGCGTGTTTTCTAATGCTTAATAAGTGGCTGAACATTGTTGCATTGAGATATTAAACATCGACTAATTACTGTAACAGCCTTGGTAAACAAGAAATAATTCCTTTTTTTGTCCACTTAGCAGTTCAGCTGACTACACTATCTTCTTTTAATTTCTCTCCAAACTTTCTAGATCAACCGAGCGTACATTAAAAAGTATAGCATGGAGTATAGCATATGCAGACTAGTTACTGAAAGTTAAGTGGCTGGTTTAGAAAGTGTAATTATTAAGGTGATAGTTTCTGTTCACGACAGTCTTAAATTAATTTTATATGCCCTGTAGATGGCTGACTTCTCTTTCTATACATTTTTGTTTTTGTTATTCGGGAACCATAAGAAGACATGTATGTTTTTGTGTGTGAGAATGAACATACACACTCAAAACATCAAGCAGACAGACACACACTGACAGAGACTTATGATCTATTTGGAGAAGGCGTGTCAGTCTGAGTGACACTTGAGAAGACGTTGACTTGAAGAGGTTTTTATCCTCTCTCTTCTCTCAGAGAATCAACCGCTTGGTGTGTTGATTTACTGGGCACAGTTCACTGTTGAGAACACGTCTTTCATTTCGGTATTAGAGAGGAGAAAAAAAAAATCCATTTGAATTCATTTTCAATTATCTCATCACATATCTGATAAGAGAAATGAGGCAGCATAATATTATATGCTTCATTTGCAAAGACATTTCTCTGTCATGACTCTCTGATTTAATTTATGATTTATTCTTTATCCTTTGTTTACAAAGACATTTGTCTTTGATTTGATTATTACACGAGGAGGGATGCAGATAAGCATGACCATAACCTTAAGCCTCTCTTGTCACAGCTTGGATGAGAACGGCGCTGCTGCCTCATACTTTGTTCGTCATTTACAAAGACATTTGCCTGTCATGTTAACGCACCAGACAGTCATATAAAGGTAACCCAGACAAATCAGAAAAAGATCAAAGAGCTGTGATATTCTCATGCACACAAACATTACATATCCAATAGCACAGAAATCTTCTTCTTTGGCTAACATGGACATTTGTGTAGTATACAACAGCACTCTTTTTATTTTGTAATGTTATGTTAATATGTGTGTATATGTGTGTTACAGGAGCGTGATGGAATGCGTGCCATACTCGAGTCCTATGATAGCGAACTGGCACCTACTGAGTATTCTCCTCAACTCAGCAGAAGGCTCAGAGAGGCGGAGGACGTGCTGCAGAAGACTCAGAACCACAATGCAGAGATGGAGGTGTGTGTGTGTGCAGGCCTGTTCACACACATATATACAAATAACACTTGCATTTATAATTTTCTGCTTTAACTCCCATATAGTCAAGTTCATTGTTTTCAAAACAAAATTTGAATATAGAGTACTTATTTACACTCCTCTTAGCTGCCGGCCAATTTGGCGTGCATGTTGATGAGTGACACTTTACTCATAGCTCAAGGCACTGTAAATGCGTGGTGCTCAGCTGCTCCTTGTCAGCACACTCAATACTCTCTCTTAGTGGACAAATTGACAGTTATCTGCTCTGAAAACTGATAAAACTGCACTTGTGGTAGTCAGGGACATTGTGAGCAACACTGGAACGAAATGGAGAAGGCTCAGTGAATGAACTGCAAAATTGGGATAATATATATGGGTGCTCCTGCTTTTGCTCTGCTGACATGCTCTGTTTCTGTCGATACTGTATATCAGCGGGATAAGGACAGGAAGTCCTTTTTTGTACTTTGCATCTGTAACTTTTTCTCTTTGTTCTGTCCTTCGATTCAGGGCCATTTGACCAAAGCACAGGAAGAGACAGGGACTTTGAAACTACAGCTGCAAACAGTAAGTGTACATGTACACACTCACTCCAGTTTTCTTCTATGACATACAGACAAAACACATATTGTTTTCTTACATTATTTACCAGATTTGAATCCAATTAACTTGACAAGGTAACTATTCGTACCTGTATTGAAGCTGTAGAAATCTTAATTGCTACTTAATGATTATTGAGGTGCTAATGACTGAGGTTACACTGTCTGTGATCATTTCACAGACATTCCTCAGTCATTAGCACTTAAGATATCTCAAGTACCATTTTAGTCACAGCTGTTATCCTCGCACATGTATGGTGCCTTTCTGTGAGTCAAAGAAGCTTAAAAAAAACTCTAATGCCTCTCTGACTAACATGCTGACAGATCTGATGATGATGTTCGTCCTGTAGACTTATTTTAAAGGAACATACTTATTTAGCACCTGGATTGGCATTTACAGTACCTACCTGGTGTTGTGTAATGTCTCCCAGCTCTTTCATCTTGACTAAAGTGACACTAATTGACAGGTACTATGAATAAGGGAACAGTATAGTCTCTGAATAATGTTAAACAGTCTAATCTGTGAATTTTGACAGATTAAAAGGGCCAGTTTATCTGTCATCTGTTAAAGGGAACCTTTGGGTGTTTTTAAGCCGGACTCTTAAGCTATTTTTATGCCCATGTTTTCATGTTTTTATGTCTAAGTGACTAATGGGGACAACAATTTTTGAGATTGCTCCAGCTTTGAGCAAGAGAGCTGCAGCTGTGAGACAAGCTGGAATGTGTTACCCTTCGGGGCAATCGCGTAGTTCACTGAAAATGCTTTAGTGTTTTAACACGTCAGTTTGAATTCACCAAAGTCACACAATAACAAACAAACTAACTGATAGAGGAAGCGGTAAACCAGCAGCTCCTCTGTTCTACAATGTAAAAGTACTATTCTTTTCAATGGAATCTGGTGGCTTTGAACAGAGTGATGTAACAGCTGTTTCTGGTTAAACAAAAAGGATCTCACTCAACACTAACGTCTGTCTCTGTAGGGTCCTTTCCGTAATATTGTTTGACACTTATAATAACAATCTGGGCCTGACAGTGGAGAAAACAAGCACTTTTAGAGGACGTACTTTGATAGTGAGGAATGGCCCCGGAGGATTTCACATTGCATCTCATTTGGCAGTTGAACCAAAAATTGTTAGTCACTGTCATTGTTAGACACTAAAACATGTTGAAAGATGTAAATGTTCCTTTTACGTTTGCCTTATGTATTATTTTTAATTGGGAGGTGTGGGAATGACAGAAAAGTTACAAAAAAATAGTATAAAACCAGGACAGAGCAGACAGTTGGCATGTGGGACCTAAACTTGCTTACACACTTTGTGCATCTTTCTTTGTGTCCTTACTTGTTCTATGATCTCCCTTCTTTTCATGGCTCCTTGTTGCCGAGGAGACATCAACATAGCCATGGCAATGAGTATTGACGCGTGAAATCCACCTGTCTGGTATAGCAGTAATTACTTATCCGTCTTGGGATGCGTGAGAGTGAGGATGAGCTGCGAGACAGACAGATGCTGTCAGAAAAAGAGGAAAATGGGGTGTGCAAATGAAAATGAGGGATAATTGCAGACAGGAGAGAGAGATCAGAGAGGAACTAACTAAGACAGAGACAGACTAAAACATGTATTAAGGGAAAAAGGATTAGGACATTGTGAAATGTAAAATGAGTCTGTGGACTAATGGTGTATAAAGGATATATCTGTTTGTCTGGATGTCTGTCTCGAAAAGATAGTAGCACACTGGAATAGAGTCCTCAGGATTTATCTGCAGCCAAAAGGTTTCTGCCAGGCACATGGCCAAAGGTGGTCTGATATTAATGCACCAGACCCATTTCCTCCTCTCTCTGTTCCAGGTGGAGCTAGAACTGGAGTCTCTAAAGAAGCAGCAGACCTTTGCTGCAGACAGCAGTTCTTTAGTGACCAAAGAGGAGGTCAACATACTCAGGTAGTTGGCGCGCGCACACACACACACACACACACACACACACACACACACACACACACACACGACCTGTTGCAAAAACTAATTCAAAATCTGTGAAAGATTCATGCATATACCATGGGTGGATTAACTCAGCCAGACCTCACATGTGTTGTCTGGGATTAACCTCTTGAGTCAATGATATGCTTGGGCGTTATTCTGTGTGGTTGATTTTATTAAGTGTGTGTGTGTGTGTGCATTTTTCAGGCAGAAAATTGAAGATTTAGAGGCAGAGCGGCAGCGTTTGGAAGAACAGAACAACATTCTGGAGATGAGACTTGAGAGACACAATCTTCAGGTAGGCACCTAGACTTCCCTCTAACTGTTCTCTGTGATGGATTTACTCGTCTGGCACAAAGGAACCAATTTAATAACCCCAATGGCACCAGTCAAGCCCGTGTGACATCGCAGATTGATTCACACAAACGCTTCCCGTATCTGACAGTTTTTCAAACACAATTGGACCCAGGTGTGATTCCAGCACCGCCCAATGGAAAAGTTGTAGAACCTGTGGCTGATTTAAAGTCATTCTTTATTGGTTGCAGGGATTAGAATGGACACAGCGATAGTGGCGGAAGCAGATATTGTCAGAATAAATGTAGTGTCAGCTGGGAATGAAACTGGCTGAAAGGAAATGAAATGAATCCTGCTTGGAACATACACATGCATGACTATGTGCATCTAATCCAGCTACTTTCATCTTGCAAAGTTACTTAACTAACTCCCTCTGTTATACCTGATCCCTTCCCCTTTTAAATTGGCGCTATACTTGTGTGTGTGTGTGTGTGTGTGTGTGTGTGTGTGAGAGAGTGTGTGTGTCTGTTCAAGTCTCATCTTAGCCAGCTTCTCCCCTGACTCATACTGTGCTAAACTAAACCTACCAGGGCACTTTAATGAAACATGTGTGGGCAAGCGTGTTGGTTCCATTTAGCCGTGGGGTGAATGAATTCCATGTGTTTTCAAGCATGACCACCACTTTTAAAGCAATTGACAACCAAGTGTGCGTAGGAGTGTGTCTGTGTGCACAGGTTTCAAGGTTGCACGGTCAATGGATCAGTTCTTAGGAGTTAATTCTTATGACTCTTCCATGGTCTAATGCACACCAAGAGACCTCTACATCAGACCGAGTGAAGAGATGAGTGACTGAATGGAGAAGCATTTGAAAGGGGAAATGAATGGCTGAATGAGTAGGCATAAATGACTTACAGAACTGAATGCTTGGATAAACTGACAATGGGTTTTTTTATTTTTTATTACATGAACTTGCACGTCAGATTTCTTGTGGCCTAATCCATCATTACCGCCCTGTCTTTATATTTAGATCACACTGACTATAGTGTGACTGCCACTCAACCACTCAGATTACAAGTGTAATGAGACTGCTTTTCATGGACTCAGGCAGGCTCAATCTTTCCCACCAGTAATTTGTCAGGAGGCACTCTTTACAACTGTTATTTTTTAAAGACCAGTCCACCTTTTATTGTGTATATACAATAAATGTGACTGATTCAGTCCTACTAATGGTGCTGTACGCTATGTTATGAAATGTTATCGCATTTTTTTCCCATATTGATCGATATCTAACTCTCTGTTCCAGAAACAGCAGGTTCTAGACTGAACCCCCTCAATGTCTAAACATTGCTTTCCCCCTCCACCCTATCCTCCATCATAGACCAAACTTTTTTTTTTTTTTTAATTTCTCCTCCCTTCCACCACTGACCCCCACTCTACACACTTCTGCACATTCATATTCAGTCCAGCTGCATTTCAGAGTTCACTCCACAGTGAGATCTGTCTATTTTATTACTTATTTTTGATCTTTAATGTATAGCAGCTGTTTTTTCCATTGTTTTCTAGTATATGGTTGCTGATGTTGGTCATGGTAATGAATGAGTTATCTCCTTGCGAATGGAGCAAGCTGAAACGTCAGCTTTAAGTTTATATATGGAAGCCAGCGCTACTGCAAAGCTTTCATCTTTTTATTTTCAGAACTGTTGGATTATCTATTTATTCCAAACGTTCATTATTGATGACAGAAACGTAAACACATTGCGTCCTCTGTGCCTGAGCTTTTTTCCCCTCCACCACCTACACAGTTGTTCAGAATATTAAATGTAGAAGCTTTATGAATTGGTTATAGGTGTTATCTGTTTTCATTTTGTGACAAGAGAAGAAAAACATAAACTTGAGAAATGATTGTTTTGTAGAATAAAACCATAACAAGGTAGATTTGAAGAGTGCGTGCTGAGTGATTGTTGTATTTAAATTTTAAGGGTGGTTTTAAGGATATTTGCTCCAAATTTGTCTAACAAGGCCATCTCAAAGGGCCATTAGTATTCAGTTCAGTCTGATTATTAAGAACAATAATGTTGTTTGCAGACAGATTTTCAGACCTGTTGAGGGCTGTTATGCTCTCCTCCATATTTGTTCTGTTTTAAGTAGCCCCTCTGTGGTTTGGACACTGTTTATAAGCATAGAGGGGAATGACATCACCATCATGGCTTCAACAAGTGCAACAGAATTTCAGCTATTTTGAATTAAGCTGGTAATAACAACTCCAAAAGAACATCTTATTTAAGATAAAAAAAAAAAAGATATCAATCCATTCCTCACAATTTATTTCTTGCATTGTTTTTGTTCACTGGTGTATTTTATTTCTTGCACTACAGACCGTTGCAGCAGTCATGACTTAATACTGCTGTACTTTGTCTTTTTGCTTTTGCTGTCATGCTTTTGTTGTCATACTAGCGTCTAGACAGAGATAATTGTTGCAGTTGCACGAGGTTGCATCAATGTATTCTCTCTTTTGTACATGTGCTTACGTGGGCATGCACAATTGTATAATACCGAGGCCCAACAGCATTACCCTCAGACATTCCTTTTAGATATAAAGAGAAATAGCACTAGATTAAAATGCTGAAGTTGTTAGGCCAGGAAAGGTTATCTCCAGTCTTTATGCTGTGTTTGATCAAGCAGATGTTTAAGGCTTACAAGCAATCCCTTGAGATTATATAGGTCATCCTGAATATGGGGTTTTATGGCAATGTGTCAAGTAGCTGTCAGGATGTTTTGTTCTCTTGTTACAGTAGATATTTTGTTCTTCATAATGTTGACAAGGTAGTTTCCAGCAGTTGACACCCCTGCAAAGGAAATAAAATCAGCCTACTCAAACAACAAGCCCTTACCCATTCTCCTTACCAATTTCCTTGGGGGAATCCTGTCTATACTAGGGGTGCGATTAACTGATGTCACTATTAACTGCGGTTTAAAACGTCATGGTTTTGTAACCATAAAGGCTCAGCTACACCAAATGTTTCTGTCTCTTACAATCAAAGCAGTGGTGAGAAAAGGGTTGGGCTTTAAGTGAATCAGAATCAGAAAAAAAAATCAGAAAAAGGTTTATTGCCAAGTACGATTTTCAAGGAATTTGTTTTGGTGTCATTGGTGCATAAAAAATATTGTCTAAAAATATAAGAAGGATAAAGAAAATCAAGTATTAAAAAGTAAAAAGTATCAAAAACCAACGGTAACAAAGCAGGAAAAGACCACTGCACTGTTTTCATATTTATTGCTCACCAAAGCAGCATGTAATTCCCTCAAATGTATAACACCTGCATAAAAGATGATCATAATATAATCATGAAATTGAGATTTTTCCTCAGAGTATAATCATGCATTCATAGTCTGTTGTCTGAGATGGCTAAATATGATAGTAGTATTACATATTTTTCATGACGATGACAAAGACAATGCTATTTACCAATGTCCTCAATGCTTTTTCAACAAATTAAGTAAAAATATTTTTACTAGTATTCCTTCTAGTTAAAATAACATTATCAAACATTGTGATTTGTACATTGTACATTGGATGAACTACCTCTTCTTAGTCACTTCGTTGTTTTGAAATGTATGCTGTGGGTCCAAATGGTGTAAAGCCACAAATCATTAATAAATAATAATAATCTTAATGGTGCAGGAGTAGAAATTCCTTAGGAATTGAGGGGGATACCTGGAATTCCCTCAAGCGTTGGGTGAAACAGGCTCTACCTTTCCTTTAACAGAGTTGGTATGCAACTTTCAGGTCAGGCCCTTTGTAATATAGAAGCCAAGGTACTTGAAGCGGTCCACTCTCCCCACCAAGAATCTGTCAATGTTAACGGGATTGAGTTCCTTCTTCCCAGTCCACTATCATCTCCTTAACCTTGCTGACATTTAGAAGGAAGTTATTGTCTTGACACCAGTAGGTTGGGTTTTCTTCTTTTAGATAGGTTGCTGAAGGATGGCAGCAGCAAATGAGGGCAAGAAGCAACTGTCTCTTTATTCAGGTTTGGTATAGTTCGAAGTGTCAACCTTAGTTGTAAATTTGTCTAATCTTATGAGAACCTTCCCTTTTCTACTGTGAAGTTTGTGTGCTGTCATATTGTGCCATTGACTGAAACTTTTCCCACCAGACAGTGTGTCTTGTCATTACACCCTTGTGCATTGGTAAAAAAAAAAAAAAAAATCAGTTTCAAAATAAAATGGATAAGTCTTCCGACCCTTGAGCAGAAGAGATGATGGCAGTGCTGCTCCGTTTTTATCGAGTAAATCACTGAAATGATTCAGGCCATCAGCAAAGAGCGCCTTGTCCCCCTTCAGCCTGCTCATTGTAGGATGCAATTTGAAAGAGAAGTGTCAGTAATGATGGTTAGATGGTGAAACACATTTGATTTAACATGCAAGTAGATTCAAGACTTTCCAAATAGTCAGAACTTTTCCCTTTACAACCTGCCGTAATCCGCAATTTTTTGACAACACGAATTACAGCTATATTTTGTTATGTACATACATACCAGTCCAATTAGCAGCCCAAATCACAAGAAAGGTCACACCAACCCAGGTGAGATGTTTCAACATGGTCATGTTGTCTGATGAGGAACAGGGTGGTATGTTGCACCTTTCTGTTGTTCCTGGGGGAATCTTCAGCACTCCATGTTGAAAAGGTGTTAAACTAAGAAGCGAACAGGAGAGAAATTGCAGCTCACATCTTCCATGGAAGATGCAGCATCTCTGCAGACCTTTGCCTTTATGCTTTCTACGCACAACTTCAACCTACTCTTGCTTATCTATAAAATCCCAAAGGCTCATGTCCCTGTGGCAGAGCCTACCAGGGATTCTGATGCTAATACTACATGGTCTAAAAAGTTCTTCAACTTAATCTCTGCCAAGGCTACGAAACCAGTGCTGTACTTCAGTTGGCTTTCAAAGAGGACAAAGTCTTCTTAGCAGTCCACCCAAATCAGTGCCCAGCCATTATTTCTTCTTTCCATGTTGGGTTTGAAGGGAAGTCAGCAGGCCAGCATCCACGTGTCTGCTGATTTATGAATGGCATAGAAACTAGGACCCGTCCCTAAACCTCTTTCTACCTGTTGGGATTCAGAGATCGCTCTGTGGGCCCTTACAAAACCAACTGAAGACAGAAATGTGAGGGTGTTGTTTTTTAAGATATTTTTGGTGTTTGCTCTCTCTATAGAGAAGCAAGTTAGTGCCCTTCCTCTGCAACATGCCAGTATGCAGTTTACACCAGGGATTCTGAAGGTGACCTTGCAGCCTTATTCTACTTTTATCCCAAAAATGACCAATTAATGCTGACACATGGATCATGGAGCCCTTCAGCTGCAGCCCTACAGCTTTTCAGAACAGCATATTCTATTCCTAGTTTGTGCTTTGTATCTGTATCTGAGCTTAAAGATTCCCTGTGGAGTGTTAGACCTCTAGTAGCGTTATGGGGCTATTTTTATATGAGTGGCTCCCTGTTTTGTTTATTTTCCTCATGTGGATGCACATGCATGATCGCGGTATACAGTCCTACCAATGGTGTCACACTATTCCACTGATCAATGGGCGTCAAGATATGTAGCAGTGTAGAAGAAGACTGCAAGCTTGTAAACATGGATTTTAAACTATGAGAAAGGAAATGCACTCAACTCTGTAAGATCTCAAGGGTATACACAATGCATTATGGTAAGTAAGACTGAATATAAACATAACTTTTGTTTGCTGGCAAGAGAACTCCACAAGGCCCCTTTAACTAAGGATTTTATCAGAGGATACCAAATATTTGTGCCCTGGCCTAAGCCTTGCAGAGATAAGCCCATTTCCAAACAAATCTGTCTCAGTGCATAGTGGATACTGTTGCACATCTACTACAACTCCTTACTCCATCTTGAGCGTTCAGCCTCCAATTGGCTTATGTATACCCTCCACAAGGGACCCGGTGAGCTCCCTTGGCCCCATTTTAAGAGACTCTCCATCAGGCCATCTGTGCTGCAGCTAGCGGGTTAACCTCAAATTTTACCCATGAAGGAAAAACCATTGAGGTGTAACCTCTACCTCTGTCCCTAAGGCGATGAGGGTTAGGATGAATCTAGGTGAAGTACATGCTCAGCAACTGGTCTAATGTTTCATCATTGCCACATGATAGCACAAAACGCCTTCATCAAGCAGTTATCAGTAGTTTACTTTTCGAGGCATCAGTGCTTGATGCACTTTTGCCATATATAAGCCCACAGATGATACGGACCAAATATGAAGACATAGCTGTTTGATATTACTGAAACCATCATCTACAGTACAGTATCTTTACATGCAATTTTTGCTGAAAGGACGGCTATTTCCATATTGAAATTTCTTCCTCTCACCACCATAATACAGTTAATGTAAAAAAAAAAAAACATTGCATCTTTTAAATTTATGTTATGAGATGACTAAGGACAGCCAAATAGAGCATCTAGGTTTTATAACAGAAGTAGTAGTAATACGTAGAGAGAACGGTATGGACATTAAGTAAGACAGAAGAGTAAGTAATGTACATGCTACTTGGCTCTCACACTCTCAAATGTTTTTTTCATTTTCTTTTGTCACACATCTTTAGATTGTTGTAAATAAAAACTACAAATTATAAAGTCTACCAAAAACATTGTCCCTGGATATCGGATCGCATTGGTCTGGATAATCCACAGACCTTGCTGCCAACAGTTTTCATTGAACCTGTTCTTTGGTTAAAAAAGGAAACTGTAGTTTCAATGAAAACTGTAGACGGTGAGGTCTGTGTCTTATACTGAGTAACCAGGACTTCTTCTGTAACGATTCATTGTTGTTCATCTTTCAGGGATTTGAGCTCCATGAATGGGATTACATTTGCTATTGTACTGGGGTAGCACCATAAATTTCAGAGATGATCATCTAAATCTAGTACCGGTGGGAGTAAATCATCTTGTTTTTTTGTTTTCTTTTTCGGTAATTTGAGTAAACTGATCCCTTTAAATGGGTCTGTGATTTCCTCTGGACAGGTATAGTTGCTTTGTAAGGGAGAGTGGCCAAAAAAGCCAAAATCAAGAAAGGAGCTCCAATCTGTTGGCCTCTGCAGTGTCTTTGCTGTCTCTCGAGTGAACCTCACTTTATCAGTTCATGTGGTGCATGGGTGTGTGTACATGCATTTTTCTTATTTTTTGATAGTACCTCTCCGCTCTCACACTCACGTACACTTACTCACCATTAGTGTGTCACCTGTTCCATCAGTGACTCATGTGTCCCCCGTGGTCGGAGCTGTATTTAGTCTATAAGTGGATGTTTCGGAGTGATTTGTTCAACTCTTAAAAACAGACATTGTTCCCTGGACTTCAATACCCCCTCCCTCTTATACCGTCTCTCCATCTCATGCTCTTGATCTCCTGATCTGTTGCTCTCTCTCCCTGCCTCCTGCTCTTTTTTAAAGCAGACTGTGCTCCCTGGTATTAGATGTGTCGTTATTGTTGTTCTATGAATAAGAGATATGTAGCCTCGGGCACTTAGAATGGCACTCCACCTTGCTGCACTGTAAATACTGTGTACAAGTGGAGGCGGTATATATGCATGTAAAACACACACACACACACACACACACACACACACTCACACATAAAATAGGCCACCTGAAATATTGTAATATTAAGCAGTTTGCAAACATCCACTTTGAAACTCAGGAGGCAATTTGGCATTTTTCTGTTCTCGCAGCAGGAAACTTAAATATAATTTGTCTTAAATGCAGACACGCATGTGCAGTGAAAGGTAATTATTCCTGTTTCTGTTTTATAGATGATCCCTGTTTTTTTGTCTGTCATACACTCTTTTCCTGCATTTAATGTAAAATAGATAAAGACAAGAAGATTTCCCATTTTCTTACTTTCGTGTGATATATCACGAGGAGGGTTTAACCAATTAAAAAATGATTATGCTATATCTTAGCTTACTCTGAAAGCAATGTGCTTTAATGCCAAAGAGAAATAAGTTTCCTTTGTTTTTGCAGTTCAGCAGTCAATTAAAACTTTGCCAAAAAAAAAAAACTTACCCATCGGCTCAGTCCAGACTTCCAAAAAGTAAAATATGAAGTGCACAGCCAAATCATTTTAATTTTCTTTAGCTTGACCTAATTTTTAGGAGTTATGTTTGAAAGAGTTTTTTTTCTTTTTGACAGCATGTAGCTGTTGGCTGCGTTTCGAGGACTTTACTCTTCTTTTTGTGTTGGGTTTAGAGCTCTAATCTACATATCTGTCTCACACTATCTGGCTCTCCCTTCCATTTTCTCTCTCTGTGTATCACAGCACACATATACAGATGCATCCTTGAATAAACCCTCTATATACAGATGTAGACTATCAAAAGATTTACGCAACATGGACGTTAGGACTTTATTTGGCTGTGACGTGTGTGCAGTCCAGTTGAAAATGTTTTTGATATAAATACACACTATTTCCTGTTCCTTGTTTTGGAACGCTCAAGCCTTCTCTTCCATTTAAATTATACAGAGCGTTATTTATAAGTGTGGGGCTTTTTTTCCCCCCTCCATCTATGCTACTACTCCCCTACGCCGAAGGCAACGATAGCTCAACCCTCTTTCTTTTCACCGTGTTCTTTTCTATGACAGTTTCCCATCTTCACATCCCCTTTCTCCTTGTCTGCCTCTTGCTCTCCCCCACGCCTGTAGTTTATTTGGCAACCGTCGCTTCGGGGCACTTGGAATCTAATTTAGCCAGTAATCAAGAGCTCAGAAGGTGTGTGTGTTTGTTCCTGTTTGTGTGTGTCTCCCTATATTGGCATTAAGCTAAGATAGACTCTCCTCATTTACCCAGACCTCATAGTCAGAAAACAAAGTAAGAAAAGAAGGAAATGGTGCTTTCTGGAAGCAACATCGCCATTTGTGCTTTAGTATTAGCTTCTTATTCTTCCAACAGCCATTTATATTGATCGCTCATTGTATGTAATATAATTTTGTGTGAGCCTGCTTAAAGTTAAACTGCTACTGCTATATTGTCTAATGTTGGCATCAAGATGGAATGAAACATTTACTTAAAACTCTACTACTAAGTAACTTTGTCAAACATTCAGTAAAACTATTTCCATGCCCACATATTTATTGTTGCAGTACATATAGAATTTATTGAACACATTGTGTATTTCTAGAGTTAAGATGCAGCACATTTATAAATCCTTATTCAAATAATATGAAATAAGAGTTTTCCTACTCACAGTATTAGTCCTTTTCTGACAGTTTTGTTCACGTTCACAAACGTATCAATTGTACTTCCTTCGCTGCACACAGTTTATGAGTGCTGCTCTGTGCTAAGGGCAAAGAGTAGCACACTGGGAAATAAAGCAGGTGGGCAGTCTGATGCTCATAACTTCACTGTATGCTCCTGTAGCCTCTGTAGAGAAGATTTTGGCAGGCTAGGTAAAGCAGAGCATTCAGAGGTTACACAAAATAAATATCTTTCCAAACAGAAAACTGGAAATACAGCTTCTTACTTCAATTCCACATTCCTTGTCTCCTACACTAGCATTTAATAGCAGACCTGTTTCACCTATGCGATGTTGGCAACAACATTTATTATTCTGAATTATGTGAACATAAGCTACATTTTTTTGTTTCTAAATGTAGCATTTGAAACAGTTCAGCATTTTTTTAAGTGCTTGCGTGATTCAATTTTGTGTTTTCACATGGTTGAATGCAATTATTGCAAATTGGTTTAGAAAAAATAAGGCTAGCTAAAGTAATATTTCTGAAAAATGTGCCAAAATGCTGTAAAGTTGCATTCTAACTTAGCAGAAGTAATAACAGGACTGCGCGTTTCTCTGCTAAAATAAATGAGAAAGATAACCTTTGTGCACTGTGCAAGATGATCAGGATTATATAATCAAGAAAGGTCAGAGTTTTTCAGTTGCTTTCACCAGCAAAGTCTAGCTACCAATAAAGTAAATTATTGCAACACCGTTATTGTTGCAGTAAAATAACCTAAAGTACAACTTGCACCATTAAAAAAATAATAAAAAAATAAAACAGAATAGAGACATGGCTGTTTATTACATCCAAACTCAGCAGCAACTGAGTATACCATATAATAAAAAAAAAAATGCTCTTGAAATGATAAAAGCCAACAAAGTGTGTTGAAAATATGTTTTCTTCATTCATTGCGACTGAAAGCATGGGTTGATTTCTTGGAAAGCACTTTTGGTGCACCACTTCACCACTCATCTCCTCCTAATTTATTCCTCTGAATCATAGTCAGCACACCCTTCCTGATGGGTTCCATTAAACTCCTCCTGGCCTTTTTAATGAAAGTCTGTTCAAGATTTTCTGCCGTGCCCATGTTTTAACCATGCACACTTCACAGAAACATGTAAGAATAATGAATGGTTTCTGTGTTTTTTCTGCAGACGTATGTGCTGTTTTCATGTGCTCGAGCTTTGTCTGGTACAAATATTTTAAAGGCCTGTGAGTTGTTTATGTGTGAGAACTTCAAGTTCTATTTTCATGAACAGTAGGAGAAAAAAGTCCATGGGGAAGAACAGAGAGAGAGAGAGAGTGCTGGATACCATGACTTTTTAGCCCTGTGCTCATTTTCATTTTCAAGACGGGACAGAGCTGAATTGACTGCATAGTCTGAAGACTTGGGCAGTCATTTACATCTGATATATAATTGATTAATAGTCTATCTAGAAAATCTGCAACTGTCTTGATAATTGGTTAATTATTTAAATCATATTCCCAAGCAAAAGAGTCAGCCATTCTCTTGTTCCAGAGAATTCATTTTCTAACAGGACAATGACATAAACATGCACCATGGCTACACTAGGCCTGTTTAAAGGTTGGCCTCTTTTTATTAGGAAATCTGCTTATTTGTTTTCTTTTTGTCTCTTAAATCTGTCTCCTAAATATGAAGCAAGAGACAGCAGCAGCTGGTTAACTTGACTTTGACTGTAAACAGGGGGAAAAAGCCAGCATGGCATAAAATAAACACAACCTAGCAACACCCAGGGAGATCAGAAATTAACATGTTATATCTCATTTGTTTAATCCGTGAGTCTTGTCGTCACCGTGACATTGCCAGGCAACCAGCTGAGACTTCAGAGTAACTTCAGAGTGACTTTGGAGTCTTTGCCTTAAAGAAACATTGACATTATGGCACTCAACTTGAGAAATGTGTTAAGTAAGAGCACGCTGGTTCAGCAGGATTGCATGCATGTATACGTTGTTTTCATATTACTGTGACATACAACAGAATATTGTATTTTATTCCACCAAGTTAAAGAACTTTAAAGAAAAAAAATGTGAAATTAATGGAAGTTTGGTCTTTTATGCTCCTTTCTGCCTCAGGGAGACTACGATCCAGTGAAAACCCAAGTTCTCCACTTTAAAATGAACCCTACCACTGTTGCCAAGCAACAGCGGCAGCAGGAAGTTGAGGCTCTTCGGGAGGAAGTGACACGTCTCAGGGAACTCATGCGCTCATTGCAGGATGGAAGCGCTCTGGTCCATTCACAAGACGACTCCAGTATGCACACCCCCAGCCTCGGCCTCAGTCTGCCACCATCGAAGGAGGTGCTGGGTAAGATCCACACCACACTCACATTTACAGACACACTCGTAGTGAACTGGCTCATTAACTTGAACTAGGCTTGTAATGAATGAATCAGGGTTGTCAGTTGCACTGGAATTTTCATCTTCCATCAGATTTCCATTATAATAAGACCATATCCTCCATAATCTTTATGGAGCTGAACATATTGTAGGTGCCACAGCTTAGATAAGGGCCAGAGCAAACATTATTGGAGGAATAAATCTTCACCAGCACAGAGTATGTTAATGTTGGGACACAGCAGGTACTTGGGCTCAACTTCAGCTGTAATTAGTCAGTTGTTATTGAATAGTTTAAACCTTGAAATGTTCTCCATTCACCATAGGAACCATTCTGTTCAGTATGAAAGTGAGTTATAACAGTTCATTGTGTTTGGAATTTATACTGTTGGTTACCAAGATTAAGAAGAGTGTCATAAATTTATTATTTTACAACATAGGCTTGGACACCAAAAGATCTAGTCCCTTTATGCTACTCAGAAAACAAAGAAATATATAAATAGACAAATTGATTAAAAAAAACAAACTTTATTTATGGTGAATGGATTTATATTGAGCTTTTCTTATCTTTTAACCACTGAAAGCGCTTTACTACACATGTCAACGTTCACCCATTCACCTCACTGATATCAATGATGAGCATGAGCCCCGCCGTCCACTCAGGATGCTTTCTATCGCTCGTCTTTAAAAATAACAAGACCGTGGCACTGGAATTTTGCCTTCTTATGTTTGCTTAAAATGTATAATTCTTTCTGACCTTTCTTTACCAGGGTGGAGATGTATGTCGTCTAGGACATCTCCATTTTACTTCTCTTTAATGAAGCAATTTGATACTTAACTACTCTCCAAATAGTACATTTATGAAAGGTGTTGATGTCCTGTTCTCTCTCCGACTAATGAAAAACGATTAAATGAGAGAAACTGTTAACTTACACCCTCTACTGGCTGAATCTTAAACCAAAGTGAGAAGAAAATTGCTTCATTGCTATTTATATTTGAGGCCACTAAAGCTTTTGTCCTATTAGGTGCAAATATATGACAGACTGTTAGAGGGGGGAAGTGTAGTTATGACAGGGTTAAATATTTAATTGGGGTTCAGGGCAGTTCAGCCCCGGAAGTCTGTTAGTTAATTTGTCTTCTGAGAACCTCTCTCTCTCTCTCTCTCTCTCTCTCTCTCTCTCTCTCTCTCTCTCTCTCTCTCTCTCTCTCTCTCTCTCGCTCACCACCACTCAGCCCTTACAAAGACAAACTGATTAATTATCATGCCTTTGAGATTGGCGTAGGTTTATATAAAGTATTACGTCATATACTCTATATGCCTAAACATTAGTTGCAGTGAAGAGCTCACTGACACTGAGTAATGGTCGAATCTCACCATGAAATAAATTAAATAATAAATTACAGATTTCAAATAGAGCTTTGAAAGTTAATTGTGGCAAAAAGAAGTGCTTAATTTATGAATGAACAGTATGGCAAAAGTCCCACAATTCCACATGACATTGTGGACGGTGGATGTTGTTTTTTTTCTTCTTCTTCATCTTCCACTTCCATAGTAACACGGCTTTAGTCAGTTGGCACCTTTTCTACCAACAGAAACTAAATCATAATTGATGTCTTGTTGATGTTCCATATATTCCGCATATACATGCACATATACGTCCTTAGGTTTTTGTAAATTGCTCAGGCGCAACATGATTAATGCACTAATGAAATTTCTATTTTCACTCTAAACTGTGGCTCATGAAAAGAGTTTTAATGGCAGACAGATGTGTAAAATAGACAGCTGCTGTTACTCGCACTGTGTGTGTGTATATAGCAGTTCTACCTGTGAACTTAAAGCTAAGTAAGCTCCACAGTGAAGTTGCTAAAAGAGATTTTAAACAGTAATGATGTCAAGAACATTAAACTATTTTTTGCACGAGATTAGAACGTTTCTATTATACTCACCAAGCACTTTTTAAAAATGAAATTAAACCAGTGAATTGAGCTGTTGTTGGTGTCATTAAGGAAGTATTATTACTGGATTTACACATGACTGGGTTTTGTGAATAAAGGATTATTTTTGCTTCTTGGAAGCGTCCTGAGGGTTAGTTTGCAGTGGAAGGTGAAAATATTATTGAACACACTGAGTTTTACTAATTCATTCAAGTTGTTTTTATTAAAAAGTGAAATAAGTTGAAATTAAATTACACTTGTTGGGTTTCCTGGGTTGATAGATCACATTTTGTAAACGTCTGCAGTTCTTTATTGGAAAATCAGCAAATCATTTGTGTCATTACCCATTTTTGATCAATTTTCCATGTTACATTCAACAGATTCACACTTTAGATGTTCAGGTTAGAAAATGAGCAGGCGAAAATATATAAATAAGGTTCCCCAGCAGTGGAATTTTCTTGACAGCTTTTAAGAGACAGCTCGCCTAGACCCGTAGAGACCAATTAAGGGCAAAAGTCAGAAGTCACTAACTTTCTCAAAACTTGACAGTTGGTGTAAAAAATCTTATAACCCCGAATACTTTGATCTAGCAAGCCAACGCACAGATTTGCACTGTTGTGATTTGCACGAATGTATTTGTATTTTTGCAATTACGCAGGCAATAACATGCACATGTCCCCGCGTACGTGTCCATTTGTCTGCATGTTACAGTAAATTTAAGCAGCATCTACTTCTTGCTGTCACTTGAGAATTAACAGCCATTTTCAGGGCAGTTTGATGGCTGTCATATAGTGACAGTTTTGTCACAATGCTGAAGTCTTGAATCAGTATTTATCAGCACTGACTGACACTCAAGAGGAGCCCAGTCACCCAGGAGACAGACAGGCACACAGACAGACACACTCACAGACTATTAAGTTTATACTTTCTAGCTATTTAGCTGTATAATAATGATGGTTAAAAATGTAATAGGCTAAGATGTATGAAGAGGAGAATGATGGGTAGAAATAATTACCAGTCATAGCAGAGTTAGAAGCCTAGGCTATAAAAAAAATGCACCACTGTCACTATTAACTAATCTTACACAAGAATCTGCACAAGACAATTGAGAATTTGTGAGTGGTCGGTGTTGCCTGTAAGAAGGTGAACAACAATTCTCTTGTGTGTCACTCTTGCCTGTTTTTAAAACTTTATTTATGGTTTAACTTTGATAGAAATGAGGAGCTTTATGTGTGTAAATATCAGGAACAAGATCGAGGACAATTGTCTGTGATTTAGTGAAGTTCAGTGTTGCACCATGATCGCTACTGCTATTTAAACAGAGCGATCTGTCTACTTTTCATCCCTGCGTGGACCTTTTGAAAAGGCTACAGCGTGCACGTCTGTGTACAGGTGAAAGAAATCATAGAAATAGCTATCAAATGAGGCTGTTGACTGTCTGACTCTGCCAGTATCAATGGAGACTACACGATAAAAGTGGATAAAAGTTAGGCCCAGCTGTCTGTGGTCAGAGCTTTCAATAGTACATAAACAAACATGTTTTCAGTGTGAACTGTAACATCATGGAAGTATTCACCTCGTCGTGTCTTCGAACTATGTAACTTAGGAAGTTGTGTACCTAAGAGTAAGCATCTAAAATTAATTGGGAAATTTTATTTGGGTATTTATAAGTTTTAATCCAGATACAAAAAAGTAAATTTTTTGTAAACTTTCCTGATGAATTTGGCGTGGTTATGCAATGCAAACCAATCATAAAAAAAAATTCACATAAGTGTTCCCATAAATCAAATCCTCTCTGCTCTCTCAATCTGCCTCAAAGTCTGCCGGAGCTAACTGGAGCCGAAATAACTCCACTCATGGACGACAACCCCCCCACCCATTAGTTTTCTGTGAAGCTCAACTCTGATATCATATATACATTTTTACCATTTCAAGCCACATTTCCGAAGGCTTTAATTGTAAATGATTCCCTCCATAACGACTCATTTTTGCTCATACAAACTAATTTATGTGCCTTTTCAAATCAAGCTTTGAAATGAACTAATTACCGCAAATTGATTTTCAACTAATTAAAGTCAAACCCATCCGGTGTCCCCTCTCCATGGATCTCTCTGCTGCCAGCTATGAGACGCAGCTGACTAGTCGCCACTATACTCCGAGCATTATAGTGTTTTGTGGACCCTAAGTGAGCAGATGGAGTGCCTCGGGTAGTGTGTATATGATATGGAGTCGTCTATCTATGCTGCTTTAGCTAAATTTGTTGAGCCTGTATTTGTGCAGCACATGTAGCTTAGACTTTGACTGGAATGCCTGAGTTGCTCGTGTATATAAGGAGTGATGTTATAAAAATATAACAACCAACCATATGTACTTACTTTTCAGACCAGTATCAGAATATGTGACTGATATATTCTCCCAACTTTTCTGTGTGTTGCAGATTTACGTAAGCAGATGGAGAGCTCGGAGCTCAGGAACCAGAGGCTGAAGGAGGTGTTTCAGAGGAAAATTCAGGAGTTTCGCACAGTCTGCTACGTCCTGACCGGCTATCAGATAGATATCACCACCGAGAACCAATACAGGCTCACCTCAGTCTACGCAGAGCACATGGACGACTCCTTGCTCTTCAAAAAGGTACTCATACGTCATGTGTAGGGCGGGGCGAACACTTAAAGTTTGATATAATATGACACTAGAACTTTAGTGCTTTCAAAGACAGAGTGTTTACACACAAGAAAGAGATGAATGTTGTTCATGAGATCAGAAATCTTACAGATTTTAAACTGTTATACAATGTTTAGGACCAGAAAAAACACAAGCTGAAATCACAGTGTTACCATAAACAAAACCTCCCAAATATCCACCCTCATACTGATATCAATATTATCATCCGTACAATATTTAGCTTCGCATCCCATCTATCCCATCTATACCTACACTCTTGCTTGCTGAGCTCAGATATGGTTGCAGGTAGCTAGGAGCCACCGGCAGTTTGTATTTCTCAAAGCATATGCGCCGTGATCATTAACATAGAAGTGTGAAGTTAAAAGGGAGACACTGTCAACATCAAAATTCCTACAGGCATGTGTAGTGCTGATATCTGTCTCTTTGAGATCTTTAACGAATGCTTCAGGAAGAGCAAATTTGACCTTGCAAAGGTTTTCACATAACCACGTTTATGCACCATTACGCCACGTTATAGCTTTGTGCCAGACTCGCCTGTGCGGGGAGAGGAACACTTTGCCGACAGAGACTCTGCTCTGCTGTGTATAGTTTGTGTGTGTGTGTGTGTGTGTGTGTGTGTGTGTGTGTGTGTGTGTGTGTGTGTGTGTGTGTGTGTGTGTGTGTGTGTGTGTGTGTGTGTGTGTGTGTGTGTGTGTGCGTGTGTGCGCGTGTGTGTGTGTGTGTGTGCGCGTGCGCGTGTGTGTGTGTGTGTGTGTGTGTGTGTGTGTGTGTGTGTGTGTGTGAGAGAGAGAGAGAGAGAGAGTGATGACTGGGCAATGTCACAGGACTGGGCTGCATTAATCGATCACCACTCCCCATACACTCATTGAGTGGGCTAAATAAAAACTGTATGTGTGTAACTGTTGAGCAAATCCTTTCCTTAAGTAGCTTTACAGTGAAAACATCCTGTTGTGCTCCCATCGCACTTACCTCTTTGTCTTTGTCCTTCTCCCCCTTTCTCCTCTCTCCATCCTGCCACGTTTTCTCTCTTTATCTCTCCCTTGGTGTTTATCTCTCACCCTCTCGCTGTTACTCTCTGATCTGAATGTGTAGCAGTAGCTAATCACCATGTTGTTGCTGTGTTGTGTTATGATACGGGGGCCTCTAGCTAGAACAGAAACCATGGAGAATTCATACCGGCAAGATAGAAGGCAGATTTGTTACCTTGGCAGCGTAATTATTGTGGTCATGTGCGAGACGATTGTGCCTGGGCATTACTGCCTTGCTCAAGGATTCACGTGAATGCTGAAGGAGTAGAGAACGACATGAGAATAAGACATTAGGGGGGGATTTGAACATGCATGTGCGCGTATGTGTTTTTTTTTTTTTGTTTGGTTTTTTTGTGCTGGTGTGTCAAATCTGCTCCATCGAACCCACCTGCGACCCTGCCAGAAGAGATAATTCACTGTCAATATTTATTAACCTCAGACTGCATCCATAGAACACACACACACACACAAGGCACACACATACACACACAGTCGTAATGCCCTCATAGTGCGCACTGTCACACTCAAATGCACACATGCTCACTCCAATCTCAACACTCTCCGTCACACCACACTTCACCACACAGCACCCGCTCCACCACCACCACCACCACACCACCCTTCTCTGTTGGGTGCACAAGCATACAGATGTACAGAGACAAACACACACATACACACACAAAACAGATGCTAACACCTCCTGTATTAGTATTCAGGGTGTTCTCTACTGTTTGAGTGTGTATGACACACACGCCTGGTGGCCTATGGGAGCAGAGAGGCCTGTACTACTAATGGAATACGACAATCGCACCACACACACACATAAAAGAACACCCGCACTTAAAGAAACACGCACGCAAATACACATACAATGTGTATAACATGCGTAACTTGCTCTTAATGCGTGTGTGTGTGTGTGTGTGTGTGTGTGTGTAATCTGGGTCGTGAGAATATAAAGTGGACTAATTGTAGGATGAAGCAGGAGTAAGTGGAGAGAAAATGGGGGATTTAGGACAGGAAGCACAGAAGTCTTTACAAATAGGATTCTAATGTTATTCACCTCAGCAACAGGGTTGCCAGATAATCCTGCTAATATCCCCCTCTACCATAGGCACCCAAATCCCCCCCAAACCCCCCCTCCAGTGGTGTAAGCTGTTTAACCTGCAACTGTCATGTTCCCTCTTTCTCTCTTTTCTCTCAGATTCATTATGTCGCTCTGTCATTCAAAAAATCCTTTTATTCATGTTTGCTTTTCAGGCTCTTAACGTTGCTGTAATTTGGTAATTTTAAACGTTTCAAGTTTAAATAGTCAAATAAGATGCTTCTCTGACTCATTCAATCCTGTGTGAGTCTCAACAGGGATGATAGAGAGACACTGATGGTGGTAATTATGTTTGGTTTATTCAGTCTTTGTTAGTAACTTTGCTGAGACGGTGTTATTTAAACTACTTTTTCCACGTTCCATCCGTGAGGCGTGTCGGCACAATGAAACGTTAATTGAGGGTTTATTGGGAGAAAAAGGATACTGCAGTGATCATAACTTATGTGAACTTGTGCTTAAGATTGAGAGAAAAAATGTTGAGTCATTGATAATTGTTCAATCTATACAGTATAAGGAAATGACAAACAAACAACAAAAGCAGAGAACTGCTGCTCACAGTTTCATCGAGTTGAAGATCATTAAAGTCTTGTTTTGTCCAAACACCCAAAATATTTCAGTTTGTATCAAAGCAGTTGCCAAATAATCTTCTGTTGACCTAATTGATTGATAATTTTAGCCCACGTTCAGGGCTTATTACCCCCTCGTCCTGTACCAGTGATTGTCAACTGGTGGGCCATGGGCCACATGTGGCTCACAGAATGGCCACTGATGAAAGCATTGCAATATTTATGTATTTACTGAATTACAAACCGGGTTTTTTATGGTGACATTCCCAGAAAAAAAAACAGACATTTCCTTCTGCTGCAGTTTCACAATAAAAGCATTTAAGCAGTCACAGGAAATATACTGTGTTTGTCAGTAAGATGTGTCTATAAAACAGTACAATGGTCATTTTTTGACAGTGGGTCAGTTTGAAATATTGCAGAGAGTAATGGAACAAGAAGGAGCAGCCACAATAAGTTGTTAGATGAAGAGCTGCAGGCGACAGGCTGCACAACTCCAACTTCTCAGGGAGGTAACCAACTCCTTTCACTTTTGCTGTTTGCAGGCCAATTATTGCCTGACTTCCACATTAAAATGACAATAGTTTGTTTTGCTGCCTCCAGAATTCTGGGACCTGTAGTATTAAACCTTATCTGTTGTTACTGCCAGTAACTAAACGTTGCTAAATCAACCAGGACTGACATCTTAAGGATTGCCAGGAGCGTCATGGAACAGCAGAGACAAACACAACATGTACAGTATCAATATTACTGATCCGTACTTCAAATACCCCTGTAAATAATGATGAATTCCTGTTATTAGTATCACATAGTCGGCTGACATGCTTAATGTGATATGGTGAACGTATAGACTGTTGGTCCTCTCTAGAGTTACTTTTATAACCCTTTTTTTTCATCATCGTATGAACTTTATTTTCTGGTTAATCAAGATGCACACCTCCACAGAATTTACCATAGACTTCAAAGTCAAAAGGAATCTCATTATATTGGCACTTTCATGCTGTTGTTTTTGATCAGTGTTACAGAATGAAGTCAGAAGTTATAATGTGTGATTCTGTTAACAGGCGGTATGGTGGAAGATCAAAAGTTGTGGCTGTCAAAGTTGACTGTAACTGTGTGCTTCTTTTATAGTGTTGCAAACAAAAACCACTACGGTGCGATAGCTACTTAGTCATAGCTAGTTTATATGAGGAAATGCTGTTTGTCAGTTAATAATGGATTAATGCAGTGTTATGTTAAAATGGCTGTGATGCCAGTATTATTTCGATGGAGAAAGTGTGCACAAAATGTTTGTGTATTAGCCTAACAGGCTTAACATGTGTGCAGTTTATATTTTTAGCTCACCCCTAGGTGAGAGGGCTGATTAGCATCAGTGATTAGGTATTTATGAGGCCCTGCTAATCAGCGAGATAAACACCTTAGTTGTGCGAGCGAGTGAGTTATTTGAACATTTTTCCTCCAGAAGTTTCAAGGAGAGGGAGGGCACGGCTTACATTTTACAACATTAACATTTGCCCGTTTAGAGTTTCAGATCAACACAAAGTCCAAAAAGATAGAGACTTCATTCAAAGTTTTTCTTTATGCACACAAAGGTGAGAGATAGGTGTCATGCAGTGACTAGATGGCCGTAAACTATAAGGTAGAAGAAAAACAATGCTTTATTTTCATCGTATGATCGTGCTGGCCCGAGACGTAGCTCAGTTGAAGTGCGTTTGTCAGATAAAGACTTGAAATTGACCTGTGATGTTTGTGTTGTTATAGTTTGTACCTGACAAGAAGTTTATCAACTTGAGTTGAGTCAAAATAGTTGGGGAAAAAAATCAAGAGGCACATTGCAGACAAACAAGTCTTACAAGTTGTGTGTCTCTAAGTAATCTCCTAAAGCAGACCCACTGCTGGGCTTACATACCTCTGCTATTGATTAGCTCATTAACAAATAAACAAACACGCACGCACAGAGCTGTGCTCTCCACAGCAGTGACTAAAAACTTCTAGATGTTCTCTATCGACCTGTCTTTTTCTGTTTTGTTTTTTCTCTTCTCCTTCCTTTCCTTTCCTTTCCTTCCCCTGCTCTCTTGCACTCTTCCATCACTTCCTTGACACACTCTCCGCTGCCTTCCCTTCCTAATGAAAGGAGAAGATAGAATCTCAGGGCCAGCTCATTAAAACATACTCCCAATTAAGTGTCAGCCCTCTCACCAGAGGGAGATGGAGGGAAAGAAAAGAATGTATGAAGGCATGGTGGGAGGCAGGTGATGTGTAGATGGAGCAGAACATTTAAAAAATGGCAATGGTTTCAAGAAGCAGTGAAATAGGGCATGTGAAAAATCAAAAGGATTTGTATCTGTGACTGTGTGAGAGTGTGAGAAGGAAGAGGACAGTTAATAAAGTACAGTTTATGAACACTGTCGAGTCTTAATGACCTGTCTCTGTTTTATCAGCCACTTGGGAATGATTAACGCCATGCAAATGTGTGTTTGCCTGTGTGTATGTGTGTAAGACAGATTGTAAGCCATCACTGCTTGAATGGTTTAGTCATTTGTCTGTTATAGCTTAATTTTAAAATAACTTTGAAGCACGGCTCAAGTGTCAGGGAAGGTGCTGGCTACAGTTCCCCTAAGACTCGAGCCATGGGAGCGGTCAGGAGCTGGTGCAGTGGGACCCAGCTGGGCCAGTGGCCAAAAAACATTTCTGGTGTCACTCTTTCTCACCCCGTGATAAGACTGTTATCTTTGCCTCGCTCTTATTCTGAACAATCAGATTTAATGCCACCAGAGTGTTAAAGTGTTATTTCAAGCAGACAGTGTGGCAGCTATTTAAAACTGAAAGGACTGATAAAGGTGTTGTGTTTTCTTTTTTAACCATTTTATATTGATTAGTGAGTAAAGTTGAATGAGTGATCTCATTTTAAAGGGAATAGCAGTTACAACACTTTCATTTCCCACAACAACACTATTGGCAGCAGCCAGGAGGCCATAAAAATACCAATACAGCTGGAAGAGGGCCATTATAGGACCATTGTATCAGTTATGCCACAATTTTCCTTTATCTCTCTCATGTAACTCTCCAAACATTACATTGACAAAGCAACTGTACTGCCTGTACCACACATGCACACACGTTTGTATATAAACTGTAGCAACAGGTACAGCAACAGGTAACATAGTGAGTGTTTATTGGCGAACAGTCATGAAAAGTTTGGATTTATTGTAAAAGGATTTTGTGTTATTGCTCTTTTTTATGATACATTTTATTTTCACATTCATTACATCCCAGTGCTCCTCACGTTTTTGCAGAATCGCTTTGAATGGCTTGAGTTGAAAAAAACCTCAACTCCAGTTGAAGCCCAATGTCATTTGTGTTTCTACCCATTGTCGGATGAAATAAGAGTGATGACTTGGAAATAATCATGGAGTGGTGCGATATGAACATAAAAGAGCAGGCCTGGACACAAAATAGTGCCTTTCTTGAGATTTCGCACAAGTTGTTTCCATTAATTTAAAATGTAATAAGAGCTAACTTGTGGCACACAAACAAATGCCACTCAGCAGGGCCAATTGACTCCCTGTAGTTGATGATCATTTTTGTGAAGCTAGGCCTAATGATTGAAAGCAGATTGACAAACTCCCCCTGACTCCTCCTAAAGTAAGCCTCATCTTTTTACATCGTAGGCTTTAACAGAAAAGGCAGTGTGGTGCACTTCTGGGCTTTATGCAGTCATGCACAGTAACCTTTAAACCTTTTTAAGTTTTTCTTTTTTTTTTTGCATAATGCATACAGAACCAGAAATCCAATCAAACCTTAACTTTAAAAAGAAACTTTGTATGATATCTTGTATCATACGTGGCCCGTGTGCTGACAAGTATCAAATTAAAACCCCTTCATTAAGAAAAGTATTGGCCTGTTAAATGAATGAGGACACTTACACTACCACCCGCTCAGTTTGAATTTAACATGCCCAGGTTATTACTGGCATTATTCACTCTTTATTAATTCATGAATAGTGTCCAGCTGTACTCATGCTGAAAGGTGAGACTCAACTCTTGCTGTAGCAGTACTGTAGTATGTATACATATTATGTATGTATACCTTTTTAGATGAAACTGCTCAAACAAGGTCATGATGCATACTAATGACCAACTTATTAATAAAAGATATTTCTGAGACATTGTTTCAGTTTGTGGACAAGTGTGTGTGTGTGTATGTGTGTGTTGTATGTTTATCATAAATCATTCCCTGTTCCTCTCTTGTATTAATACTGTAATGACATTAAGGTCCATTATGTCTTGTATTCCCATCATACAAAATGTCTGTGTGTGTGCATATGCATGAGCTCTGGTCCATGTGTATAAGACAGGGCAATAAAATAAATATGAAACTAAAAAGGATAGATGAGTGGGTGTTTGGGAAAAGAACGAAGGCTTGCTGGGACTGAATTTCACTTTGCTCACTGACTGAAACAAAACACTCACTGATGTATCGCTGATAGCTATGAAGATAAACATGAGCAAAGTACTAATAAACAGTAAACACAAAGGCTGATGGGAATACAAGAGTGAATAAATTAACTGCATTTTCAGTGGATATGACTTTATGTACTTAAACCTTCAGAGAGAAATCTTCAGAGTTGAAATCCCAGAGAGAGAAGAGAATGTTGACTCTGATTTCTCCTGACACTTTCCTGTCCAGCTTCCCCCTCGGGGTGTGTTTGTGTATATACGTGTGCGTGTGTGTACACGCACGTTTGCTTGCACGCGCTTGTTGGCGTCACTAGCTCCTCTGGTTGATGTTCGCAACATATGTCTGCTGTCTCCATGGTAACGCGATACACCAGAACCACACATAAGTCCACCTGAGGTCATGAATATTCCTGAGCAGGCGATGGTCTCTCCAGCTCTGTGCAAGCTCTCAGCGGTTCAAACCAGGCAGTCACAACGTTTCGAAGCCAATTTTGATCAGTTTGACTCTCACGTATCAAGATCACGTGGAAGCAAACGTGACTTAATATTAATGAACGCACCCAAGTCTGACAAATGTATCTTATGATTTATATTTAATGACTTTTTCAACGCACACAAAAATATTTTCCAGAAAAAAATCCACATTTAAAAAAAGACGGTTCACAAAAGAATTTCTAATGCATGCACACATATTTCTTATTTTAAATAAATATGATAAAAATCCACAAATACACTGTGTTGAAAGTATTGTAAAATATTTGGATGTAGTTGCATTTACTTCAGCAAAAAAAATTGTACAAAGCCTTTTGCAGCTCCAGAGGGAGGTGCGTGAACTCTGCGTGAAAAATTGACATAAGTGATGTCACTTGAGGCTAAAGACTAGAAGTTTGAAAATAAAAAAACCTTAGACAGTTGAGTGAGAAAGATGTGCGCCTACCAGACCTCTGAAGCATGCTCCTCTTTACTGGGGGCTACATTACCTGCATCCAGCACAACATACCCAAATCTCTGATCCAAGCGTTGCATTGTGAGTAATGTAGATGGCACAAGGAACAAGAATGTGTATAATAAAAAAAGACAATATCGCTGGTTCTGCAGTTCGTTTTTTTAAATCTTTTTTTTTTTTTTAAACTATTGCGACCCAACAATGTTATAGGAGTGCGATGCTAAACTGGTGGAGTACTGTCCTAAGTGCTGTCTTCACTTTCTACTCATTAAGTAAAGATGAAACAGAGTGCACTTCAGTATCAGTAAAACTTGAACTTAAAATACTGGAGCAGTTTCACCGCAATCAATTTGACATTTAAGCAAATGGAAACTAAATGGTGATAAAGTACCAGTAGACCTGAGATATAAGACGTAATGAGGTTTACGTGTCAGATCCACCAAATCGCTGAATGTATGTGAGGCATTAGCTTAGCTATTCCAACAAGCTGAGTCTAGTACAGTAAATATGTCAAGATAACAAACACAGTATTACTGCAAATTCACAGTTCATTTGGAAAAACTGTTGCTGAGCTTCCAACAACTAAATCTTGTTTACCAGCCCAGTTTGTTTTCTTTTGAGTCCTATCTAAAATGCATACTGCATATAATGTTTTGTATTGAATTCTGGCTGAAATTGACACTGCATATAAAATGCCTTTTTCCTCCTCGCTCAGAATACATCACTGAAAGCCCAATGTACGGGTTTCCTTTTTAATAGTCCTGGTTTTGTTTAATACTACAGATAGGTCAGCACGGGTCATTCTCTCAACTCTAACTCGCTGATTAATGACCTGGCAATCACACATAAAACATAAAAGGTGACAGCAAGGGCAGAGCAGTGTTGCATATTTGGAGTTTTTTCTCCAAAAATGATTCACAGCTGTTCAACATTTGAATCAGAACCAAAATATGATAAAGATAAAAATTCAACAGGGAAGCAATTGATGGCATCTCTGGAGGTTATGCCACTAGCACAATTAACAACTGTTGAGTTGTAAATGCAGTTATTTTGAGTTCTAGCTTTGAAATCCTCTGAAAATGAAATCAACTCAAACATTAGCAAAAATGAACAAAACAAGTGTTCTACATCTAGACACATGTTAGGTTTTAGAGTCCTTTGTTCATGTGTTTCAGATAGGTAGGGACTAGTCACAAATATTGATCAGTGTTTACAGTAAAGTCAGCCAATAGCGCTGAGTCTGTTACCCCTCCCTCAGCTGCTATGCATTGCTGGTAGCACTGTAATTTCAGCGTCTACATTCCAGTGAGCATAGCTGGCCGCAGCAGTTAATTAACGGTTAGCTACTCTAGCAACTCGTTAGGCTGAAGCTACTTGTCCGTCAGGAAATTCACAGAGAGTTGAAGCTGAGCAGCCGGAGGACATCATGAGGGAAAAGCAGCAAATATATTATGTATAAAATATGATTCAGGTTTACCAGACCCGTTGAATAAAGTTATAGAGTTGTGCTTTTGTACAGTAATGTGTGAAGCCCGGTCATAGATCCATATAGCAGCCCTCAGCGTCACTCATCGACAAGTTCTTAGCTTTTGTCAGGAAATGAGAAACTCTAAAATACCATGAAGTATATCACCATTTTGTCATTGTTAGGCTAGATGCTGGTGTACAGGTGACATATGTTCCTAAACATATGTGATATAAACATCAATTTTGACTTCATGGAGACTTTAAGATGTCTTGTTTTGACAGCTGTAACTAATACCATGTTTTATGTATTTATGCTAGTGAGCCTCAGGTTGATCAGTTGTTCAGTTAATGGTGGATATCATACTCCTGACAAAATAGGTTTCTGTTAGTGGATGCAGTCATTAGTTATTTATTGCTCGGATGCAAGAACAACACTTTAAAAGCAGTAAACAAAAAGCTGATTAGAATATAAATATGGATAGAATTACCACTGATTTAATTATTTTTAGTGGGAGCTTTACTCCATCTCTCTCTCTCTCTTCTCCTCTCTCTGACATCCTCCTCCCGACTGCAGAAAAATGCCAAAATCTGCATTTAAATTGAAAGCTATTCATCTGCATATTTTTGATTATTCAATTAATTTGCCGTCTTTTTTTTTTTCTTCTTTTTTTTTTCACCCCCACCAATCAGCAGCTACGGCGCGCGGTGTAATTGTTTATTGTCGATGATGATGATGCTGCTGATGGTGGGATGGCTGTGGGTATGTGTGAATACTGTACATGTGTGGAGCAAAGATGGAATCTAAAAAGAGCAAAAAGGTGAAAATGAGAATTGAATTGGAGAGAGATTTATGCAGCAGAGGGAGGGGGGTAGAAGATGGAGAGGGTAAGACAGAGAAGAAAAGTCCCCTCATTAGCAGTAGAGAGCGGAGACAGAGGTCTACTGATCTGTGAACTGCATGTCATCACCTCAATATAGAGCCATCTGTCACATGCATGCATGCACACACACAGTCTAAGGACACTATTTTAACACTAAAGTTGCAAAAAAGCAGTAGGTCATGTCAGTGAGGACAATGAAGCCGTCTTTAAGATTTCATACAGACTAGAACAGCTCTGAGAATTGTAATAGAGGATGGAGTGGTGATTGGTCATTGTCTTTTTAGTCACATTACTTGTCTTGCCAATCACAATTACACATAATAGAAACCGCTCACCACATGGTAATGAGAATGCAGATTTAAACTGGCAAAGCAAGAATATGATAAAAACAAAAGCAGATGGTTTTACTTCTTTTTTAAGTTAAAAGTTATGTTTGACAAGTCATGTCTTCTGTGGATGATGCGAATTAGTACAATAAAATTCATAAATATCAGATAAAATCAGTTCAATGAAAGTTTGTGCAGTTACATGTCATACCCATGAGATTAAGAAGGTTGCATTTACTTAATTTTTTATTACATTTACATGCAACAGTAATGTTTTAATTGCAATAATTGCAACCCAGATCATGAGTGAAAGAATGATAGAACGGCATCAGTTGAAAACATGTTGTTATGGAAGTTTCTATCCTTTGGTTACACAGGGCCTCACATGGGCCTTGGGGTGACGGCACTAGGTCGTATCAGAGAAGACTCTTCTCTGTTTGGCATGCGAGGCCGCTGTTTGGAGTGCTGGAGGAGTGCGGGTGCCAGCCTATCTCAGAGTTGCCTGGTGACCAGGGTCGAAGAAACTGAATGTTGGCCTCCTAGACATAATAGATAGCTAACTGTTGACGTTCCATTAACATGAACAGACAACAGTGGCTCCAGACTAGAATGTGCTGAAGGTGAACACTAACATGGGTAAATGCATTCCCTTTGACTATTTTGGGGCGTATACTGTAGTATTTGTGGTGTGGTTTAAAGTTTGACCACCAGCAGGAGTTGGGCAGAATAGAGACCGACTCATATGCATACCTGATTGTATGTGTGAATGTCTCTATCTCTCCTTGGCCAAGCTTCAATAAATATTACATCATAAGACATCAGAGGCCTTTGAACGCTTTCTTCCCTCCTGACCTGGTGCCATTGATTTCAGCAATTTCTCCGCAACACAAGTTGTGGTTGTGATTTTTTTAAAAGACAGAGATACAGAGAGAGAATCTGTTTGTTGACCTACTGCTAATTAATTAAATTAAACTGAATTAAAATGATTACAACCACAATTTAGTCATATCACATTGTATCATAATGAAAAAGGTATTTTAAGAATTTGAAATTAAACATCACCTCAGCAAGACAAATTGGAAAGAGGGCCATGACACACACGGCTGTTGCCCCTGGTAACCCAGTGATTTTTGGATGAGCAGAAGGTGGCAGACGGGGGTGCAAAGAAGATTTCCAAGTGAATTGATAGAAAAGAAATTTAGAGAAATTGATTGCGTAACAACTGACCTGTCCGAAACTGGTGATGCCGTAATCAATGTAAACACAGTGGCTTTGTGAGTAATGTGTTTAATGGCATTGTGCTTTAGTGTGGCACCTTTTACACTGAAAGGGACAGATGTGTGCTTACGTCTGTAGTGTCTCATTTAAATATAGATGAGCACAACAGATACTGGTAAGATTTGTTAATCTTGCACTTAACACAGACTGCTTTCTGGTTTTTGATGTGTAGTAAATGCATCTCCTAGTTGCAGAGTTCTTAAAAGATAAGACTGCTGTTACTACATTTTTTTTTTTTTCATATAATGAACAAGTAACATTAAAAGACCAAAAAGTCCAACGATGCATTGATCCATTTCTCACTATTTTCTGACTTCTTCAGCCTGTTTGTGGCTTCTAGCTTCAAACCTATTGGTTTCTATGGAGGACAAAATATAAAACAAAGAATCACAAATATAAACTTTCAAGAACAGCTGCACAGTGAGCAAACTTTACTCAAACAGGAGGAAACAGTGCATTTGTCATTCATAATACTTTATGAGTAGACCCATAAACATGCATAATGTTTGTCTGAGGCACTACAGTCATAAAACATAATTTGAAGTGCCTTATGGATGCTCTTGACTATAGTTATAAACTAGAAGTTGACTGGTGGGGCTTATAATACATTATATAGTATAATATAGTATAAATAATGCTATAGTATAATAGCATAATACATGCTATTATACTATAGCAGCCCATGCAGTGGACTTCTCATGGGTGATCATACCCAGAGCACAATGTCGCATAGTAAAAGAAGAGATGAGACACCATTCATCTGATAACAAGTCAGAGTAGCATCGTTTTTGTTAGTTAAGTTACACAATGCGACTTTAAAACACAAAATGTAGAGGCAGTGCTCATTTCAAGGTCAAGAAAATGATCTTATCTTTGCGTTGGCAGTACAACAGAGGCCTCAGTCATTGGTTTCATGTGTTTCTGTCTAACTGTCTAAGGCCGTGGATGTGCACCTTCACTCTGACCCTGCCTGCTTTGGGAGAGGAGCATGATTGTCATTCAGGCAGCATGCAGCTCCTCGGTTGGATGAGGTCACTAAAGCCCCGCCCTGAATCTCAAGCCAGGAAGTATCGATTTCCTTTAATTGGATAGACAAATGAAAAGAGGGGATGAATGGGATAGCACCTCTCCTCTCCATTGTTGAGGTGTGTCCATCTTAGGTTCTGTGTGCAAGTTTGTTTTGTTAGATTCTTACCGCTGATCTTGGGGGAAACAAATACAAGTTTTCTTCCATCTTTGCTTGTTTTTATTCTGGCTGAGGTTTATGTCACGATGTAGGAGGAACCTGTTGTATTGATATTTACTTTAACCTCAAATTGCATGTTTTCTGCATCTCACTGTCACGGCTCAGTGAGAGAAATCCAGTTGTTTTCAAACATAAACAGAACCTTGTTGTTTTCACAAAGGTCAGATATTCTTAAAACACTTTTAGGGGAAATGTGAATATGCAAACAAGCATTGATAAGGTCAGTATTTGAATAAACCTGATCTTAAAAAGAAAATACTCCCCTGACCTTTTATCAGCGTCTTTTGAATTTTTCGAAGCAAAAAAAACAAAACGTGAGGATAAATCTGTGTTGCCGAACGTGTGGCCACCTGGGTCACATTTGTTTAAAATCTGCCGTTTTTCCCTTTTTAGAAAAACCCTAATAATACATGATGATCAGTTTTAATTAAAAACTATTAATGAGTTAGTAAGTTTGGCCTCAATGGTGGTAACATGCGGAAATGACTCTGTACTCGGGTGCAAGATGTTTTACCGTACGTGAATAGAATCACATAATATTAGTGCCCAATACTTCATTAGGCAGATTATCCAATATAAGTACAGCTAAAGTCATTTAGGCAGCCAGGCCGGGGCCTTCTGTGAAACATTAACAGAACAAGCATGCTAATTTCATTAATTCATTCAGAAATCAATTATGCACTGGTATTTGTGTAGCGGCTGTCGATCAATTCAAGAACACTTTAATTTTTCTTCCCCCGAAGAACAGGTTGTGTATCAGCATGATCAAGTTATATTTACCAAAAGATTAGCCAAAATCAAATTAAAACAGAAAACAGTAGCTTTTTTACACTGGTCAGACACAGAAACATGGCACATTTACCTCTGATACACTGGTTTAAAAAAAGATTTGTTGTATTTTGCCTTTCTGGACTTTTTTTTTGTTCAACTGTATTTTCCTCCTCTGGTCGACTGGCTGAATGTAGATTATGCTATTATAGTTGAGATAGGAAAAGCAATCTTTTCACAGATGTCCCTGGAATAACAATCACTATTGTTGTAGACTTTCACCCTGCAATGTAAAACTCTCTGGATGCAGCAGGTACAGAGGAAAAGTGGATACAATTAAAAGGTAAATTACAGTATCATTACACGCATCATCACAAAATAACTGCTGGAATGCTTTGAAAAGCCAATCATTTACATCCACTGCATCAGAGTTAAGGTGGAATATTCCTTCAGTACCGGAAATACAGATAACCGATATTTCTTAGCAGCATTTAACATGAGATATTTTCCTTTTCACTAGAAACGTGTCATTAAAGCAACAAGGTTGTGAGAGTCTCCTTTGATGATACAATCGTTAGCACTTGAAAGCTGGACTGAAGATTACCTTGACGGTATAATATCGATGTACCTCGACATTACAAGCGGAAAAACCACGTACAATATCCAGGAAGATGTACATCTCGTACCAAGTACTCTCTGAATTTTTTTTTTATGTGAAAAGGTGTAGTTTGATAGCATTTTGTTTAATAGCAGAGCATCTAGTCTGAGATAAAAATGTTATGAAGAAGCAGAAATGCGCTGGGTTTGGATGAAGAAGGGTACTGGTTGAAAAAGTGACAGGCCGAATCAAAGTCTTCACCGTGTGGGATGTTTGTGTGAAGGCTTTGCACCTCGAGTGTCACCAAATGATGAAGTTGTTTTGCTATTTTTGTTTATTCTGTTATACCGTATTCTGCTCTCACTACATGTCACACGAAGAGGACCAGCCTTGATGGAAATGTCTGTGCACACAACAACCTTTGCTTTGTTTTAAACATATAATGGGTGCCATTGGCCACATTGGTGACATCACTCAATGTTGCCTGATGTTTCCTCTAAATTTCATTGTGACCAATATGATACTCATCTTCTTACTTATGCTTAACTGATACAGAAAAGGCATTCTTATCAGCCTCAGCTGTACTTATTACTTATTACCCGCAGTAATAGTGTCATGGCAGTCTTGAAGTGAGCGTGTTAGCAAGCTGATGTTAGCATTCAGCTCAAGGCACCGCTGTGCTGCACCGCTGTGCTGCGAGCAGACTCTGTAAAAGAACAGTTAGATTGAAACTAAAGCTGCCTGCCTTACCTCAACGTTTTATAACGCTTGTAACCCTGAAGCTGTAGTTTGATGCATTCAAGGCATCAGTCGTGAGCTAAGGTTGCTTGTTTTTGACACACTAAGGACTAAATAAGCGCTGACTAAATCTATCTGATCTGTCTAATCTGATAAATCATCACTTGAATATTTACTGGAAAACTTTGTGACTTTAAATTAGGGATGCAACGATTGTAGGTTTTGATAATGCGATTATGGTGTGAGGGAAATCACGGTTTCACAATTATAACGCATTCATTTATTTCGCACGTGAGCATTTTGTTTTGTTTTTTTGTAAAAATGAAATAAGGAAACATGTCTGATGCAGGTGTAACACCCTTGAAGGAATCAAACCTAGAGATGGTGCCGTGCTCCTTTTCCTGGTTGGTTTATGATACACTTAAAGCCCAACTCGTAACTCACTGCTGCTTTGATTATAAGTGAGAGAAACACTCGGGTGTAGCTGCGCCCTTACAGTCACAAAACCGTGACATTTCAAAGTCGTAGCTGTTGTTGCTGAGGCAGCTGTATGAACAGTCAGATGGTGTTAATAGATTCTCCCTCTTCTGCTTACCTCCTTGTGTTACACTAACATTCCTTCTCCATCTCAGACCCAGAGCACCGCCGCTTCAGCCTCGTGTCTACAACCTTTTGTAATCTTTGTAAATCTGTATAACCTTTGCTCAGCCACCTGTGTATGTGTTTGTGTCTGCTCGCACATTTATCCTCTTGAAATCCAAATGTTACGTGGGGGCACTGGTGTTTCTCCAGACAATGATGTTAAGCTTTCCTTTCCGACTGACTGTGGGAGGCCTCGCCATCCTCATGCTCCCATAGGCCTCCATAAACTCATCCACTGTGTCTCACACACACACACACACACGCCCACTCACACAAGTCTAAGTCTGTTCTGAGGACAAACTTCGGCAGAAGGTGTTTCAGACACCGAGATCTCCATGGTAACTGCTCGCAGTGCTTTTCTTTGATGTATATGTTCCATGTTCGCAGAGCCCCGGCAGTTTCTAGAGCCGTGTGCACACACGTGTTTGTGTGTGCGCCTGTGAGTAGTAGCCTGAGGATATGGCATAGCTTTCAGACAGCCGCACAGAGAAAGAAAACACCAGAGACCGTCAGGGAAATAAAGCCACAGAGTGAGGCGGTTAGATAAAGCGATAGACTGCAGTCATGAGAAGACTGGTGTGATTAGAAAAGCCTTCGATTTGCCTCACTGCAGTGTCTAGGCCTGTGTAATAAAGATTTATTTAGAGTGAAATCAAAACCACACGTAATGTGTAGCGCTTGGTGAGAGGAGACCAGAGGTGACCAGAACTGTGTTGTTAGGAGCTATCTTTTATATAAAACGTGTTGCCTTTGGCCATATTTTTTAAATTTTATTATTTATTTATTTTTATTAATAACCAAAAAACACAGAAACATCACCTAAACATATCTTTGTGTAAAATCAGCAAAATCAACCAGACCTGGCCCAGTCCCCAGGTAGTGAACAAATTACCTCACCCAAAAACAAGGTGGTACAAGATTCACAGTATACTTCACGAGTACAGTGCCAAGAGGCATGCTGGCAAGCTCAAGACAAAACCCAGTCACGCTGTGACTGTCGGGCTGTTCAATCTTAAGTAAGTTAGTTCTTCAAATTGGAGGGTCAGAGCAGGTGTAGCTCCAGTTGGGCTCTCTAAAAAGGGATGATGAAGGGGGCCATGCCTCATCAGCTGGAACCAATCCAGAGCAGACGACCTCACACCTCGCTCTGCATACACAAAAAAAACACTACAAACGAAGTAACACAAAGGACGGCAGCCATAACGCTACTCATTCTACCTTTAATGTGTCTGTGTGAGATCATTCTCAGTGGTCATGAGCTTATGTTGAGATACATCAAGAGATGTGTCGAGAAAGTCACAGCAGTCACACTCAAATTTAGGAAGCACACGTTGGAGACTTCATGTTGGTCACTTCCCCTTTAAAAAATATTGAATTCCAAAACACGTCAGCCACCTCACCATCTATTTATTCATTCATTCAGTTACTTAATTAATAAGAACATGTTTTACATGTAGGAACTTTTTAATAATGACCCAATTAAAGATAGAAGTGCACTTTAATCTCGACTATGGCACTATGGCCGAGTGTCTCTGTGGCCTAGCAGTCTAAGATGCTTACCACGTCACCGAAACGAATCCGGCTGGAGACCTTTGTTGCATGTCATCCTCCCTCTCTCCCTAATTTCCTGTCTGCAGCCTCTTGTCTGTATACTATCAGAAAAGGCCAATTACCAATAAATGCTGAGAAAAAAAAGAAAAGACCAAGATCACTGGGGTCATATGACCTGTTAGAAAGTATAAAGAAAACAGTTATTTAAGAGCAACTTTTGAGCTTGAACATGCACGATTCACATGCACAAAAAAGGCATTCAAACCCAGACAACATCTTGATGGTGTCTTTTTTTTATGTCTTTGATCTAGAGTGTAGAAATTACTTTTTCTCTATAAAGAGGCAGAGGAAGAAAGGTAAAGAAGTGATGTTGCAATGAACACCATAGATTGGAACCATAATAAAATGATAGGGTTATAAAGTAACTGGACAAAAAAATCATTCTACAAATATTATTATTATTACTCTGTAAGGCTGTGAGGCCTAAATTCCACCAGGCACACATGGGACGCCTTTCATGTACCACGTAGCTTTTTTACTCATGGTAGAAGCACATAAACCAGGGGGAAATGACCAAATCTGAGCAAGTTAACAAAGTCTGGTGGTTAAAACACTTCTAAATGTCTCCTGGTGAGATTTGAAGTTGCTTGGAGAACAGACCGAAACAGGGTCACAGCCATGAGACAGAGACATGCCCGGTGAGGTTCTGCCATGAGAACCTTAAGACAAAACGAATCAACTAAGCTGTTACTGAATTCAAAAATTAACCAGATTAAGTCTTCTGAAGTGAAGATGAATACAAAACTCCAACCCTAAAACTTGTCTGAGCAGCTTGCTAGCTTGCAGTTAGCTTTGACTTTAAGCTAATGTTGGTTGCGTGTTTGTAGATTTTTGCTTAAGAACATCGAAACAGCAAGTCATTGTGCCTGTGTCTCTCAAGCACTCTCCATACTGTTTTTAGCCTCGTTTTAGCATTGTGCAATCAGCGAGCAAATGTCATTAGTTCAGTTATCCCCTCCTCTCACCCGTTGGAGATTTGTGGCTGTTCACACAAAAGTGAACAGAGTTCACTTCACCCTGTTGTGTGTGAGGAAGCACACTAATTGGTTTATCAAGTAGGATTTACTTCTTTTTTTCTTTTTTCTTTTTTTTATCCGCATCAACACTACTTTCTAATGTGCTATTGACAAAGTCTGTTCAGTTTTCAAATAATAATGCTCAAGTCAAATCACGTTTTGTCTCTTGTTATTTAGCTCAAAATCACTCTCTGTGGTGAACAGATGCAGTAAAAAAGTGTCCATGTGGAAAATAATGCAGTGCAGTATTAAATCGTTCTCTGTTAATCTTCTTCCACTCATCCCCTTTGTCTTTTCCTCTTTAGTTTCTTCTATACTTAATTTTTTTAAAATTTTCATATAAAGATCCGTCTCTCACACACCGACACGGGACGTTTCTCAGACGTCTTGATATCTTCCCAGCATGTCGTGGGACTGTGCTTCTCGCTACCTTCCACCCCTCCCTGCATTGCTTTAATTACTTTATCCTTCGTTTCTTTCCTCATCTCTTTCTCCTTCACTCCATCGCCCCGAGCTGCTCCTCATTCCTTTTAATTAATCCACACAGATTTAGACACCTTCACCCTGCTGTGAATGCATGCGCGCACACACATACGCAACACTCACATACACATTTGACAATCCCCTGTAGACAATAACAAATTTAAGTGCTCTTGCTTCACTTTGAAAGTTTTTCTCTGGAGATGGATCCAGGTCTTATTGTTTAATATTGTGTGTTGTGTTTTGATGCCTGTGTGTGTTTGTGTGCGCAGGGCTCCAATGGAAGCATGCAGCTCATGGAGACCGAGTTCTCCAAAACACTGGGAGAAATGGTGGCCCTTCATCTGCATCATCAGAAGAGCATCCCAGCATTCCTCTCTGCTGTGACCCTCGACCTCTTCAGCCGACAAACCACAATCTGAAGTAATCTGACCACACCTCAAATATAGGGCTGTAATATTTAGGATGGGATTAGTTTTGTTTTTTTTATTTCTTTGCGTTTTCACTCTCTTCCTTGTCTCGTACGATATTCAGCGCGTGTTGAGAATGTTCCGGTAACTCTCACTTACTCACTGAAAAGTGCCGTCAGTGCTGTGTTGTTGAGGATGAACACTTACATTTCAAACTGCTACGAAAGCAACTTGGCATCCCTGTTTGTACGCTGAATATTTCATCAGTGAAACTTTGATATATTTTTTCTCAACAGAACCAAGTTGTCATGAAAATGACACAAACTGTAGTGATGGTTTGGATTTGTCTTTTTACAGTGGGAGTTTGAAATGCACTTTCCACACCACATGGAGCAAAAGAAACTCGTGTGCTTCTCTGAATCTGCAGTAGGTGTGTTATGCGTGGTCTTTACCAAGGCTCTTTTTATTCTTCCTTTTGTGTCCTCCACTCTCCCGGGGCCTTAGGTAGAAGGTTTCAAACAGACGTTATATGGTTAGGATTAGGCAATCCAAACATAGCGCAGAATACAAGATCTTTTCCCTTTTTCTTATTTGTGTTCTGGATATATCTGAATTTGAATTCAGTTATGCCATACATATTATTTTATTTTGACGATAAAATGTGCTTGAGTTACGTCGATTAAATCTAAACTCAAATTTCCTGCTCTCGTTCTCTCTCTGGCCTTTTTTTTACATTTCAAGGGAAAAATACAGAGATAAGAGCCGAGTTTACCTTCCTCTCAACATATTCAAAATTGCTCTACAGTTTGACCGTGAGAAAAAATTCAATATTTGATCTGTAATAACCTCAAGAAAAAAAAAAAAACAGTTTGTGTGCCACCTGGGTCTATTGCATGCCCTGTTGACCTCAAGCTCGTCTGCTCTTTTCCTTATTAGTGCAAAAAAGGAGGACATAATGTTAACCATTTGAGAAGTAAATGTGTGCAGTCATTTCAAATATTACAGATAGAAAACTCATGGATGAAGGTTGCTGCCTTCTTAAAAATGCTTTACAGTAAGTTTAGCATTAGAAATGACGTGTCAGTTTGAACCAGTTTTATCATTTTTATTTAGATTTACCTCACCTACTTCATATACATACAAGAAAACACACATGGAGCAGATTTCATGGATGCTTCAATGTTTGTTGAAACTCATGAAAAATGTATTTTTGCACACTGCTGTAAACTCTTAGGATATGAATTTGATAAACTATGAACTCTTCCTGTTATGAATTAAGTTAATGTGTGTTGGCGAAGTACAAACAGAAGATAAGACGAGAGAATTTTTGAGGCAGCAATAAAGAGAAATGGCAGAACTACACATGGGGTGAAGAGGAAGCAAGGGAGCAATCCAATAAAACTGGGAAACAAGGAAGTGAACTGAGAATAAAGCCACTTATCACAGCAACAATATAAGAACTCCAGCTGGTGCAGCCATATGTCTCATGAGAAAACATATTCTCCTGTACAGTACATGCCACATACTGTCGTTGTTTTTCTCTTCTTCTTCTTTTTTTTTCTCCACACCCTCATTCATTTTCACAGCACATCAAGTCTTCTGCACACCCCCTAGCTCTCACCTAGAGGTAATATTTTAGAGGGTTTCTCTAAGCTGTGCAATACGTACAGCACTCCTCTTCAGCAGTGTGTGATGTACTGTACTGTGGCTTCATCACTATTGTGTACATCTGATGCAATTATTGTACCTTCTTACTGTTTTATATTTGAAATGCAAATCTAATCAATAAAGCATGTGTGTGATTGTCGGATATTTAACTTGTCTTGAAAGAATATACATTTAACAGCAACATATAACTGTAGTAACTCACTTACTGTACCTTTGACCATATCCAGAGGCTGTGAGAAACCGGCACATTCAATGTCATTTCTCACCACTTAGTTGTCGCATGTTTCTGTGACCTTGGGTCCTGTGTTGTCAGGTGGAACAGCTCAGGTATGCTTTCCAGAGGCTATTAGTCCCAGGTGAGAGGCTAAGAGACTCAGGGACCTCTATGTGTAACAGTGGCTTCATGAAAGAGCAACGACAACTGTGACTTTTGGGAAAGGTCTCCTGGAAGGGTAGCTTGCAGGCAAGCATCTGGGGCCTCGTTCAGACCGTGTTCATACTGACATTAGCAGTGCGGGGAAAAAACTTGGCCCCTTATACATTTTAATGAGGCCACACAGTAGAGGTGTGAGCGTGAAAAGAAACAAGATTTAAACACCAAAATGTCCAAACTGGATCAACTTTTGCTACAGTGCAATGCAACATCATCGCTGTGTTGGTTCACATTCCTGGGCGGTGAAACACTGCATTTCTGCTGTTTATCTGTTGATTAAATGATCGCTACAATAACTTTCCAGAGCAGTAAAATCCTTCCTCATAATATTATAAACCACAGTGCAGTGTTTAAGCATCTGATGAACCTGATAAATCAAAATCTTGGCTCTCTTACTCCCAACAGGACTTCTTGTATCATAATACACTGTCTCACTAAAGGACACTTCCACCACGGGTGGGAATCTTTAGGCACCTCATGATTCAAATTTGATTTGAAAACGATTATTGATGCATCAATAATTATATATAAAGTTATATATATATACAGTTATATATATATATATATATATATATATATATATATATATATATATATATATATATATATATATATATATATATATATATATATATATATATATATATATATATATATATATATATATATATATATATATATATATATATATATGCATTATTTCTTATCATCAAAAATGAAAAACAGACACATGTCCTTCTCTGATGTTTTATTAATGGAAGTGATGCAATAAAATGGCTTCACCTGAAAACATAAAAAGCTGCTCTTATTCACAAATAAATCGTGGTTTATCTTCAAAATCAAAACACCTTTCATGTGAAACACTATAAAATTTTGTACAAAAACACTGCTTTCTGTAAAGTAAGAGGTGCTTCCTCATGTTGGTTTCGTTGCCTAAATATAAAAATTTCATTTGACTCACCATGGAAATTGTGTGGCTCTTGTCTAAGTCCTGTTTGCCTTCAATTTCATGAAGGCCAAAATGCTTCCATACGGTAGCTCTCAAAGCAGCGGGTTGAATTGTCTTGGTCGTTTCACCCATTTTTAGGTAAGTCAAAGGTAAACAAGACACACATGTGCCCCATGTGCGTGGTAGTTCTGTAATGTAAGGTTACATCAGGCAAGCTTAGGAAATTTTTGTTTTAAAATTCGGATTATTACCTTTTATGCATCAAGACCTAATTGTTTTAGAGTGAATTGTGATTATTTTCCAACCTCTGAACTCCACTAACCCAGACTGCTGTTTTCCGTTGGAACATTTACTCTGTGCGATGCAAAGACGAGAATACTGGGTGCTGCCTGAGAGCGGAAATTGTAGGCAAGTGTCTGGTGGCTGAGCCTGTTCAGCCTCAACCTGAAGAAGTACTGTACCATGTGGCATCCACCCATGAGTGCCAGTTGGGTGGCAGGCACCCCTACCGACACAAACTGGCTCTTGTGAAGTGGAATCTCACCTCTTTGTAACCACTAGTGAAGGAGCAACAGCTTGTGGGAAGTGGAGAATTACCAACTCGAAATAGTTACCATCGTGGGTTCTCTCCGGGTAGTCCGGCTCCCTACCGCAGTCCAAAGCAGTTAACAGGTTAATTGGTGGCTCTAAATTGCCTGTAGGTGTGAATGTGAGTGTGAATGGTTGTCTCCATGTGTCAGCCCTGTGATGAAGTGGTGACTTCTCCTGGGTGCACCCCAATGTCAGCTCCAGCCCCCTGTGACCCTGATAAGGGAAAATGGATGGATATAGTTACCATCACTTGCAGCAACTGTTCTGGAGCCAAACTCCCAGTTAAAGGGTGGACTCACTAAGTTGCCCAGGGTGAAAGTTGCTGGCAGATTAAGACTGGTAGTGTCTGACTTTGTGCCACTGGGCACTCGTGGTGAAGGAAGCTGTAAAGCTGAGGAACGAAGTTTTTCTGGCTTAGTTAGCAGACGAGTATCAGGAGGCCAAAAAAAAAAAGTAAGCTACCGTGGTTGCAGGAGCAAAAGAAAATCAGATGTGGAAAGAGTTCGAGGAGATCATGAAATGGGATTTATCTGACAAACTGTCAGTCGACACGGGCAAGGGTGAGACATTGTTTTTCCCAGGCAGTTCTCAGCAAAGGAGAATGGCTGACCTCCTCGAGGGATATCTTGGATGGTGGAAGGAACACTTTGAGGCTGAACCTGTCCAGCACGCTCAGTCAGAGATCCTCTTTTTTATGTTTATTCTTCTCTACCCGAGCCAAAACCATCAGGACTCCTTAGTGTATTATCGTGCTTACACAGTGGCCGCTAGTGACAGGCGAAAAGAGAAGCTGTGTTTAAACAGTCATTCATTTTTTAAAGTTTTGGCTTGAAGTCAATTTAACCCATTGTTAGCTTTCACCAGTGCGAATTATCAAGTCCTTAAAAGGAAGAAAAACAAGTATTTTGTGTAGCCAGTGAACATAAATATTAGTTCCACAGTGGGTAGGAAGCAAATGCCTCTTTATTAGTGTGACATTACAATCTCGGAGCGTGTATAAATAACAGCAAAAGAAGCAACTCTGTGGTGATCCTCTTGATAACGTTTGAGCTCTGCCTGCAGAAAAATAAGACGTTGCCTGTTCAGCTTTCATCCACGTTATTTCCATTTCTGTCTTTCACCACCTGTTAAACCCTGATTTTATTCCTGCCCCTCATCCTCTCTGCCGTTCCCACTTCTCTCCACTCTTTTATTTATTCCTTTATCTTTATTTCATCAGCCCATCATCTCTCAGTCGAAAACAATTAGTACACCCCCTGATATCTCATTAAGTATAAATGAGGTGGTAGACTGAAGTTGAAAATGCCAAAGCTGAGCTTTACAACTCTGCAGCATACACCAGATTTCATACACACAAACACCAACACCAATCCTCACTGAGCAGTAAACAATCAATTTTGGAAGGAGTGTTTTAAAATACAGGCAGCAGAAATCATTTCAAGGCAGCACTAAATCTTTAAAAGCGATTCTCATGCATGTTTAATTTATTAAAAAAATATATAGGAGTGGAATTTTCAGCTTCATTTTTCAGGTTTCCCCCCACTACAGAGAAATATTGATAAGTGAGACCTGCTGAGAAGAGACATTCGCACTACTGAGGAGAGTCTCAGCTGGAAACCAGAGAGGCTTATGGGGCAAAAAGAGAGAAGAGAAGAGGACCTGTCACTTCTTTCTTTCATCTGTCATCCCTCTTCTTTTCCTGTCTATACCTTCCTCGCTAAACTCTCCATCTGCTCTGTTTCCACTCACACAGGAAGCTCAGTATAGTTTTCTCTGAAGAGTCTCTTTCTCCCACCTCTTCATCCAGTCTCCCGCTCTCTCCTTTGCTAAAATCCCAACAGAGAGACAGAGCAGCTGTCATGCTTTCGTTCAGATCAGAGATAAGTTTCTTTTCCTTGGGTTTCCCTTTGAGTAGAAACAGCGTGATATTGTATTCACTGAGAAAGGTGTGTGACAAAGCATTCATGTGTACATACAGTAAGGTGTCAGACACTTACTTGAATTTGACTTGTAGCTCATCTTTTTTATTCCTATTAGTTGTAACCTGGGTCTTATTTTCATAGTTTTGCCCACCATTTCAGGATGTAAGAATAACATACAACAGGGCAGGTACAGTAAGTAGTCAAATGATCATAAAGATCATAAACTCTGTTTTGTTCACAGTTTCCTTGTGCAATGGATTATTATATATATTTAAGTTGTATTCATTTTATTAGATGTCAGATTGTTACCAACATTTAAAGTAAAATAAAATGTATTTATTTAATCTAAATTTATTTAATCTGACTCATCTATTAGTTTCTTTACAATCAAAAACATCGGACTACTTGGATTTCTTGTGCTGTTGGTCTTCATTATAGTTATGTCACATTTTACCCTGGTGTCCTTACCTCTGTGGCTGGGAAGTGAGGCCAATGCAGAAGTGTCAAAAACTGCAGTTCCTCAAACGGCCACTTGAAGCTGGCTACAGATCGAGTCAATCTCCATAAGCCCCCATGTTAAAATGTCCAACTTCACAGCAGAAATAAACATGCTTACAGCCTGGTACAAAAAACAGTTTTGGTCTCTATAGCTAATTTCTCCATTCATCAACTGTACTAAGGGTGATTTATTTATTTTAACTCACCTGTTTAAATTATGTTAAGGCTTAAAGTTATGCAGAATTAACAGCGTGGCTGCTTTGATTGACAGGTGGGTGCCGTTACAGATGGCTTCTTTGAGCACCCGTCCATTTGGCCCAACTAGCTCCACCAACGATACACGTCTGTGCCCATTTTTACATTAGCTGGGAGGTGGTGGAGGCAGGATCGCCAAGATGGTGGCGGCCAGAGACGCCACACTCTGAGCTTCACATACCGTACAGCTCTTCAGAAACCTGTAGGTGACGTCACAGAAATGACCTCCGTTCTTTATACTGTCATTGATTTTACCAGATCTCAACTCATTTATGAGTGCAGTGTTGTTGTAACTGATAACAGTGGCCTACAATACACTTCAGTAAGTTTTAATTAAAAGAGTGCCCCACTGATTGTGATGTGCAACATTTACTCACAATAGACTTGAGGCAGCAGAACCGGAGATATTACAGACACGCGTTAAAGCTAGTAACGGCTAATGTAGCCTTGAGCTGCAAGCCTCGAGAGGAGCTACAGAGGGCTGGTTAGCTCACTTCGTTCTAACTCTACACCCCCAGATTTCATTTCAGACTTCAGCCCCAACTGACATTGAGGCAGTTTATCAGATTTCACACAGCTCCCTGCGGAGCTACAAAATACTTTTTTTTTCACATAAACAGTAGTACTCCCCAAGACCTGTAAACAGACTTTGATGTTTAAAATTGGCGGAGTTCCCCTTTAACCATAATTATCCTTTAAAAGTATCCTGCCTTATCCTTATGTATGATTTAACTCAGTGATTCTCAACCTTTGTGGATCTACTTCGTCACAGGTTATGGCCTTAACGTGGACATGAGTTGTGAAAATTGTGAGAATATCCATTATTTCAGTCAGAAATCAGAAATAAAATTTACATAACCCGGTGCATATTCTCATTTGCCCAGGTCATAGTATTTCAAAGGAGGTTAAATCGAAAGCAACTGGACTTATAGACAAATAACTAAGTCCAGTTGCTTTCGATTTAACCTCCTTTGAAAAAAAAAAAAAAATTTACATAAGTATGTCAAACTCCCAGATTTATCATGGGACTCGCTGATGTAGCTCATTCACTGGCTACACATTGTGTTTTCTTTCAATTCTCGGAATTATTTCATAGCAAAACCTTTTTTGGAATAGCTTAAAGATCGACTTCCACGTTTCCATTATGTTCTAACATTCTCCAGTTTGCAATACAGTTTTCACAGATGTAGAACTTGAAATTACATTGAACACTTTTTGTTTGTTTATTTATGTTATTGTCATTTCACACTGCGGCTATGAGAAAATACTAATACTAAAATACTGTAAACTCTTTGTGGCAGAGACTTCAACAAAGTTCTGACATCTAAGACTGAATAGTTGACTGACAGCATTACACTGACAAGCTACAGTACGTTGTCGGAAAATGACAACAACAAGAAGCAGCAACATGGACTATTTGTAGAGCTGGGCTATTCAATCGGGACAGATTTGAAAAACAAGGAAATGTAGATGGGCCAGACATTTTCAGCAGCCTATATAAAACCTGTTTTTAGCTTTTGGTAATGACATGTTTGAAACAAATGTAAATGAATGCAGTAAAAAATAGCTTGTTGTTTATTGTTTCGCTTTTGAAATAACTGGAAAAAGGGGCACTGTCATTGCTATCATTGCACAGGACCTGGGGCAATAACAGTAACCAATAACACACTTTCTACCACTCTCACTCCCTGTCTACTACACACACACACACACACACACACACACACACAATATGTTTTTTCACCTTTTCTTCTTTGCCAAGATCCATAATACATGTAGGGAGGCTGCTGTAACTCTCCGTGTCCGTGCATGACTCCACTTGGGAAATACAGCTTCAATCATAAGAACCAATCAAACTCTGCACATTAGCGTCCCTCTCCTGTGATCTCTTGGGAAAGTTTGGTGTTTCTCAGTGTGGTGCCTCCAAATTCTCTATTCTTAAACTACTGAAACACACTCATTGCAAATCAAACACACTAGTTTGGTGTTCAGAGGTGGCAGTGAAATACAGTACTTGTCAGACCAGGCAGGTTTTCAATGTAATTTGTTTTTTCAGGGTTGGCGGAGACATGTTTTCAGTAGAACATCTCTACTTGTGACTGTCAGTAGCCAGATGTTTTGAAAAGCTTGTAAGAGTGGTCCGAAACTCACATGAGAAAACTGATTGATTTTTGAAAGATGTGATTGCCAGTGTGCTAGATCCGTGAACATCGTGCCTGATCAGTCGTGCTCATGCATCTCTCGACAAGGATGGGAAAGAAGCGAGATGGAAAAAGTTTACAAAAGCATGCACATCCAAATCCAATAAATACTACACGCTGGAGTGCATGTGAAAGTATATAGATGTGAGTCTGTACACTAGATAATGTTCCCATGAACATTTATTAATATTCACCATGTAATGTTTCAGATGGTGGCACGGTGGTACAGTGGTTAGCACTGTCGCCTCACAGCAAGAAGATTCTTGGTTTGAATCTCGGCTGGGACAGACCTTGCAAATATCTATCCAAAACAAAGGAAAACAGCTCCCTTGTTAGTTGTAGTTTTTTTTTTGTCATATATTTATGTACGCTGCATGTAAAGCATAATGTGTTTGTTTTTTGGCTGAACTAAGTTGCTATTCTGTGGCTGACTCTGAAATGTCAATTGTCAGCGTGAGCTTAAAAGGGGAGTTTTCAAAACACTCTGTGTTCTCTTTCTCATGGCAATAACATAACTTTGACAAAACCTAAAGGTGAGGAAGGTGAGGTTTGTTATGATTGATTACCAAACTCAACCACATTTCAAGTTCTGCAAGTTGAGTTTTTTGTTTTTGACATGTACTGGTATGAAAGACTCCCTGGAAGGTGGAAAAATCAATAAGAAAAAAATGAAAATGCGCCCTTAAACTAAAGTGGAATGTGATCTCATTAGAATTTCGGGGTATTTTCAGCCATTACCAGGGGCTACTTCATGATCATTCTCTGGCATAACAATTAGCCAAAGCTAATGGTGCAATAATGCGCTCAGAAATGATGCCAGACCAAAAGAACAAATTTGGAAGGAGTTGTAACAGGGCAAAGTGTGTACCTCTGATGATGGACCTCCACAGAGCAGCCTCATTAACGCATATCTCTCCATTCATTATAACATTTTGGAGCTGTTGCAGTGCTTAACGTCTGGCAAGTGTTATTCTCAACAGCCACTGCCTCTAATCCTCACTACCATGCAGTATGTATGTCTGTTCAGAGGGCCAGTGAAAATGTGCAGGCAGGCAGGTCTCCAGGCAGACTCCAATATGGCTGCAAGAGCAGGAGAGTGACAGTTTGGCTAATTACAGCGCTTTTAATTTGCACTGCCTTGATCTCTCGTCTTAGCCTCCTTCAATCTGGGAGCTCGTGTGCGTGTGCAGGAATGCATGCGGATGTGTGTTTGTATATTTTCAGCTAGTTCAGTGTCACCTTGTGTGGTAATTTAGAAAGGTGAGATAGTTTGAGAGAGGCTAAATGACAAAATATCAGTCATTTAACCTCCTTCAAACTTTGTCCATCCTCAACTTTTCTTTCTCCGCTAAATTCTTTTGTCTTTCCAAGCATAATTTTCTTCGTGGCTCGCATCCTGTCCCTTGTTTTTCTGCATCTGGCTCCAAATTTCTCCACACATACGCACATTCTCATAAAGAAAGCAGCAGCAAAGTTTCAGGGTCAAGAAACTCCAGTACTCCGGTGGTAGTTGTTCAGCTGGTGTCCTTGTTTTGAAACTAAACGCAATTAGTCTTGTTTTTTAAAAAAGACGAAATGTTTCTGCTGCTCTTTGAGATTTTATCTCCTGGACGAGAGGCCTCATAAGATATTTAAACAGGAGAAAGCTAGATTCGTTCACCCAGTCATAGATAACCAGTGTAACCACTGACCTAATAACTCACAAGTCGTGTTGTATGCCTCTCAGCCAACCTCGACCTTTCCACAGTGTTCTCCCACTTACACTGTACATTATTAATGCTGCTTGGCCTATCGTTTGTGTGTCTCTGTGTGTGTTGCAGTGAGTTGTAAGGCCCTCCTTTTTAGAGGGCTGGTTTTAATATGTATTAATACAGTGGTGAGAGGTTTTCCCATTATCACTCTTAACATCGTGCTCTGTCAAACCGCCTCCTTAGACAGGCTGGCCCACATTAGGCTGTGATCTTTGATAGAGACAGCAAAGTCTAATTCCCATTTTTAAAAGAAGGTTATTTCACAAAGACATGAGAGAAATCAAAACTCTGAAAATGAGCAAAGAATCCTGTCTTTCTGTCCTCTTTTATCTTTCTTAGCCCCTTATTCTTAATTCCATTTCCTGCTGCTTTCTGTTTTTTTGGGGGGGTTTTTTCCATCTTCTTTTTCTGTCCTCATCTCTTCTACCCTCCATCCCTGCCGGAGGTGTCATTGTAAATGCCATGTGGAGAATAAAGGAGAGGGGTTATTGTTTGTGCCTGGGGACGCCTCTTTTTGTACTCAGGCAGGCATCAGCGTGGACAGCTATAGAATAAAGGGGAGAGGGGGACAGAGACAGGCAGCGCACACACACATGAAAAGACAGATATTTTGGTCACTGCAGCTCCGGCAATGACGAGCCTGACAACTACTTGTGTTCCTAACTCTGACATGAGGGCAAGCTGGAGGCTCCTTCTCCGCTCTGCGTCAGACTGCTTTGATAAGACCACATCTAGAAAGGGCAGCTCTCAACCACAGTGCGTCAAAACTAGGCTTAATGTAGGTTCTCCTCCAGCCGTAATACCAGGAGTTGTTTGGCTGCCCTTTTCAACTGCCCCACCGGGTACAGGACTGCTGAAATCTTTCATTCTGCTGGCCAGGAGTGCTCTTTAATAAGCTGCCCCACATCATGACTGCATTGTGTGCATTTCTGTAAATATCATGTGTGATTTTAAAAGTTCAACGGACAAAAAATCTCATCTCCGAAAGTTTTGAATTGAACTGTTTTAATGTCTCAGAGCAAAAAGTGTGTCTCACTCTCTGTGTTTAAGTTAACACCACAACAATGATGCTTTTATTCCTGTCCGTCTGTGTGATGTCTGAGAGTGAGCGAGGTGTCACAAAGGAAAGAAAATGAGGTTGAGGAGACCAATAATGAAACCGTGGAGACATATTACCTGCCCTGGGTTAAAATCACACAGGGCAGATAGGAGATGGACGGATAATGACAAGACCCTGTTAGGACATGTTCTCTTCACGCCGTCTTGATAGAAGCCGCCCACCGTCAGGCCCCCAAAGCCACTTGTACTGCAGCAGTTTAAAGATAAGGAGTAATGAACCTCGCTGGTGTTGTACTGAAGTTGCGATTTTCAGTCAGTCAGTTCAGGTAGGAATAGGAAATGGGCTCCTACACGTGAATTACTCCACCATTATGAATCTAAAGGGTGATTTCACCTGGAAAGATAAGGCCCTGGTCCAAGCTTTTTGTGCTGTAGGTGTGTGTCATTGCCTACGTGTGCACTCGACTGTGCTGCAAGATGAGTGTGAGAGTGGGTGTACAAAATCTCTACACCTAAATCGTATTATAAAATTAAAATTAGAGACAGTGAAGCTTTTTTTTTTTTTTTGCTTTTAGATCAGTGAGTTTGAATAACTGAATTATTTATAGTTTAACAGTTTCAATTGGCATTTTATTATATTCACTCTGATGATGGAAATTGATACCAATCAATATATGTGTGTTAAAAGTATAATGAGAAGTATACCGTTTGCATTGTGCATGCATATACTGTAAGCACACATGACATGATACACAGTCCTGCAAGCAGCCAGGAAGTCCCAAAAAGATGTTTTACCATAAGCTTACATCACGAAAGAACCAGCTGCAAAATGGTGACTAAATATTTTTGAGTGTCACAACCACTCCGGAATCACTCATAACATTTGGAAAGTCTAGAAGAGCCGCACCATTAAATCATTTTACCCCTGTTCAAGTTGGTGGAGGACTAAACCAGAAGTTAGCAGCGGTCTCTAAAACGCCTCTTCTATGGGCCACACAACGCAGAAACATATGAAGAACTTCCGGATAATTTTATGCCTGGAAATCGAACTTTTTAGCTTCATGTACCACTGAAAAGCTTCCATAGGAATGAATGAAGCCCGGCTTCCAGCGCTGCATCCACTTCTCTTTATACATCAGTGCAGTCCTGCAGTTTCACTCTGCTCCTGGCCACCTCCTTTTACAGGCTGGTAACACGCCAACTAATATAGCAATGTACCAACAAAAGGCAGTGAAGAAGAAAACTGCTTGGGAATAAAACATGGATGTATAAAATTTTTAAACGTTGCATGTGTTAATGAAGAAGGAAATGCACTCGACATATGTTGCATATGTATGTTAGACCTTAGAGGGTAACTACACCGCTGGGCAGGCTCTACGATGAGAGGTAGCTGTAGCCATGTGATTTCTCACAGTTAATGTTACTGTTCTTCAGCCGTAAATATCTTGTTAAGCTCTGAATATCAGCATGTTGTGTTTGCTGCCACTGAAGAGGAATTAATATTGTGTGAGAGGCACAAACTGAGGCTACGGTTACCCACTGTCCTGATGTTTATACTTGGTGCAGCAGCTGCTACCACAGTCAGGGGGGGTCTAACATACACAATAGACCTCAGAGTGTTGCCTGTTTTGTTCAGGAGGGGCTGCAGAATTCAGATCAACTGAACTTTCATATCCAAACAAGCAGACACAGGATCATTTGAGCAGACAAAGCAGTTTTTACAGGCCTCATACAGGAAGAAATATACAACCACAAATCCTCCTTATTTGTTTATATCCACGATTTGTCCACGACTTATTGGATGGTTAGCAATATTACCAAGATGAACAAGGTAATTTTGGTGATACCACATCGATGTAGTACTTGTGATGTCAAACATAGGTTTCTGAAGAGCCGTTGGGAAGTTCAAAGTGTGGCGGCTCCTGCCTCTACCAGCCCTCCACTAATCCAAAAATGGGCAAAGATGTGGATGTTGGCATTCAAACAAGCCACCTGTAACAGCACCCACCTGACAATCAAAGCAGCAACGCCAATTATGAAAATTAGCTATACAGACCCTGAACAGTTTTTTGTACCTGGTTGTAAACATGTTTATTTCTGCTGTGAAGTTGTACATTTTCATATGGGGACTTGTGGAGATTGCCTTTTCTGGAGCCAGCTACAACTGCCCTTGAGTCTCTGCTGGTTCAACCTTTTGGTGACAAGACTAGCTGTTTGCCCCTGCTTCCAATATTTACGCTAAGCTAAGTTAATCACCTCCCTCAGACTTTAGAGTGGCACTGATCTTCCATAACTGTAGTCAAGAAAGTGAGTCAGCATAAGATCTCAAACGTCAAAATTTAGCGCTTTAGATAATTTCTAAAATGTCCCATAAAAGTGTCAATTTGGAGATCAACAACATTTTATTGTAAATTGAACTTTACTTAAGTACTCAAGTGAAGTACCAGTACATCAAACTTCAGAAGACGCTGAGATGTGTGACTTTAAGTCCTTACTGTGGATCAAGCTCAAAATGCAACTCAATTGTGACTCATCGTTAGACCTTACCTGCCTCTTAAACATCCACATTTTTCACTCCACACCCCCAGCTTGAAACCAAGGTTTTGTGTTCACACTGTTTAGTCTCCAAGCAAGATACCCTGTCAATGTCACTTCAGTGATTTCGTTCAGACTTTACAAAGCTCCCTCCAGAGCCAACAAAGACGTTATACAACTGTTTTCACAGGCTGAGTAGTACTCCTCATGACAATAAACTCATCTTGATGTAAGAAATTACTGGAGTTATAACCAGCCATGTTGTATAAAACAGCCAGCAGTTGGATAAGCGGTTGTTTTTGTGAGATTTATTTAGGATTTCATCCTTCTTTTGTAACCACAGTATTAGTGTATAGTAAGTGAAAAAGTGAAGCTGCTGCCTCGTGTTGCATTGCTGATGTCTCTCAGAGCAAAGCACTTACCTGCTTCATGCACAGTAAAGCTTCTCGTTAAAAGCCTCTGAATAAAATTGGATGGTGTAACTGTGTAGAAAATGTCTGTGTGGGGAAAAAAAGAGCAAGTTAAGTTCCCTTTTTTTGTAAGTAAAGATAGCCTGGATTTCAGTTGATGATGTTTAAGCTGCTGACAGCTCAAACTCCAACCACGTCAAACCTTTTTGTTCGACACAAAACATCCTAAAATTGCCGGAGAAGTAGGTTACATCACCAGTGTTGTATTGACAAACATAGTCTAGTTTTTCTTGGCATATTAAAAACCAAAATTTTAAATGTTTTGACTCACTTGACGTGGAGATACTCACTTTTAAGGAACTCCTCATTAGATGTTTCACTTGGTCCATTCATTTGCTGCTGTCAAATTAAAATTCAGCAAAGTAAGGATCCTAATTCATCTCACTAAGGACATGCTCCACATAGGGCCTTTCATCCACAGTGCCAATCCAACATGACGTTAGTATTTCCCTTTTTTAAAAATCTTTTTAGAAACAGCATTATCGACTGAGGGTGTCTGGCGTTTGTCAGTATGCATGTTCATCCAAGTTTTCCTACAGCAAATTTGGCCCGTATTTACATTTACCCAGTTTTGTTTGGACTGAGACATAAAAAGTATGTAGGTTTGCCAAAATGATTTTTTTTATATGCAGTTTATTTAACAGGATTATGTTTCACTACAAGCCAAAAACTGTCCACAAATAGTCAGTCACGGATTAACCAATTTGAAATATTAATTATTGTGATGTCCTCATGTTGATGTGTGATGTTATATAACTCCACATTGGCTATGGATATTTTGTACAAACATTAATGGTCATCAGAGGATAAATCCTGACGACATTTGTGATCCCTGAACTTTTCCTCCAGCAAACACCAGGTCCAACTCCGCTCAGGATGAATGAATGGTGATCCCGATTCCTCTTCTAGCGCCACCAACTGGTCAAAATTTTGATTATTTGTCAAATACTTTGGCTCATGACCACGAATACCGGCAAAACTAGTGACTTTTTTGTACAATATGTTTGTGTTGATTTGTTCTGTACACGTGACATCTATTGCACGTCTGTCTGTCCTGGGAGAGGGATCCCTCCTCTGTGGCTCTTCCTGAGGTTTCTTCCACCTTTTTTCCCTGTTAAAAGGGTTTTTTTGTGGGCAAGTTTTTCCTCACTCGATACCGAGGGTCTAAGGACAGAGGGTGTCACTCCCTGTACAGATTGTAAAGCCCTCCGAGGCAAAATGTATTTTGTAACTTTGGGCTATACAAATAAAATTTGATTTGATTTGATTTCCAAAAAGCTGTAGTTTGTGTGTAGTACTAATGACCAAATCTTTGCATGCTCATCTGCTAAACTTAAATGGTGACCACTAGCATGGTAGCTGATGTTAGCATTTAGCTCAAAGTACTGCTGGGCCAAATCACAGCCTCATAGAGCTGCTAGCATGGCTGTAGACTCTTTGTCTTGTTTAAGTCAAATGTTTTGTTTTGTTTCACCTTCATTGTGTTGGTTGTATTCTCAGTATTGCTGCACTGTTACTGGTGCTACTGTGAACTACAACTGTTCACATTTCTATATTGTTATACAATTAGTCAATAGGAGTGAATGTGGTTACAGAGGGAGTGATGTTGTATGCACGACTCTTGAGATTCTCACCCCCTTGACAATTATCTGACGACTCAATGCAACATTGCTAATTAATGTAGTTTCACCAGCTGCTGCGGGCATGACAATAGATATATGATTACTGTGACCTTTACATTACTGGCAAACACCTCCTTCCAGGCACTGGACATGCGTTAATTGACGCATTAATTAACGATTGGTTGTCATGTTTGTCAGATAATCCATAACACTGTTTCTGGATTCAAAAATGAATTAAGGAAGAAGTAACACCTTTAATTGTAATTACACAATTATATAAGTTTAACATTTGAATATAGTGTTGCCTTCAAAAGAACATACATGGTAAAAGATAATTATATTATAATATTCAAAAATAATAAAATGATCTGAGCTGTATAAATTTGTCCTCATACTGAACTTTATGACCTTAAACCTCAGTCAGCTGCAGCAGGTTTAAACCTCAGACACAGTGACCTCTACAGGAGTTTAGAGGACAGCAGCCAGGTTCAGACTAAACCACAGGTGCAGTTTACACAGGTTCTGAGGACCCAGCAATGAGGCTTAAGTGATTATGTGACCCAGGCAACAGAGGTTCAAACCCGTCTTAACAGCTCAGCTAATGCCAGAGCGACAGCCCCTGCATGTCTTGGGCTTGTTGTCGAATTGTTTGGCAGTTTGTCATTTCAGTCCAAAGACAGTGTCCCATGTTATTCTGGAAAATAATCCAGAATAATAACAGGGACACGCACTATCAGCAGTTTGCACTGGAACTACTTTATCGAAAACCTTTGATAGTGTGTTCTGTGGATTGCCCAGAGGAACTGGGACAGCACAACAAATGTAGTTAAAGCAGAAAAATCAAAGGCAAATATCTCAAAACAAATTGCACAAACTGTCTAGACTGGCTAAATCCACTGGACCCAAGTAAGAAAATATGTTTTTTTTTTTGTAATTTTTTTTTTTTTTTTTTTAAGGTAAACTGGACCCAGAAGTAATCAATCAAGTGTTGTTGAAATGTAAAATGAAACTCCTGAGTGTGTTTGAAACTTCTGGCATATGTGTGGCTTCTCCAGGAAAGGAGACAGTGAAAGAAAGGCTATTTTATTGTGCTCATTTTAATTTTTTGACAAGAAAATAAAGAAAGAAAGCCTCTGAGAGATCCTATGGCAGAGCGTTCTCTCTCTCTCGTGCTCTCTCTCACTCTCGTTCACTCTCTCTCTTACTCTCTCGCTCCTGAGTCATTCACTAGAAGAGTACAACACAAGCTTCCACTGAAGATTTCCTTGCAGCATGCTCCATTGTCGTTTCTGTCTGTTGTCAGTAGGACCTCTATTTATTTCTAGGCATTGTTGTTTCAAAAACACAGTTTCTCTTCATCACGCTTCAAAGAATAGCAGCGCTGATTAGGGTCACTGTGGACTGGATGCCTCGACCGTCAGGTCATTTTTTTCAGATTCTAGACAAGCTCTGCTAGTCTCTGACACATGATAAATTCAGGCCATTATTGTTCATGAACAGAATGGGAAAAAAAAACAAAAAACAAAAACAGTAGTTAAATACATCGCTACATTGATATTACTGTTACTCAAAGAATGCTCAAGTGAGGCTTAAGAATCAAGCAATTATAAAATTGCAGTCAGGAAAGTATAAGTTAAGAAACCAGGAAATTGTTCGATTTTCAAAGCAATGCTAAAGTTAAAAAGATTAAAGAAAATCGAATGTTTTAAGGCTGTTGTTTAGTTAAAGCCACAATCTGGGACGTGTAAATGTAAAGAAACGACCACAGCTCATCAGTTTCCTTTTTGGATCAGAGTTTGATTGTTTGCTGCAGCAGCAGACGAACCACGTCATGGCTGCTGCAGTACGTGGGGAGAAATAACGGCCTTTTTAAGCGCACAAATGAATGTGCATTCGCAGTGCTACAAACAGCTGTGGTGATTTCACTAACCCACGATTATGGCTTTAACTGGGTTTAATGACTTGAGCATTCTGAACTCATTATAGCAGAGAAAAAAGATTTTATACAGTGTTTCCATTCACCAATAAACTTTTCATTGTTTGTCAGCTCTGTTGTTTCTGTTGTGTAGATTTCAGTTTAGTTTCAATTCTGTTTCAATTCAGAAAGCAAAGTGGGTGTGATTCAGTCAGTATAAGCATTTGTAATTACAAATTGCTTGTCAGTACTGTGAATACTACAAGCTTGTTAAATTCAAAATCCTCTGAACTGAAATGTTCTCTACTCCACCCCTGGTTTACAGTCTTCTTAAATGAGTTGTTGTAGCACAGTTCTGTATACAATAAACAGCAGTATTTTTGTAATCACATTTTTCTCCTCTGGTATTTAGTTCCTGCAGATATTGCAGATATACATATAGTCTCTTTTCACCACACTAGTGATACTAATCACATTTTACATACTAACACTTGTCATATCAGGAACTTTTTCCAGTTAAAAACCGTTAATAAGGCAAAATCCCATTGCTAATAGTTCGATAGACGTCTGCAGTGGCAATTTTGGGCTTCTTGTGGGCAACATTTGGTTCAATTTGTGACACAAACTGATGTTAGGAATATTCATCCATGAGAATATGCCTTGAGTGGGCCAGATTTAGTTTGTTTTGTTTTAGAAAGCCAAATGATCCTTATTTATCTCCAATTCTGAAACACAAGTGGCCATCTGAACAAAGTTTTCTATCAGACAGATGAGGACACTGTTTGTATACAGCTTGTACATCAGAAACAGAAAATCCAGCTGCTAAACAGTATTATTTTCTCAAAGAATACATTCATCTGTGTGTGGTTGTGTGTGCATGAGTACACTTGAATGCGTATATGTGGTGTGCATGTGCTAGAGTCGCAACTGTAAGGGTGAAGGTGTGTATATAGTTGGGTCCGGGTCAGGGTATATAAGGGTCAATTTACTACCACAGTACTTTGGTCTTAGAAATGATTGGAGGATAGAAGGGGAGCAGTGAGCCAATGGTGGTGGATCTTTTTGTGCAAATTGTTGTTCTGTTTGGCAAACTGATGTGTATCGATGCGAAGGAGAAGAGGTCTGTAAATCGTAGTATTTAAAATAATTCAAATACTTCTTTGTGATTTAACAAGTCGTCACAATGGCACCACAGTGGAACCAGAGGAATCCCAAAAATTAAAAGTAGAAACCCGGGAGATGTGAGGAGAAAAATAAAATGAATTGTTGATAAAACACAGTGGATCTACAGTGTATCGGGAACGAAGCTGAGAGTTTTAGGTCTTTTTCCTAAGAGTTGTTTTTTTGATTTTGAACAGTGCAGATATGTTTCCCCTGTGGGAATTGAAGACATTCATTTGAAGATTAGAATTTTTAGTTCAATTTCAAAATCAAAAACATACCATTGTAAGTGAGCAGGTAGGTAACTAACTTGGGATTCTGGTTTCTGAAAAGTCTGAAAGATTTCAAAACCATGTTGTACAAACAAAACAGTCACCTCTGTTGCAAATATAGAACTTCTCTCTCTCATCTGTACAGCGTTCCCTCTTTAGGAGGATGAGGAGCGGGTGTAGCAGGGGTTCACCAAGAGAAAAGACGGGCTTGTTTTTGGCTCAGCAGAGAGCGTATTCCTCTTGGTAGAAAAGAAGAACTCAAATGTCTCGTCCATCGTACTGTTTGTCTCTGTTGGTGTGCACTTCTCAGCTGAGAGGTTCAAAACAGTCAAAACACAGTCACACGACAGAGCCATGCCATATTCAAATAATAGAGTATTAATGATGAGGAGCATAGGAATAATAAGAAGACCAGTAATGTAATAAGAATAATTAATAGTAATAACATATCATTCTAGATTTTTTAAATTCTGTATATAAAAACAGTGGCGAGGAGAAGTTGGTACACAGTAGGGCTCTACTATCCCCTTGGTTGATTTGGCACATTATACTCACTCTCTCGTGAGAGCTACCTACTCATTCTCAGCACAGTTGAATATTACTGTTGCCTGGCGACCCATCCAGAATTTGTCGTATTGATGTCTTAAATCTTCCAAATCACAGCAAATCTTTCAAAATGTCTTTTTTTTTTTTTTTTCTCACAGAAGTATCGCAGGTTTTGCGATGCAAAAAACAATCACTCCAGCAAAGGAAAGTCTTGATCAATCCACTACGGTTGTGAAAACCGGTGAGGTTAATCTGCCGCGGCCAGGTTTGATGAATGTCAGTCTCAAGGCAGATTAAAAGCGTAGCCAGGCTTTTCAGGATGGGTTGCCCGGCAACTTTTAAGGTTTCTGTTTCTTAATGTTGATTTTTCTTTTCTTCATTCAAAACGTAGTACAAATAGCTACATAAGTCTGAGCTATAATTTTCATTACATTACAAAAAGTAACTCAGTTTCTCTATAAGTTATGATTTTTCTTGTTCAATATAATATATTAGTTTGGTCCTCCTTCATGTTCTCAGAAGCAAAGGCTTGGTTTGTGTAAAGTGTGTGCGTATGTAGATGTATGTCTGCAATGTGATTCTGTAGATCCTGTAAGTTGTGTGTGTTTGTGTGTATTTACAGGTCATTTTTGTATCCGTCTGTGTATCTGTATCACTATGTTATGGGTGCAGTGTTGTTATTTTCCATCTTCAAAGTGTTTGGGGTCTCCAGATGTTAGATCAGGTCTTCTGCTGGGCGGACACACCCTTCCAGTAGTCCAGTATGTCGTGAAGATCCTCATCCTTGGCAAACTGAACCTTTCGCCTCAGCGCGTGTCCGGCTGCCACGTATCCTTCGTCCTCCATGGACGCCTGCCGGTGCCTCTTACGGTGCAGCTTGAACCTCTCCCACAGCCCCAGGGTCGGGGTGCAGAGGAGCCCTTCCTCCTCCTCGTCTTCCTCTGGGCTGGAGCAGTAGCTGAGGTTGTGGTACTGGGGCGAGAGTGGGTAGTGAGGCGAGAGCTGGGAATAGGCCAGCTCCCGCTGCTTGGCCTGCCTGCTGAGGGTGAGAGGGTCTAACACAGATGGCTTACGGCCCCCTGGGTGATGGTGCAGCTCCTGTAGGATCTGGGGGTGGTGCTGCAGCTCCTGGAGGTGCTGCTGGGAGCCGGGATAAGAGTGGCGATGTTCATTGTACTGGCGGATCCTCTGGGCTTCAGCTCGTAGGATAGCTGCTGCTGGAGTGACTGTACGGATGGCCTCCCCGCCTCCACCTCCCCTTTCTCCTCTCTCTCCGGGTGAGGTCCTCTCGATATAGCGGGTCTCTGAGGAGTGGTAGCCTCCCTCCGAGCGGAATGAGCGAGGGCTCCGGGCAGAGCCTGGAGAAGAAGAGGTGCTGGGCCTTTTCGAGGTTGGAGGAGCCTCCATGCTGTGGTGTCGCTGCAGCGAATGATGGTAGCTTCTCCCCCTTTCATCTCTTCCTCCTCTTCCTCCCTTATACACTGGAGAGAGGAACTCGCCTCCTCTTTCTCCTCTCTCTACTTGCTCAGAGAGGAGCACCAGCTGCGGCTCTGCAGTTGAAACAGCCCCACCACCTGCAGAAGACGGGGATTTGATCCCCTGTTGAAAGGAGGTAGACTCAGATTTGAGAGCATCTATACAGTTGTTAATGATCTGGTTAACTTTATCAACTTCTTTAGCGATGGTTGAGATCTCTGCGACTGAGCCCTGGGGATTTGCTTGTGGCGACATCTCTCTTTCTCGCTCTCGCTCTCGCTCTCGTTCTCTTTCCCTTTCAATGCCAGACCCTCTCACCTCCATGTAGTTAAGTTTAGCAGGCTTGTGCGGCGGTGTTTCTATCACCTCCTGCAGCTTGTATGGATCTATCTCACCACCCTGAGGAAGGTACGGCATTCTGGACAGACTTTCCCCAGCAGCAAGCTTCTGGGATCCTCCACTCCCTCCCTCTATATCCCCTTCTCCACCATACTTGAGCTCTATCAGAGTCCTCTGGATCCTGCTCATCTTCCTTTCCTTCTCCTCCATGATCCTCCTCTTCCTCAGGCAGTGGACAACTAGGCCAAGGAATAGTAGCATACCAAATAAACAGCCTAAAATAGTCATAATGTAGTGGGTTGCTGACGACTGATTGGCTACAGTCCCAGGCCCAGCCCGACGGCCTGTGGGGATGGTCAGACAGGTGTGGTTGAAGCGCAGGGAATTTCGTATAGAAGCCACACAGTACGTATACTCTGTGTTAGGTTTTAAGTGCTTTAGCTCAATATCTTCTTTCTGATTTTTCAGATTCTGGATGTCTGTGAAGAAGCTGTTGTTATAAAGCACCAAGATGTACATTTTCCTGTACGGATGAGGAATCTGAACTGTTATCACAGCGCTGGAATGTAGCACCTGCTTTAGCATCATGATCGGATTGGCGTCAGAGAAAATTGGGCTTGAACTGATGACTTCATCGGGAGGAGTCCCAGAGGCACAATCATCCAATCCACAGGGAGAGGCAAAATCTGGGAGCGGGGTGGTGGAATCAGGCGCACCAAGGACATAAACGGATGTCGCACTATAGCCGTTGTCTGTGCATACAAGATTGAGCACGTGCAGAGCGTTGCGTTGGGTAGGCATGCGGGGGTTCTGGCTCAGGAGGTTGTAGCCGAAAAATCCTTGAGGGGAGTCGCACACCATCCTCTCGCTGGTCCTGTTGGGGAAGGCTGAGAGCCAGCGCAGGAAACCCAGCAGCTCACAAGAGCAGTTGAAGGGGTTGGTGTAAAGTTCACAGGTAGTCAGCTTTGAAAGTCCAGAGAACAAGCTGCCATCCAGTACCTGGATCCTGAAAAGGGACAAAAGGAAAATCATAGATTAGACATATTAAAAAATACTCATACAAAAAAAAATACAGTTTAGCATTGTACGTCTGCAACGTTGTCAAACTTATGATGGACAATGTAAAAGGAAAGTATCAAAATTGACCTTTTTCATTCATGTATTCTTTTCCCATGTCAAAATCTTTCTTCGACATTACCCAAAATACAACTCAATCACCAGCAGCACAGTCAGAGATTTGGGTGTGTTTTGCTAGTACTAGCCTCGAGCTGTTAGCCTCAAGCGGAGGCCTTTTGAGCTCATGCCTTTTTAACTTCATATCCCCAATTCTTTTCATTTTCAAACTTGTAGTTTTCAGCTCCCTCAAGTGACGTCATTTGAGGCAATTTATCAGAATTTGCATGGCTCCCTCTGGAGCCCCAAAAGGATTTTTACCGAACTTTTGTTCACATATTCAGTAGTATTCCCCAAAACCACAGGCTTTGATGTGGAAATCAGCGCATTTCTCCGCTTTAAAGACACTTGTTACCAAGTCTTCTTATAGTTCAGTTTATGGTCTCCAAAATTACCTTTCAACAAGCCCCAAAGAGCAGTTCAACTTGTTCCATTCAGCTGTTGCTTTAACACTTAAGTCAAAAGATCAATACCAGTTACAGTACCAATAGCAAGAACAAGACAGTTATTCCCACTGAGAAAAAGTAGAAATCTCAACTTTTATTGAAAAGATAGCTTGTTACAGCATTGCATCATGGTTTACTGAGGTTACTGTCAGTGAAAGAAAATTACTATCTCTGCATCTTCTGCAGTGCTTCCTTTCTCCTGGTAAGCCTTTGGAGTGATGACACCGAGCCTGACATTTAACATTTGACATGTTTCAGTTGTTCTTGAGAACCTCACTACATTCTCCTACCTTGTTCCAGTGCAGCTGTGCTAGAAATGTTTATACCTGTTTTCTTCCTTTGCCCAGTGAGCATCATACACCAATGAACCACAAAACATGCACCCAGAAAGATTATGAGAAGCCTCTTTCAGTTTTTTGTGTATGATGTCACTATTAAACAACAAAACAGCTAGAGGGCTGCAATGATTATAACCAATTAATCGTTAAATTGTACAATTTCCCAGAGCTCAAGGTTCATTCTTAAACTGCCTGTTTGGTCCAGCTAACAGAACAAAAATCCAAATATATTACATTTTCAGTAATTATAAGAGAATATTTAATTCAATTTAAGTGACCTCAACAATGAATCAGATATTAAAACAGCTAATTTTTTTTCTCTATGACATCTAATTGATTAATAAACTAATTATTTTTGCACTAATGCAGTGTGTTCTCTCTCTCTCTCTTTAATTAGACACATACATGGACCCAGGTCAATACCTGTTCATGGAGAGGTCTATATTCTCTATGTTGGGGCATTCCCAGAAGGTGTTAGGTGTAACAGTCTCGATGAGGTTGGCCTGCAGGTAGAGATACTGCAGCTTGCCCAGGCCTCGCAGCATCCCCTCTGTCAGGTTCCTCAACTTGTTAAAACCCATCTGGAGAACCTGGAGAGACAAAGACAAGTGGGATTATTCTAATCTCTGAAGAGGTAGCCAACACCAGGCATCACTCACTGCAAGCTGGGAACATGCAGAACAAACAGACGACAGTTCTGTACAATTCATGTTTCACATGGTGATCTAAGCCTCAGTGCTGTGCTGAATTTACTAAGATCTTGTTCACATTTTACCTCCTGGCACAGCTCCAGAAGCTGGGGTAGATGTGTAAGCATGCCAGCTCATTATGGCCGCGTTTAGCTCAGTTTGGTGAAAACACTTTTGCTTCAATGTCTCTGGAAGCCATAATGAGCGGGTGTTGTCTTTGTTGTGTGTGTGTGTGTATGCGTGTCCATCTGTGTGTATAATGCTGGAAGAATTTAAATCCTTTACTTGTCTAAAGGTATCACAGTGTATCATGAATCACTTCCTTTCATTACAGTCAGAAGTCCTTAACTCAAAATATTTAAAATAATAGTACTCATTATGAATAATTTAATGGTTAATACTAATTCCAAAATGATACCTTTTTTTCATACTTTATTTTGAAAAATATAAACATTTGTGTTGTTTATAAAAAACGCTTTTTGTCATTTTCCAAAATAATCAAAAGTTCTTGAATATTAAATGTTGTCTAAACATAAACAGTCGCACAAAAACTTTGCCTAAATGAACCTAAATATTTCATTAAAGGTCCTATATTGTAGAAAATGACATTTCCATTTTTAATTATAAAAGGTCTAAATGATGTATAAATACTGTGAAAGTATCAAATGGAGAACTGCACACAGCCTGTTTTTATAAACCTTTAAATGAGCCATCAGGACTTCCATAAGGTTGTGATGTCACAACTATACAATCAACGCGCTCAGCCTTGCTCCCAGTACAGCAAACCCAGACAACAACATCCAGGTAGGCTACAGTCTGTTAGCTGTGGATGTCCTCGCTATGTGTCAGTCAGAAAAGAGGCTCATTCATATTAATAAGATGCAGCGCATCACAAAACAAAACGTTGTGTTCTTGCTCAAACTCCAGAGAGAAGTGTGAGAGAGGAAATGAAAAACTATATACTCAGATGTTTTTTGATCCTTAAAACCATAAATACTGTATATCTTCTTATGGATATCAAAACCTCAAATAAAAGCCAGAAGTGTAAAATATGATACCTTTTTTTTTTAAAGATATTTTTTGGCCTTTTCAAGCTTTTTATTTTTGACAGAGACAGCTGAAGAGTGACAGGAATGTGGGGAGAGAGAGAGAGATGGGGAACGACATGCAGCAAAGGGCCACAGGTTGGATTTGAACCCTGGGCCGCTGCTGAGCCTTCGTACATGGGGCGGATGCTCTACCAACTGAGCTAATCAATACCCCAAAATATGATACCTTTAAACGGTAAGTTTATGAATCTGACCAGATATTTGATACCACTTTCTTGAAAGATTTCAATACTTGCTCCGACAGTCAGTGTTAATTGTATTTATTACATGTTATTATGTTATCAGCCTGCTGATGCATTCATGTGTGTTGAAGTTAGTTAGACTGGCGCTAAATTAAAGTTTTTCCTCCATTGTATATGTGTGCCTTAATAAGTGCATCCATGAATGTGCATGTGTAAAAATGTACACTATGTCGTTGTTTACCTGCAGGTTGAATTGTGCTGAGAACGCTCCATCTTCCACGTAGCTGATATCATTCTTGGTGAGGTTCAGATAGGTGAGGTTGCCAAAGCGACTGAGTGAAGAATAATGCACCGACCGTATCTTGTTCTCGTTCAGCCTCAGATCCACAATAGTGCTGTTGAGAGAAGTGTGATGGCTTTAGACGTTTGGCAAAAAGGGAGAACAATGTTGACAAAACTCACTTTCACTGTAAGTTCTCTTACCTGTTAATGTGGGAGGGGATGGCTTCATAAGGCGGCTGGTTCATACTGCAGATAGCCAGCCACACAAAGCCTTTCTCCCCCTCGATAAGCCAGCAGTCAGCTGTTACCATTGGCAACCGCATTATTGACAGCAGGGTGAGCCAACATAGGAAGGAGCTTGCTGTGGACAGGACCACTGATGAAGAACCTCCAGTCACGTTATGTCTCTGCCGTCCCTGTCCTGTCCTCTGGGCCATTTGGGATGTCGTCACAATATCCATTGGAGAAAGCCGAACAGAGATGCTCGCCATCTAACATTTATTCATGCAGGCTAGCGCCATTCGAAAAAGAGTGAGGGCTGGTTTATAATAGTATATCAGCGTATGGTGACTTGGTGTTACTTTTTGATTTGTGTCTGTACTGCTTGAGGTATAGTCACAGCATGGCAAAATGTTCCTGTTTCTCCTTAGCTTCTCTAGTAATCGTACAGCAAATTGAAGTTTGAGTTGAACTCGCGTAGGAATTAAGGATTTATCAAAGTAGAAATGAGTGTAGGAATGAGATGTATCACTTCATTGGCAGTATGTGAGTCTAGGTAAACTGTATCAACTGTTACTTAATTAGGGGGTCACATTTGATTTGTTATGTATAAATTGGCAAGTGGAAGTTGTCCTGGTGCCAGATTGGCTGGTACTCATGTCTTCTGTGGCCATCTGCATCTCTGATTGGACAAGCACCTCTTTTCTTTCTTCCTCATTGCTCGCTGTTCTGTACTTGGTGTGAGAACTCGTCCCTGGAGGAAAAGGGAAGAGAGAGAGAGAGAGGAGGGTGTTAATGAAACACAGTGGTTTATTTTGTGAGATACCAACAAACACAACCCTGTTACCAGCATGATGAAACAGAGGTGGTTATTTCTTCTTATATAACAGCTGCACGCACACACACACACACACACTCACACACACATTCACGCATGCACACACACGTTTCCTATATATTATAAGACATTTTTTAACAAATCCAATTAGCGCACATTGGTGCAGATACACAACAAGCACCTGCAAAACTTAAAAATATGCACAGATTGTCGCTGCTGTATGTCCACACACAAACACACACACCTATTTTCTGCCACACCAATAGCCTTGGGGGCCTTGATAGGCCTGAGCTAAGAATGGCCATTACTCTGATACTGTATCTAATTAATTAATCTGCTCTAAATAAAACACTCTCTGGGAAAAACAGCTGATGTCTGACGGAAGGCAGAGAAAGGAAAGAGGCAAAGAGCTGTGGAGTGAAAAGTGGGTGCAAGAGGGTGATGTGGAGTGATGTTTGGGGGAGGGGAGAGAGATGGCGAGATGGAGCAAAGAGACAAGTAGAGGGAGGGATAAGGCGGCAAAGAAAGAAAGAGGCAGTGATTCTGTGAGAAAAAGAGGAGGCTGGGAAGAGGAAGAGCTGTAGTGTGGCTTTCTGTCTGTCTGTTGGGAGAATTTGCTAGAATAGTGGCCCCTCTCTTCTCTTAAAGAGCCTTTTTTTCTCAGCTATAAGAGCAACAAACAGGATGTGACATCATGGAGGTGAAGGAGAATGAGCAAAAGGTCTGGCCTTCCTCACAAGCGCCTTTTGACTGATGTTCCTTCCTTATTGATTACAGCTGAATAGCAAGGCAGAGAGGTGCTGATGTGTTATTTCGAATTCGAGAATGAGGGTAAAAGAGAGCAATATTTTTTCTGAATGGAACAAAGCGTCTCTCAATGTTATGTTTCCTTGTAGAGAGCAAATGGCCTGACGTCACACTCTGGCTAGGCACTGTTCCACTTACTCGTTATTATATCTCAGTGGAGGTCTTTTTGATCTTTATTTCTACTTTATTATGCATACGATAATCAAGCATCTACTACAGAACTTTAAATAGAATAAAACAGAATCAAATTTGAACTCTTCATAGGGTTAGGGTTAAGGTTTTTAAATAGTTAAAGTCTGTGTAAAAAAGTCTTGTCATTGATGTTGGTAATACTGGCCCTCACATTACTTGGCATCATATTGAAAGAGTTTGTGGAAAATGCTGTTTTCAAAAATTTAATAGGCGACAATGTTTTTTTGCTGCTTTTTTTAAAGTGTATTATCCCTGTCGAGACAGAATGGAGTGTATCATATCACATATTGTTGACTAAGGTTGTGCTGTCGTGCTGGATTTTTGCAAATGTCTTTTTCTTCTTTCTACCTCTACAGCACGACCAGGAAGTTATGATTTCATCTCTTTTTACAAACGTCAGAAACATACATTTATAGGTGTGTACGCGCACACAAAAGCTTTTCCACCCAGTCAGCATAATCTATAATTGATGGTGAGACTTCCTCCCACATAGCATGAGACAAACTACCCAGTTAGGCCACCAGAGAAAGGGTAGGAAGTGCTGCCAGCTACACACACAAACAAACACACACACACACATATGCACAGGAAATGTCCATTTTGCTGACCAAGGGTTAAGCTTGTGTAAACAAGCTGTTGATAACGGAGAACATGGAGGTGTAAGCGAGTATGCAGAGCAGGCAGGGGGGAGACCAAACATTTTAGTTAGCATGCAGAGACGGCTGATTTCTGCCTGACCTCTTTTTGTACTAAGGTAAGTGATGTCTGCTGAAGAGCCAGGAGACAGAACAGAAGTGCAGGGCAGCAGAGAGCAGAAACAGATACAGTAGCAGTTACTGGCTTGTACTTGACCTCCTTCTGTAGTAAATACACTTGTAGTAGCTAACGTGATATACGCAGAAGGAAGTGTTAAGAGTCTGTCAGCCTTTTTTCCATTTTGCATCATTCATCACCTTCCCCGACCATGCTGGCGCACGCTCTGCGTACTCACACGTCATTGAACAATCACGTGGAATATTCCAGCACTCAGCATCATGACTGGTTCACTTTTCAGCTATGTCGTACTCAAAGATTTATAGCGTACAAACCGCCATGCAGAGGGGAGGAGGCCGAGGTGAAGGTGACAGGTTATGTCGTCGTGACTGTGGTGGTTTGCAGGATATTTTGTGCAGAAGTACACGTTTTCAGGATTTTAAAAAAAAAAAAATGTGGTGAAAAAACCCCCAGAAAGTGTGAAGGACTTGGCTTGGTACTCCAGCACAAACAAACAGACAGCAGTGCATCACCTTTCTCACATCCTCTGCTGAACAGCAGGGTACTGTGCCTTTTTACATGAGTGTTTTCCTGCGTAACATCCCCATTTCCCCATTTTATTCAGCACACACATACTCAAAAGCAGCCAAACTTGCTGTTAACAAAACAAAAAACAGAAAGTCCAGCATCTTTTGACGTACAGTAATGAATCTGGATGTCTTAAAACCTACATGACTGAATATATTTTTACAGTCATTGATCATAATCTCAGTGAGCCAGCAGCTTGTCAGAGAGGAATGAACGGTGGCAAAAATATCTTAAATCAAAACACTGACAAAAAGTTTTGAGTTTCCACAACAGAAAACAACATCTTTATTATTTTTTCGATTCTCGATTCTCCTCTCAGACCTCTCTGTGTCATAGAAGTATCCAGAGTCGGGTGTAAAAAATACAATAAAGATGTCTCCTGTTGAGGAAGGTTAAAGCTTTTCTTCCTACCTGTGCCAAGAAAACTTGTTCTTTAGTTCAGTTTGTTTGATACTTAATAGATTTCAGCAGTGATGGGAATAACGGCGCTATAAATAACGGTGTTAGTAACGGCGTTACTTTTTTAAGTAACGAGTAATCTAATTGATTACTCTTCCCATCATTATAACCCCGTTATCGTTACTACCAAAAAATGTGGCGCGTTACTATGATTGAAGGCAGCAGTTTTTCATCAGACCAACTAGATCTCTAAGCCAAGCGGCAAAGAGTTTTCTTGTTCCTCCTTCCTTGGTGAGGGCGGGGGCACGAGACAATCGCATTAATGATGACGATTGGCTGAGGTTGAGTAAAATTCCATGGTAAGCCAATCAGAGGTGGAGTTGGGCGGGTGTTGCTATAATCCATGACATTTTATTGGATGCTAGTCTCACTTTCCCACAGCAACGTTAAAATAGTTTAGATTTATGTACTTGAAAGTAATGCAATAGTTACTTTCCAAAGTAACTAGTTGCTTTTATAATTTGTAACTCAGTAAGTACTTTAGTTACTTTCTGGAAGAAGTAACTAGTAACTGTAACTAGTTACTTTTTTTAGAGTAACTTGCCCAACACTGGATTTCAGTGACATCTTGGAGGAGGTTGGAGGTTAGGCCATGGAAAAAGTTATTACTTTTGTGCTTGAGGAGTTTGCTTCTTCTACACTACAAAATACAATTTCTTCTAAAATGTTACTTTATTAAAATACCAAAATTATTGTGCAGGTTTAGTTAAGCTATGTACTCTCTTGGTGCTCTCTAATTTGTTATGGTTTAGCTCTGGATGTTTCCTATTAACTGGCCCCATCTGCTGCTGTTCATTTCAGTCAGTGCTTCCAACCTCAACTTGTTGTTTTTTGTATGGATTAAACAAACAAGATATAACATGTTAGTCAGAACATTTTCCTCTGCTTCCATTCTATACTGAGCTAACACTGTCTCTTTATCGTAGCTGCCTTTAAATATAACTGCTACACGTTACAACCCTTAGGCCAAAGGCTTAGCCTAATCAAGGTTTTAATATTGAACATGAGCAGTCAGATGATCAGACAGGTTGTTAACAAGCCAGCAAACAGTTTAGTCAGATTATTTAATCAATTTTATTTAGAGGTAAATGGTTTATGTGAGAGCACCAGAATAATCGTCAGTAACAATCCCTCACTGGACACAAAGACTGTGTGCTTGCTAAACTACGGTAATTACAGTGAAGTCAAAGCTGAAATAGGAAGTCAGCTTGTAAAAACTGTTTGGATGAAAATGTTATCTTTTGCCTTCATTCAGATAAGTTTGGCTTGACAATAATCACCATAAGAATCTCTCAAAGAGAGGTCCATGTATGAGAAAAATAACAGAAAACAGTGTAAACTGGGTGACAACATTAACACAGACGTTCCACAAGTTGTTGTTTTTTAAGTCACCATGGATGTGGCATTGCAGATCACTGTTCCAGCTGCTACAATGAAAGCTCTGTCCCCAAAAGTTCACAGGTCGGTGGAGGACACATGTCCGAAAAACATAAATTCTGGGAGAGGGCGTCAGGGTGAAGGAGATCAGATAGGTACTGGAAAGGTACTGTGGAGCAAGGGCATCAAGAGATTTGTAGGTGAGGGGGACGATTTTGAATCACATGCAGGACTTGACTGAGAGCCAGTGGAGGTGGTTGAGGGTTGGGGTGATGTGCTGCCAGGGCTTGGCACGGGTGTGAACTCTTGCAGCTGAGTTGTGCAATACTGGAGTCTGTCCAGAGCTTTGCTGGGTACTCTGGACAGGACTTCATTGCAATAGTCCAGGCGGGAGATGATGAAAGTGTGAATAAGGGTCTAGAGGTTAGAGGTTTGTTTAAAACCTGTCTGACTGTCAAAACTGGTTGGGTTTCATGCCATTCCATTTCCAATTCATTTGTAAAATGGCCACACACACACACACACACACACACACACACACACATCCCATTCCAGCATCCCTGCGTCCTTTTTTCTTCTCTGTGACTGATGAACAGCACTTACAAGATGGGTTATGCTCCTAGACAGGTTGTGAGGCAGAAATATGAGCACATTAATAACAGGCACACATTAATATACGCACATACGGTACATGGATAAAGAAGCAGACACGCACACAGAAACACACAGCAGAGTTAACCATTGCAGTGTGTAGTTGGGCGTCACACACTCGGCCAGTATTCCCATTACTATTCCAAATCAGCGTGGAAAACTGCAGCACTCAACGACTCTGTGAGGAGCCATCAACAGAAAAATGATGATGAAGGAAAAGCAGGAAGACAAATGACCCATGATGCAGTACTGCACGTGTATGTTTGGACTTATTGTAAATCCATATTGTATTTGCATGTGAGTGAAAGTCCTCTGAGAATAAGGTAATGGTGACGATGAGGGCAGCTTCTCATGTTTACTGCTCAGCAGTGTTGTGCTAGTTACTGAAAAATAGTAACTAGTTACAGTTACTAGTTACTTTGTAAAAAAGTAACTCAGTTAGTAACTCAGTTACTTAAACCAAAAAGTAATGTGTTACTGAGAAAGTAACTTTTTAGTTACTGTACAACGTTTTTCCATTGCTCCCATTAAATAAAGGTTGATTGATTGAGTTCCCCTCTAGCCGTCATTTCAGTTCTGTACTGATACTGAATAATACAGACTGTTGATTAAAACAACTCTTTCAATTCATTTGCTTCCACATCACTGAATCTAATCATCCAAGCAATATGATCCGTTGTGCACCAACACAAACCTTGACACAAACACCAAAGTATTTTTTCAATGCCTATTTATTTCAGTCAGGCCATAAAGTCTTCCATAGGCTATAAACTGCAAGCCTATCTTTCTTATTTGGTATTCAAAAACAAGCTCGCTGCTGTGTGACTCCGTCTCGGATGCTGCGTTAGCTACCTTAGCTGCTAACTTTTAGCATGCCGCTTCTCCAGGTGCTTCAGCAGGTTGCTGTTGTTCGCCGTTGAAAGTACTTTTGAACCGGGACACAATCTACAAGTTACCGAGATGTTGTTTTCCCCTCTGCTCTCCAGTTTAAAATAATGTGAATACCTCCACGAGGAGAAACTTATCCTCCCCTTCTCGCTCGCCATCATGCCGTGCCCTGACCTGTCCAGTCCTCTGCATGGCGCGTGTTTGTTTACTTGTGGGACGCTACAGGGCGACAAATGCTTTGTTTTTCAATTCAATTAAACTTTATTGATCGCTAAAATGTTATGGGAACTGTGTGCCGCTGTAAAACCCATGTAAAACCTCACCAAAAGGAACGGAGTAACGCAGCGTTTGGTAACGGAAACGGAGTTACTGAATTTAAGAAAACAACGCGTTACGTTATTAGTTACTGAAAAAAGTAACGGCGTTACTAATAACGCGTTACTACCCAACACTGCTGCTCAGTACCAAAAGAGGAAGATGTGATTGCATTTCTTGCAACAGAATGCAGTATTAAACCCCATTTTTGGTATTTTATACAATATCCATCCATCTATTTTCTGTAACAAGTAATCCATATCAGGGTTGCAGGCGTCTGGAGCCCAGCTGACCTCCCAACAAAGGCAGAGTACACCTTGGACAAGATGCCAGCTCATCACAGGAAGTACTGGAGTAGCCGGTGAAAACCCAAGCATACACAGAGCAACCTTCTCACAGAGTTTTTATTGAATTTATTGTTTTATACTTTTTATTGGTAGCAGCAGGGTCTGCCATTCCTACGCTGAATTCAGATTTCTTCCTAAACACAGGAAACACAGATCTAATCCAGCACACTTTTGTCTAACATCTATGAGCCTCACTGTTTACTATTCGCTTTATTTACACAGTGTCAGAGCTGTATTAACTTACTTCTTATGCAAACCGACATTTTCTACTGCTGATGTTTCATTAAAAAAAAAACATTCAGTTGGCGAAACAGAGTGTTGTTTGTCAAAAATGCGTCTACATAACAAGGCATACTTATTTTTGGATCAGTTAGTGGATCAGTTTTAAATATTGCAGGGAGTAATACAACAAGAAGGAGCAGTGAGCTGTTAGATGAAGAGTTGCAGGTGACACGCTGCACACGTTCAATTCCTAACCAACTCCTGATACAGTGCCCTGCAGTTGGAAGTTATTTTTGACTGACTTCTTTATTAAAACAATGTGAGTTTGTTTAGCTGCACTGTAAACAGATACACCAGCTGGTTTTTAGCGGCTCAAGGAGAGTTGGCTGTCATATTGAACAGCACTTACAGTTACCACGGTAACTATGGATGTTGCCGTAGTCAATTAATTCGTATGGAAGCTGCTCATTGGTGTATGAAGCCAAAAAAAAAAAAAAAGTTCTTCTAGGCTGTCATTTCTCAGGGCTTGTGACACTGACAGTAAAAACAATGGACAGCATATGTCTGATGTCACCCACGGGTTTCTGAAGAGCCGTCTTGAAGCTCAGAATATGTGGCCCTGGCTGCTGCCATGTTGGCACTCCTGCCTCTTCTTCTTCCCGGCTAAGACATGGATCATCAGTGGACTGAGGCAAGCCAAAACATGTAAACATGTTTATTTCTGCTGTGAAGTTGGACATTTTAATATGGGGGCTTATGGAGACTTATTTTGTAGCCAGCCTCAAGTGGACATTTGAGGAATTGCAGTTTTTGGCATGCTCAAAAAATGTATCCAAGTGCCAAGTGCTCTTCCTAGGTGAAAACCCTAGCTTGCTAGCTTCTGACTGAAATACAAACTTAATAGCAAGATGGATCCTCCGAACTGTTAAATGTTGTAAAGGGACAGATGTCTTAAATCACTACTGGTGGGCTTGTTGGAAAGGGGAGCAACCGCTGTGATGTGCACCAAAAGGTAAGTCTGGCCATAAAATGTCAGTTAATCAGTGCCATGGGAAATGCACCCCCCATAGGTCTAATCTTAGATGCTGTTTCCACAAATACTGTAGGTCCAAAAACTGTTTTATTCTCTTTTGAAAATAGAAAATTATCAATAATAACATAATAAACACTAAGACACAATAAGAAGTACAGAGAATTTAAAGTTCTGGCCAACAATGGTTTCCTTGTTTTTAACTGCAAACTTGATTTAGCTTTGAAACACAGCTACTCCTAATGCTGTATGATCCTAAAATCTACATGGCTATTTTAGGATCACTACCAAATAATTGAGAGATATAGCGATGCAGATATATGGATGATAGTAGTGTACAGTTTTTCCCTTTGTTGCCTCAAGCCCTGACAGAGATATGTTTGACAGTCTTTATTATGCTTTGAGTTCATCGTGTAAATTTGTCTGCTTAAAGGCTTGAAAATTCAGAAACTCATTTCTCTGCTCGAGTTCAAAGCCTTCGTTGGAGCTGTGTGAGACGGGAGTTGTCATCGCTCTGAATAAGTTGTTGGATTTGGGGGTTGTTGGGTTTTTTTGGGATGCTTCTGTCTCTCAGTCTGTCCACTGAGCCTCCTGTATTATGTATCTAAAACTTCATATACAGTATGCTCCACCTTGTTGGTGAGGTCTTCCTTTCAGACTTTGGATTTCAGATAGTCTACCTGGTTAAATTTAGATTAAATACAAAAAAATAAGTGAATTCTCTTTGCCTGTGTTTTTACTATGAAGCATATTGATTCCCCAGGATGCGGAGATGTCAAACTGTGGACGAGCTTGTGAAGAATTAATCTGTTCTCAGTGTCTTGGGACTTCACTTCAAACCGTATTACACAGTCAGTTCTGGACAGTACAATTCTACTCGCCCCCTGGTGTATATGCAGTCACACTTTCTACAGAGCACAAATGACACATGAGATTTGTGCAATCAATGAAAGTGAGTCATCTGGATTAGATTAGATTACAGAGCGAGAAGAAGTGAGGAGGAAGAAAAGAAAGAGGGAGGAGGTATGGGAGTGAAAGAGAGTCGGATCAAAAAGCATCTCGCTCCGAGGCAAGTATACTACATCTCTCAGCAAGAGAGGCGGAGTGAGAGTACGTCTGTCTGTCGTCTGCACGATTCAAAGACATCGTGAGAATATAATTTGTTTTGACTCCCAGTCTCTCCCATCTTCAATCGTCCGTTTTACGCACCCTTTCACCCCTCCCATCAAAGTGATTGACTTTTACGGAAATAAGGCTTCAACATCTCACAAAATCACACTTCTCTGATGGGGACTGCAGGCCTACGTCTTTTCTCCCCCACCCCACTGCCTCCCCTGGGGGTTTTAAAGGAGAGGGGGTGAGGGGTGTTGGAGTTTGGAGGTTGAGCTGACGTCCAGACTCGGCATGATGGACGTTTCTATAAGAGATATGGAAACATGGAGCGTGACGGACATTTCTATTATAGAAATATTCCACTGCCTGCTACCCAGCCTGTGGTGTTGTCACTGCTCTGTTGTAGGGGACGGGAACTGGGACAGAATTGGAAAATAACAATACCATTGATACAAGCTCTTTTATTTTTCTCATCACAGTATAACATCTTTGTCTCATCTGTCTTTTTCCCTGAATCGCTCGCTGTCCGTCCGTCTTTCTGTCTGTCTATCTCTGTCTTTGCAGTGTGGGGGGTTACGCCAGAATAATAGGCACTGCTGATATAAATCTCCTCCATCAGCCCTGCGGTGTTCCACTTGTCACTCCCCTGCAGAGAGAAGTGAACATGCGAGATGCCATGGATGATCCTCTGTGGCGAAGCAATGTATGGTTACGTAATCCGTTTAGTATTCAGAGAGTAGAAAGGCAAAAGAAGAGGACGGGGACAGAAAAAAGATGGTGGAGAGAGTCAGAGCTACATGAAAGAGAGTAAATGAGAGCCAGAAGCACAGTGGAAATATGTCATAGAATAATACTATTAAAAATAATAACAATAGCCAGGCCTCATCGCCCAACATTAGCACCAAAAAGGGATAAAAAAAGAAGAAGAAGAAGAAAATCTTGTAGGAAGCCTTCACAGAGCAGCACAGCAGGAAAAATTGGTTATTGGTTATTGGTTTCCAACAACAATGTTGTTACTGTAATTTGATCGGCCCAATCTGTGCAGGTAAGAATTAGTCGTAGCTAACCAGCTGTGAGTCTGCAATGTTTTTAGCTGTTAGTCCCATTTGTTATTTGAGCACTTTGCACAGTACTCCATGATTCTACCTGCATGTTTAGTTAGTCCACTTCGTCCAGTTACTGTTGCACTGAGTTTCCTAAACCCCCTCCATTGTTTAAAGAATGCTAAGGACTCAGCAGGTACTGAAAGATGAACCAAATGTAACTTCTCGTGGGAATCCATGCTAACATTATCAAGCTAGGCTGTGAACGAGCTTCCACTTTATGAGTGAAAGTCATGAATGTATAGAACTGGATACAACACTGGATGCCCGGGTTAGTTCATTCCTGTGGAAGCTGCTCAGACGCCAAAATTAAGCATAAAACTACCCGTAGCTTCCACATCATGTGGCCGATAGATCAAGTGCAGCAGAGATTTCCACTGGCCCGCTTGCGAACTTCTGGTTTAACTTCCTCCAGTGACTTGAAAGGAGATAAAATTTCCAAACGTTATAGGAGCAAATAGATTAAATTTTGATTTCACATTTCACTGTAACGCTTGAAAAAAATGGATCCACCGATTTACAGCCATTTCGTTCACAATGTAAGCTCATGAAAAAGTACTGAGCAGCACAGCAGCACACATCACATACCGTTAAATAAATAAATAAATTAATTTACTTTATAAAGCATTATAAAATGTTTTAGTTTTCAATCATTTATTTGTCATTTTAGGCTTCAGCTAAAAGCCTTTTTGACATTTAAATTTGTAACTGCATTTTTGAAAAATTACAATAAATTTGCAAATGTATTGATCTTTTGATAATGTTTTTATAGCATTTTATGATTGCTTTTTAAATGTATCAATTCATTCATTATAATTAAACATTGAAAGTTTTTCAATGTTTAATTATAATGAATGAATTGATACATATATAACATATAATACTTTGCCAGCATGCTAAACACTGTAATAAGATGAGTGTTGAATGGTGAATGGTGAAATGTACATCACAAAATTACATAGCACTTCTCCTGAAGCTGATGCACACAGACTTACGCTCTCTCACACACACACACTCACACACACACACACACACACACACACACACACACACACACACACACACACACATAAACGTAGTGTAGGCCTGCACAGAAAAACAAACACGTAACACAGGTGTGATACATGTGTGCGTGTGTGAGTGTGAGTGTGTATTCTGTCTCTCTCTCTCGCTGAGCGGGCAGTAGGCCAAAGAGGGTTTTAACACGCTTAATGGGATTTCACACTCCCAAGTACACACACGTACACACTCTCGGACACACAATAATGTTGAAGATAAACATGTCTGAAAGCTATGTGTGATCCCAGACAAATAAACACACACACACCCACACATGCACACTCTCTGATATAAAAGGATTTGTCAGGCTCCCACATTGTACACATGCAAAACTAATGGACTCCAATATATCCACACAGTAACATTACTGTTACTCACTCATTTCCAAAAGACACAGCTTTACACACCTGCCAGGACAGAAACACAGCCAGCTGTATCCTCCGTACAAATCTGCCATTATATGTCATCTGACATTATGGTCAATGTGACTCGTAACTCTTCAGGTGGTGTTCTCCACTGTAAATCTGTCTTTTGAGCATAAAATGTTCGCTGCCTGAAGGCGCTTGAAAGATAACTGAGAAGTTTGTAGCTTGCTTTTTTTTGCAGAGGAGGACAACTGTAGTAAGATTGAATTCAGTTATTAGAGCCCAGCGGTGACTCATGAAGTCAAAATGTTTAAAGAAGCTTTTCATACTGCACCTGCACTGTAATCCATTCCTACACTCTTGATCTGTACAAACATCCATTGCTTTGTCAATAAACAACTAAGTACAATACTACAGAGCTACAGCACAGGGAGGCGATGTAAATGGTTTTGTATGTTAGAAACATAATGAACAATACAGATCAACAACACAAAAATATGTTATGCTGCAGGAGCAGTGTGACAAGTTTCCAAAGGACATTTTGACACTTTTTCTTTGTGACTCTGGCTCATTTGTTTGTGAGGCTCAAATTTCAGCAGCACTTATAATAGAAATATTTCAGTGGAATCACAACAATCTGTTGATTCATTTCATCCATTTGACATATTATTTTGTCCAAAGCGACATACAAATGATCCAAGCTCACAGGTGCACAGTAAATATGCACAGAGCTTTTACGTAGACATGTCAATTCACCCAGTTTGTCCTTACTAGTGGTTACAACGCATACCATAAAACGACAGCTGAATTCTGGTTTGATTCCCGGTTTGATTTTTATTCACCTGTTTTTATGCACATTTTCAATTTGCACATAAAAAAGTCAGTGGAAATGCTGGAAATTTGAAAAACAAAATTGAAAAAATGGAAATATTGCTATTGCTCAGTTTTTTTGTGCTTTAGATAGTGAAAGTTTAACAAAGTTGGTGCAGCGGAAACAGAATAAGCCCATAAATCACGACGTACAGTACATGAAGCATGTGACAGAGTTTTAAAGCTTCTACTGGAAAATTGAGGCAGAGAAAAAGATCTGTGTGGAGCGATGATTTAAAGGAACACATGAAACAAACAGACACTATATTTCCCTCATGGTTTCTACGTGGTTCATGTTTGTTTGAGGTTTGACTGGCATTCTTTTAATTGTGTAATAATTTAATGGAACAGGTTAGCTAGGTTAGCTAGGAGGTGGAAGAACCAGGAGCTTTAAACGGCTCTTCAGAAATCTGTGAGTGACAAGGAATGCAACGTCCATTCTTTCTACTGTCAGCGGTCGTGACAGAAGTAGAATGTACAGATAAGTTGTCTTGAATTAAATGTGTTCACTGTCCAACTGGCACCCGAGAACAAATGCAGTCATTACATTACAACACCACCTCTCTCATAGGTGTGCAAATTCATTTCACTGAGCTGCACTAACTGCTTCAGATCTGAGTGGACTAAAGCTGCCAAGCAAGCTACAAACAGTTCAGAGCCACCTCCACCTTTCTCTCATGCCAATATGCGGTAAGAATTTGATACTCAGATGATTGATTTTTTTTTGTCCGTGTGTGTGTGAATTATTCCTCTAAGAGTACATCTGTTTAGACCAATCATACTCTAACACAGGTGTGTTATGGATTTATCAATTCCTGCAGAAAATAGTCTCCAGAGTTCTCTGAGAAGTGGACTGATTTTCTTTCCAAACAAGCAGCTCTACTGTATCTATCTGTTGTCTTCAGAGCATGCAGTAAAATATGGGACCTCACACCTATGAGTGAGTGAGAGCGAGAGAGAGAGATTTCTTAGTAATAGAAAGCAGAGCTTATGTGCTCTGGTAGGTGGACCGTGTTATGGCTTGTCTGAAAACTTTTGCAAAGTTTGGCTTTAGAACTTCAACAGACAAATGACCGGGGCTTCATACTATAACTCATAGAGGAAAGCATCTTTCTCTCTCTCTTTCTATTTCTACAATATCTGTCTCTCTCTCTCTCTCTCTCATACAAACACAAACACACACACACACACACACACACAAAAACACACACATACAGCTAGCAGCAGTTGAAGAAGCATCACTCAGACACCTCAAGCTGTTAATTTCCTTCCTGTCTCGATACATGCAGCCAACTGTGAAATGTTATAAAAGCAACATGAGTGTGTCTGCTCAGCGCGCGCGCACACACACACACACCTACACACACACACACAAACCTCTTCCCCACTGCCACTTCCTGATAAACACATTATGGTTAAAAGTATTCATACGACCCATGACTCTGCCAAGAGTGCATGTTTGTGTCTCTGCATGCCTGTCAGCTTGCTTTGCTCATTTTGTTTGTGTATGTGTTTGTGTGTGTGTATGCTTGTGTGTGTGTGTGTGTGTGTGTGTGCATGTATGTGACAGGCACGAGTGAGCTTGTGACTGAATTTGGGAGGTCGAACGCAATGGAAATGAAGCTCACCTGCTATCCAGGTTGCCGCTGTGTTGACAGAGAGACAGACAACCTCTGCTGTGATGGTGGGAGCAGCAATTGAGATAAATGATGGAGATAATGGAACACTATGGTACAAACTTTTTTTTTGTCTCTGTCATAGTAATACGATCCCTGTCTCACTCACACACACACAGTATACAACTACATATAGCACACGTTTAGTTATAATTTATGCAACAACCAACACGGTGATATATCATGACTACAGTCTTCCAGAAACCTGCTTTAATCACAGTGTAAGATCTGAAATCAGGGACTTCTAAATGGGTGATTTGAAGAGAGTAGATTATGTTTATGGTCATTTCTGGAGCTGGTGGGACAAGTAAAATTTGACTGGAGGCCATTTAAGAGAGGACCTGTCAATCACTAGACTCACAAGCCAGTCTTTAAATGCTTGGCTCAAAAAAGACGGGGGACTTTGTTCAGGCTGTTGTTTCTAAATCTGGGTGAAAACCTGCACTGCCAAATTAAAATAAAGTCTTTAGAGTGGAAGTCGTGTGCTTATGAACAATGCTGTACCATATAACGTTGTGCTTCACTATATCTCCAGTTTGTTTCACTGCCAAGGAGAATGGGGAGACTGCATCATTGTGTCCTTGAAGTAAGGACATACGTTCGTTAGCGGCCATTCTCGCTGCTGTTCAAGCAACTACTTTGCATTTAAAATTCCCAAGACAATTCTGTTGTCATCTAGTATCACGAGACTAGTCAATCACTGCAGTTAAACATGCCCAAAACAATCTTTTGTAATATTCTCAGACTGCAGGTTTAAACAAACTGTCGAAACTGGAGAAAGTACGAAGCACCAAGAGACTTGTGACAATTTAATGAGCTGTGTGATTTGCATGCAGGTATGTAGATTTTAAGCTGTTTGAATGGTTTCTCTTCTAATCAGACTGTTTGATTTGAGTAATTGTTTGAGGCCTGAAATCACACACACAAAGAGCTAAGATAAAAAAAAAATGTTCCATCGGACGTGTGGGTCTGACAAACGCAGCTGAAACACCTCCTGTGTAGACATGTCATAGGAGCCTCGATGTGTTGACATTAGCTAGTGGCAGCTGTTACATCCAGGATGTATTACTTTTAGTAACAGTGACGTGTGAAAACTCTCTCTGCTTTGAAGCAAGAGACAAAATGCTTTGTGCCGCATTAGTTCACTTTGAGCTTTTACAGCAGAAACGCTCATTTTTGTTCTAATCTAATTTTTTTGTGAAGAGCAGAGGATTTGTGAAATGTAGAGGAAAGTTGTACAACAGGTCATAAACTTTGTTTTATGTCAGTAACACTGCAGCATCAGTGTAGTCTGTGCAACACTTGTGAAATTGATAATTTGGCTTTAATGATTTTGTCCCACCTATTTTTGTCATAATGCAACTTTTAAAGTTTTGTCCCGGAGCTGGGACACAGCCACTGAATGAAATCACAGCAGCTGTCTCAGCTTTACTGCCACTAAAACTCATATGTAGTTTTTAGTACTTAAAGTTGCACTTGGCAATTCTGCACACTGGCAAGTTGGAGAGGTTTAATACCAAGTAATCATATAACATAATGTCGATAAACTGCACATGGCTGGTCAATACTTGCCAAACACTGTTAGTAAAGTCTAGCTTTCACTTTGCTCTGACTCATCTCTCTGAGAGAAATTGTCATGCTTTGCGTTAGCATAGGAAATATTCTGAGATATTTAACTTAAAAAGAACAAGAAAAAACATCACACTGATTGAAGATAAATCATTAAGATATGTAAAAGTCTCAGATTGCACAAATGCTTTGGTGTTTTACTTTGAAAACTTTGCTCTGATGCTAAAGCGACCAGTGTTGAGTCTGTAGGCAGAAGGACACAGAATAAGTTTCCTACTGATACCAAAACTACAGACCCAATCCTGTATGTCTTATTTAGTTTGCAGTTCTTCTCTAATGTTGCTCTACTTTGTGATTTAGGCTGATAAAACATTTGTAGTCTTACATAAAAGTCCTCTTTAATAATGTAATCAAACATTTCTAAACTCTCAGATCAGGATAATTCAGCAGCATCCTCCATCATCTCGGTTAACTTGTTTAAATTCAATATTGTCCTGTCTATAAAGTGTTTTCCCCCAAAATCTAATGTAGTATATCGTTTCCTGCTCTGCACTAAACGCCCTCTGAAATTCCCAAACAGTAGCTGCAGGGTGCCTACAGTCTCAATGACACAACAGGACAATGGACCACTTGCTGTCTCTCTCTCTCTCACACACACACACACACACACATATACACACATGCACAATCTGAATAATCAGGTTAGGCTTTAAACATTAGTATGCCTTTGTGGCTGCTCATGTATGCAAATACAGTTGTGTGTCAGCAGAAAATGTCCATACAGTAAGTACACAAACACACGAATGCTTTTAAGAAACACTCAAAGGACCTTCAGGAGCACAATTTAATCTGAACCCATCTGAGAATAAGAAACAGTGAGTGAGTGCTGACTGGATGAGTGGATTTATATTATAATTTAAAGTGCCTGAAAACATGTTTTGAAATCTTACATATTCCTTTAATAAATTGAATATTCAAAGCTAAATAAGCTTTCAATTATACTAGAAAAAACACCCTCAATTACAACTTAATTAATAAGTTCAACTCATAATCAGGACTGTATGACTGTGACTTGATCGGTTCACCTTTAGGACTTCTCATTCACTTCCACTCATGAAGGCGATGTGGATGAAAGAGCTGGAAAAATGTAGTAAGTGGATCTTGAGTTGGTATAGTTTTGTCAAACTACTTTTTTTCAAGGTCAAGAACATACTCTCACTGTCAGCTGAGCTCACATATCAACGGATACTTCTCCATGACAACAAACATTAACTGATAAAGACTGTGTCTGTGTCTGTGTCTCACTCATTCATCCACAACTCCCTCTGCTATATACGTATTATATGTAACATTGATAACTTTTACACTTTGGACACTCAAATAAAATGGTGGACAGTATATACAATATACTGCACTATATGATAAATAGAGAGTGATGTTGGACACAACCAGTGTGATACGGTTGAAAAATCTGAGAAAAGTTAAGCAGTAGATCTTGAATTGGGATTGTTTTGTCAGACTATTATTTGCATGGTTGAGAATGAAGATATGAACTAGCTAAACCTGCTCTATTAATAATGTCATATTGCTAACTGCTCACTCTTTGAGCTAGAGAAAGTTTAACATCAACCTCTTGCTTGTAGAATCAGAGGTAGCTAGGAGCCGCAGCGGCAGAGTTACATTCTGCTGCCATAAATAATACAGAAAACAAACATAAGGCAGCACCTCAGTTCTTCAGTTGCTGATTAGTGTGTTTCCAGCAGATCCCCATCCATTTCAATGCAGTGCGAGCATGAACAGACAAAATCCAAATATATAAATCCCTCCTGTAAAACTTTGACTGATAATACCCGTCAGTTCTCACTCCTGACTCATCAAAAAAGGCAGCTTGGTCAGTGGCTGTACGCTTGAAAAATGATGCTGTGGGTAACCCTCTGACAACATTTGCAGATGCACCAGTCTGGCGTAGTGCTTAGATATGCCGTCGGTGACATGGAGTGAGAAAGTCTGCACGTGGAGGAGGTTGGGTTGGATAAATGGTTCAAAAAAATTCAGGATTTTCACCCAAGAGACCAATGTTCAAGTCCTGTGTGGAACCAAAAGGCAAACTTTACTTCTGTTATGTTACGTGCTCATTTTCTCATCTAACGACCATTTGAACTCTAAACTACAATGTCAGATGTTTCACAACAAGCTGTATTTTCAAAGTATCTGGACATTGCATATGTATTGCATATTAATTTTTACTAACTTGACAGTGAAACCCTGAAAAACTGATGCCATGTCATAATTTGAAGCGTGAGGCCACTGACCAGGCTGCTGTATTTGAAGAGGTGGGAGTATATATTATTATAATATTGTGTCAGAGTCCATTGCTTATTAGTAAGGACATATTAGTAAAATAAGATTAAAAGGGCCTTTAAGAAATTACATAAATGTCTGTCAGTGACAGGCACTAATTAGTTTTTTTTAAACAACGAGGATAAACACTAAATTTCTTATTTCACGTTTTATGAATATATTATTACTCTCAGTCTTTCATGTGAGACTCGGTGTGTGCCTGCTTTGTAAATGTGTGTCTGGATAATGGAGAAACCAGTGATTGATGGAAAGGTTAATCATTCTAGACAGATGGTATGTGCTGCTAAATCAGCATTAGGTGAAGTCAGACTCTCCCTCTGTGTGTGTGTGTGTGTGTGTGTGTGTGTGTGTGTGTGTGTGTGTGTGTGCGTGTGTTTGTGTGTGTGTACATCAATGTGTGCATGCCTGCTTCGGCTGTAATGAGTAGGCGTCCGCAACTTGGCCATGAGAGGAGGGAGACCCGGCCAGTCAGGCGTCATGGGAACCAGCAGCCTCATTATTTTAGGTGTATGGAGACGACACCAAAAAAACAAACAAAAAAAAAAAAACATCATCCGCCTCCTAACTTGTATTGTGAGTGTTTGTGGGAAAGCTGCTCTGTGACATGAAAGACAAAACAGCTACCAACCAGGCGGGAGGGGAGGTCAACACCTCATCACACCAGAGCTTCATCCGACTCTTACAGCCTACAGAAACATCACCAAGGTCATTTCATAGCAACCGTGACTCAAGTGGTGATTGGAATGACCTGGAGAGGATGTGTGTGTGATGGTGTGCCTGTGCAGGTATGTGCGTGTAATAAATCTGATGACACTCCATAAACTTCATAAAATCTGTTGACCTAATGACACTGTTTCACTGAAATGGCCATGTATACACATACACGCACAGTCTTAATGCATAGCTTTATAATTCACTAAGACATGCATTAGAGCTGCAATGCTTCCGTGCATTACATACATAAAAGATGATGCCGTGTAAACAATACGCCTTCGCGCAAGCGAACTCACACACAGCCTCCGAACATGAGTACACACACAAACATATTCACACATGAGTTGGAAAGGAAGAAGGAGGCAGTACGCCACAACTAGCGCAATGTGCTAAATGTGTTTTTACATCCTGTAAACACACAAAAACTCTTTCACACTCTCTCTCTCACACACACACACACACACACACACACACACACACACACAGATACATAAGTGGGAAGCGAGTCAGAGAGTGGCAGGTTTTTGTGATTTGAGAATGAGATGTAAAAAAAACACAAAAACAACAGATTGTTGTCATCTCTGTCACAACAGGTGGGAGGTATTTCTGAGTATTTAAAATAAATAGTTGCTTCATTATGTTTGTGAAAATTTATATTGCAAGTATCAAATATACTGTGGAATGACGTAGCCAGTAATGTTTGCGCAAAACGACTTATGTTTATGTTTTCCTGTCATGCACCCGTGTGAACAATGACTGACCTCTGTCTCAATAGCGAGGAAGGAAATTATGTTACGCTGCAGCAAAACCTCTTAGGCTGCGTTCAGACTATTAAAAAAGCTCCGGGGCTGTGTTGGTGCAGACAGGACGCACCAATACAATCCAAGAAGTCTGGTTTGAGTGAAACATCCACAAGTTTGTTGCAAAAGTTTAAAGCTGCTATACTCAATATTCTTTATGCTATCAGTGGATCAAATGTCTGTGTGTGTGAAAGGTGATGTTCATACAGATGAACCCAAAGATAATTATCACAAGACTGTGCATTTATTCGCAGCTCAGTAGTGTGTTTCAGCTCTTTGTTTTGGTTTTACAACCTGCAACTTTGTTTTGATTCACTCACATTAGCTTTTGTTTTCAGACGCTTCACGCAGCTGTTTTAAGCTCTGATAAAAACTATTAAATATTGGACTTAAATTCATAAGGTGGTGGACACGAACACAACTAATGCTGCACCGTACACATTTGCTGGAAGTAGCCAAATAAATAATTTAAAGCAGGTTTAACCAAACTTTTTACTGAATAAGACAGTGACACCTTTTGAGCCCTTGCTTAAAAAAAATAACAACATTAATAATAATGATAATGATGATAATAATGATGAATAAAATCAGGGCTGACCCTCCTTTGTGGCTTTCCTCTGGACTGAGAGCCTTCAGGCTGCTCTCCTGGGAGGCCCCTCGGCTCCTCCACATACTGATGCTGGTTATTAGCAGCATTGTTATTATTTTAAGGTAACAATAGAGACTATAGTTCAGTAGCAGTGACATGATTATGGGAATAATGATAGTTGTTGTTTTTTCTGTCTCAGGTTCTTTTTTCTCTCTTCTTCTTTCATTATGTAGTACAGCTCAGCTTTGATATTGTCACTGTCACACCTTCATGCATATCAACACAACGCAGCACGCCTTCATGCATGCAGACATACGAAGACACGTACCCTCGTTTTTTTATATCAATAACTCCATGACTTGACATGTTTTCTTTGCTTTGTCTTTTCTCCCTCTTATTTTATTTTTTTTATTTGTTTTTGGTCTTGTGTTGTTCTTGTTATATTCTTTGATGTCACATTTAAATAAAATTGAAATTGATTGAAATTGAAAGAACGACCCCTGCTGTACTAACACTAGAGTCTCTTTGAAATGAAAAGGATGCACTTTTGTTTCTGACAGTCTGAAAGCTACTTTAGGGAGGAGGTGGATGGTTGTACCACAAAGCACAAGACTAAAGCCCTGTTTCCTAAAGTCCTGTGCCGTGGGCATGGGTGAATGCTGATGGGGAGTGGCACCAATGTTGTGCCAGAACCAGAGCTGGGCAAGTGGGCAATGTAAGCGGGCTCAGCAGCCTCTAGGTGACAGAGGTGGGAACACTGAAGGGGACATCGATGGAGGCAGCTAAGAAGAGAAAAGGAGAGTGACCGAGCAAGAAGCCATTGGACAAGAGTAAATCTGGGACTGACTTTTAGTCGTTGGCGAGAGCTTTGTGAAATAAAAGGCTGAAAGACAGACGCCAAGCTGGGCTTCTTCCTGTTGGACTAGTAAGTAATATTAGCTGGCTGCTAGTGTTGTTATAAGTAATATTTTAGCTGGCTAGCAAAGTTGACTTGCTAGTTTTTGATAAAAAAAAAAAAAAACAAAAAAAAAAGAACAGCTGTTATAAATAAAAAAAAAAGGTTTTAAAATTAAAAAAAACCAACAAAAAAAAAAAAAATACCAATTTCTACACAATGTTGGTTTAATTACTGATAATGGGATCCTTGTCATGGATTACGCTTTATATTGTTGACTGCAACAACAGATAAATGACTATGGTTTTGGAAATGTTCACATATTAGTTTAAAGCTCTGATGTTTGGCCATATAGACTGCTCAGATTACTCAGTGACCGTGAATTGGTGAGGTTAGACAATACTAAAGCCGTGGAATGGAAATTGAAAATGGTCTTCTTTATTTAAGTGATGTTGCTCATGGAAAGGCACTTCAAATAATTTGCCAAAGTAATGCAATAAGACAATTCTACATTCAAAGCAGCTAAATCATTTCTCACCTCCACTCTTTGTGTAAATACTCTGTGAAGAATCGCTTACACAACCAGCATAGCACATTTTGATTGGCATCTCTGAGTGAGTTGGAGGTGCCGCATCAAAGCTTCATTTCCACGGCTACAGTTTCACAGAGACACAACAAGCTGCTAATAATCTGTTTGACCGCCGTCTTATTTCACCACCGCTTCCCTCTTTGTTATGCCAACCTCCTCATATTCTCTGTATTATGTATCAGCAATTGAATACTTGGCCAACATGCACACATTAAAGAGGGCCATTCAACATCAGTCAGATGCATTTTAAACGTCTGCTTTTCTTTTATACGTCTGCTGACGATTAAGTACATCCATAAAATCCGAAGTTCTTGAGTGTCAAAACCACAAAAAGAGCCTAAGATTAATTCAAACAACTGTCAAATCTGATCAAACTAGAACCAAAAAGTACAAGAATAGGACATAACTGTCTGAATGTGTTGCTTCAGTCATCTTCTCCATCAAGCTACATCTCTTAAAGATTTATGATGTTTTGTGTCGATGTGTTTACCCGTATTTCAAACAAAAACGTATGTATTTTCCTTCACAGATAAACTATCTCTGTTTGACACATTAGACCCTGAAAGAAATCAGACTTTAGTTTAGTTCTGAATGTGTTTTCTTGATGTTTCTTTATAATTAATCTTAACACTTCCAGAACAGCATGAAAATCCACTTCATTTGATAATTTGATGCTCTTATCTCTTTTAGGTGCCTTCCTGTAAACATGCGATACACTGTAAAACAGACTCTTACAAAGACTCTCCTGCTGTATTGAAAGCCTGTCGCTCTCACAGATCACATCTCACGATTACACACACACACACATACAGGCACACACACGTCATGCAGTGGACCAGCCTGTTCTTATAGCAGCAGGTGACCTTTATATTTGTATGTTTGAACATGTAGCTATTATTAACACAACTAATTCAAATGCAGTGGTCAAATGTAACTAGCTACCCAAGTACAGGTTTGAATTGCTTTACTTGCTACATTATAACTCCACTTTACCACATTTCAGATGGAAATATTGTACTTTTATGACCACTATGTTTATTTACCAGCTGTTACTTTGCAGCAGATTTTCCATACAAGGTACCAACGTTATATAGTTAGTAGTTAAATAAGCTTCACCATGATCCACTGCAACATTAAAGTGATGGTTACACACTGTTAACATAACGATCACATAACATCATATTTATAGGACACTGACACAAGCTGCACGTATTGTTTACTTTTGAAACTTTAAAGCAGCTTTAACTGATTTTTTACACCAGCAGTGTATCAAATGACAATGTAAAAACAATGTGAAATTGGTCACCTTAATCTGGAGTGCCCCTCGGCTTAAAGGAGTTTTAAAGGAGTGAATCAGCTGTCTGGCTCTCAACTTTACTGTTATAGTTCGCTCTCACAGCTCTCACCGTAATTTTCAGCTGTTTTTCTGAAATCTAAAAGGCCACTGCACACTACCTGCTCAGCACCAAATAGCAGATAGACACAGCAAGAGACTAGCAAGTGATGCATTTAGCAGCTAAAGAGACAGATATTTCTCTCAGGAGAGGCCAAAAACAGAGATAAAAGGGTGAATATTGGACTCACCAGGTGAAAACATGACTACTAATGTTGCATACACAACTGTTTGCAGACAAGTTCAAATAAAGGTGATGATAGTGTTGTTTTCACAATGTTTTGTACTTTTATTTCTCCTTTTAGCTCTGTTTTCATCTCTACCAACTGCTAGGAATAGCTAGCTCTTTAGCTGCTAAATTAAAAGCTAACATTAGCTAACATTAAGTGCTAGGCAGAGAGCGTACTGTTGGTTTTTAGAACTTTAACCATACACAATATAAAAATTGATATCCATGACGTCACCCACAGGTTTCTGAAAAGCGGCTTTGAAGCTCACCAAAACTGTTTTTTGTATCAGGCTGTAAAGATGTTTATTTCTGCTGTGAAGTTGGACGTTTTAACATGTGGGCTTATACAGATTGACTCGTTTGAGGAACTGCAGTTTAAAACTATGAGAGTGCTGAGAGGCCAAACTGAGAACCATTGGCTGTAAGAAGCCATAAAGCTTCATAGAGCTGAGGGGAACTTAAGTTCAACTCTCAATCAGTTTGTCACCATGAACAACACATTTCACTTCACGCATATTTATCTGATTATAGCTACTTTAAGTAAAGATCTGAATGTGTTTTCTACCAAATGCACCGTAGACCAGAAATGCATTTAAAATCAAAAGAATTTGCCTGAGTCACAGAAATATTTCACTGGATAAAGAGCGGAGGTTTTCCCAGATGAATATTCATGTTTTCATGAACATTGTTGAGCGAATTCATTCTAGATGAAGAACCTCACTCCTGTTATCAGGACTCATCTCTCAAACAGTTTAATGCTGAAAATCAAGTCTTTCTTTCATTGCACCTCACCTGCCTTTCCTACCACAAAATCTGCACAGCTTATTTTTTGTATTTTCCTCTGCCTCAGACGTACATTGTTTTTGATTTGTGACTCGCTTAAAGTCCAGTTCTAAAACGACGATGAGAGATTATACTATATGTCATTTTTCCTCACCAAAACAATGTACTGGGAAAGACTTAATATGGTTTTAGGTGCTGGGTGGAAAACATCTGACTAGGCTGGAGATTTACAGCAAGGTTTCGACCATTTTGCATAATCCCAAGAGACATCTGTCTGTGAGCGTGAGTCCTACCTAGCGAATTTCACATTTGAAGAATTCAAATTAGATGCTTTAGGACAAGACACATAAACAGACTTTAGCAAACACATACAGGCAAAGATGCTAATTTTTAGTAGATAATCGGCTATTTGAAGCTAATCTTTGCTGGCCCAGAGCATGTATGCACTTTGAAATCTGAAAACCGTAACTTTTGTAAGTGTATATATTTTGTGGGTTTGTGTGAGTGTGTACAAAAGGAACACCGTCAGACAGAAACTTTCCAGTTGCAGCTCTGTTTGTCTGCTTTTCACTATCACAGTTTATATTGTTTGTTCACTGGTTTTTCCATATTTGGAGATCTCAGTAGACACGAAACACTTTTGTTAGTTATCCAAGCCCCCAATACACACACACCTCCATCTGTTATGCTCTGTCCCTTTCTCTTGTTCTTGGTAGTTCCTCTGCATACCAAATGCACCTCCTTATACTTGTGTGTGATTCGTTTTGTTTGTTTTCGGTTTTGTTTTCCTCGTACGTTGCAAGACAGTCGCCTGCCACATCGCGGAGGCATCTGGGCACATACGCCGTGGATGTGTTAAAGCGAGGAGAAGTTATGTGGCTGATTTTGATCTTCTTTCAACTGTCAGCCGCCTCTGCATCGACTTCTCTCTGTCATTTGCTCGGTCTGTCCCTCTCGCGGCACCTGTCAACGCCGCGCCGGAGACAAATGAACCACTCAGATGCTGACAGGATCTTCTCGGGACATCTTTCCTCCCATGCATGGGCTATTGCTTTTGCTAAGCTTAGGATCTTAAAATAAACACATAATTACCACCTCAGTTTTAAAAGGTTATTATAATGAGTGTAAACACAAGAGATTATCACTTTTCCTGTTTATCCCTCTGGATCAGATTTCATAGGATATCTACAGCATTGTTCGTAAGCACAAAACAAAGGGGGCTGTTTTTACATTTTGCAAAACATCTAGTATTTTTTTGTCTGTTAAACTTGTACAAAAGAGGAAACTTCACATAAAGTGGAGCAGACGTATTATTCTGATAAAAAGCCTGCTGATGAAATGATTAAATAACTGAACATTTTTGGCCTTGGCAGGTCTTCATCAAGGTTTAAATCTGGAGAGCATGACCTTTTCATGGATTCATTGAACTCTACATTATCTCTGCTCCTTTACACGAGTCTATGGCGTTCACTTGCTTGTTTTCAACTCTTTATTCAAGAGAACCAGTGTTGGTGTTTGTTTGTTGGTTTTATCTCAAGATAAAAACATCTTTTTTTAAAATGTTTTTTTTTGTTGTTGTTGTTGTTACTGAGCCATACAGTCACAAATATCTTTTCTGAAATAATCTGCTAGTGCACTGCAGCTTATTGTATGAATCAATTTTTAGCAAGAATTTTCTTTTTTAAGCGATTATCCTGACAAATAGAAGAAGACAAATTGTTGCACAAGAATAAAAGTCAAATATTGTAACTCTTGATTGTAACGCAATCTCTAAAACAGCTCATTTGTATTGGAAGGAGGTCCAAACTAACTCACTGCAATGGCAGATTTTCTGTCAGTTGTTTTTAAATAATAAAACTTTTATGAGAATTCATGACGTGATATCATGGAGATTTGTGCGGCGCGGATAAATAGATTCATTGCCGAATGTGGAGGGAATAAAAAGGTAGGAAAATAAATTCCAACATCTTTATCTCCTGCAGAAAATCCAAAGAGACAATAAATGTATGCAGATATATGCAAGAAAACAAGACAAGACAACAATATTTATGGGGAATGTGGTCATAATTTGAACAAAAATCACACAAAAAAGAAAGACAGAAGCCATCAAATGTCAGTATTATGGTCTCTTTTGTAATTACATCAGAGGCATGGTAATTCATTTCTCAAATATATATCGATGTTTACAAATGGCACACGTAGCACCTGTTCAGTCAGGTAGATACATGGATAATTAGAGTGTGGTGCTGATGATGGCTGAGTGCTGAAATGTGTCTGTCGCTGCACTTTATCAATAAACCAAGATGGAGCTTCTCTGCGAGCTGCTCCAACTCGTCTAATTTGGATGTTTATTGGAGCACACAACCAACCTGAGAGATATCGGACCATTTTAATGATATCATAGCACGTTGTGCTCACTTCATCTTCCTAATTTATCAAATCAACATGAGTTACGTTAAAGGAAAATCCTCACTCTTTATGTTGCCATCTGTCCCATTAAGTTACAGACTATGAGAAAGTCCAGAGGTCAATTGCATGAAACAGGATTTGAGACTGAGACCTGATTTGAAACGTGTGCGTGCAGTATTTTTTCTCAGCTTGCAGAAAAATACTTTTTTTAAATGAATTTTATGTTCCCAAATTAACAAAATTGCTGTGTTTTCTGCTGCTATTCAGCATGACCACCAATGAGCAGCTGATTACACACCAGAGTCCATCAAAGAAAGAAAACAGAATGAAATTAGAAAATTTGAAGGTTAAACTAAGTGTTAAGTGTCTGCTTTGAAAATAATATTTTTCTTTTCAGATTTCTTTCATATTAATCAGATTTTCGCCTTCATAAATAAACACTATTCTTACTTCCTGGTCATGTTTTTGTTTATATGAGCTAAAAAATAATGAGACCAACCTCTGCAGAGTTCACAGCCTCCACAATAAATGAACATTGACACACCTATTAAACCTGCTCTGAGCATAAACTTAAATTATCATCATATGCCAGAAAATAAGACTTGCTCTGTCCTCGGTCTTGCACAGTCAGCATACGCAAACAGCTTCGCTGCAGCCATTGTATCATTATGCACCATTACATACTGCGAGTCATAACAGCCATGTGATTGATCACTCAGGAGTGGGTATAATTTATGATCTGATGTGCGTCTGCACTGACAATGTGGAAAGCTCTTCACTCCTGCTGGAATAAAAATCGTGCGGGTAGAAATTACACTGTGTGAAACGCCAATGTAACATGACTTAACTGAACAGATTAAAGGGACACTGTGGAGTTTTTGACCATCAGGGGCACTGCACAGCAATACTCTGATTAACCTAATAAGCACATGTAAATATTCAAGCTGTGATGCCTGATTGTCGCTGATTTCTACTGTTACAGGGTTTTGTCAGGTCATAATTTTAATTGCACATGATTTATTTTTATATTTTAGTTTTGCTTTAATTTCTCGAATATGTGTAGTTTTAAAACAGTCAAATCTCTAGTCCACACTTTTGTGACTTCCTCTGCATAGCACATATTTCTGCAGGGTTAAGTAATGCAAAAGGGGAATGTAAATTGTTAAAGCTATAATCTGTAATATTTCCTAGTTAAATTGTGTAAGAAGATGCATGATAAGACCTTAAAGACTGGATGTTAGATTCAGTTCCAGATTTGCTTTGCTTGTTTCTTATAAAGTGGATATAATTTGTTGTGTTTTGGGATTTTTTCATTTATTCTACATCATAGGACTCCTGGAATGGTTGTGGCGCCCACTGTTTGGATGTACTTCTTGTGTTGGTTGTGATCACCTATAATTACCCACCTATGCATATTGATGGTGAAATTGCCAGAACACATGCTGAAGAACAGCTCCATGCCCAAACCATCCCTCTGGCAATGTTAAAAGTAAAATTGGAGTACTTTCCTAGTCTGTCTTTTTCAATAATGTTCACACCCAGAGAAATCATATTTAAGGTAATTGTATATTTAACTTGTCGCCTGTCAATGGTGTCATCTCCTCCTCCATCTCCTTCACAGTTTTCTGCTGTGAATTTGGACATTTTAATATGGGAGCTTTTGGAGATTGACATGTTCTGTAGCCAGCCTCAAGTGACTGTTTGAGGAATTGCAGTTTTTGGCATTCTGCATTGGCTTCATGTTTTACAGCCACAGAGATTGCTGCTTGTTTATATCAGACTATAATGTTGCAAGCAGATACAAGGACATGTGCAGTCGGTTTTGGCTAGGTGTACCTAATAATCCGGCAACCGCATGTATAGTATACTACTTAAACATGCTAATTAGGAGGGTCAAAATGTTGTCAGTTTTTGTTTTTTTAAGTCTAAATTACATATGTCAAATAAACTTGACTCTGTCCGTGTGAAGTTAGAATAAATATGTGTTCTGAGTTTGTCAGACCAAAGAAGAAAGTGTTCTTAACCACCCAGCCAAATTTGAATGATTTAAAACAACAACAAGTTTATGAAATTAGGTGTCAAAATCAGGTAAAAATGAATTCTCAGCTACAGGACTGTGGGGGTGTGTCCACTGAAGACGCTGAAGCCACACCCACTCGTGGGAGCAATCAAGCAGCAATTTTGAAGCGGCTGAAACGTGTCAGGTGAGTTTGGAAAATGACATGACATGACTTGAAACACTCTGAGTGAGATGAATTCATCTCTATCTCTCTGCTAGGGGTGCAGGTGTATGCTCAGGGTGGCCTCAGTGTGTCATCGAGCCACCCTTTAAGGACCGCCAAAAAAATCCTGGACTGAAAACTGTTGAAAAACTGTTTTAACCTCTAACTCCACATTTCAGTAATATATCGTTCAAAGTCTTTTCACGTTTTCATTGTATTTTGAAAGAAATCACAGATTTGCCTTTACACTGACTTTAAGACACCAAATAACACGTTGCCCAAATTCCATATCATCTACAAGTCTGATGAAAAATGTCTGTGTGCGTTGCTATCATAACCATTTTTTTTTTTAAATAAATATGAATTTCTGAGTCGAAAAGTGGCATATGCATCATTTTTGTGTGCATGTATCATTTATTCACCCGCCTGCTGGGCTCCACAAGACACACAGAGCAGCACTTGTCTCTCCTGTCAGATATATCTACCCGTGTGTAATCTGAAATCCCACTTTCCCGAAAATCACTCGTCTCTCCAAACACTCCTCTGTTCACACCCAACCACCCCTCTTCCTCTCTCCTGCCCCCTTTTCCTCCCTCTATATCTTTTCTTCTCTTTCTCTCACACATGAGCTCATGCCAAGTTGTTAAATTTGAGCTCTCCATCTTCTTTCCCACACACACAAAGGTAAATAGCCTGGCAAAAATAGCATTAATCTCTGCATCCATCTCTGATTCTGGGCTCAAAGATGAGAATCCTTTGGCAGGAATTTCTTTCTCTCTCTCTCTCTCTCTCTCTCTCTCTCTCTCTCTCTCTCTCTCTCTCTCTCTCTCTCTCTCTCTCTCTCTCTCTCTCTCTCTCTCTCTCTCTCTCTCTCTCTCTCTCTCTCTCTCTCTCTCTCTCTCCCCCCCCCCCCCCCCCCCCCCCCCTCCCTCTCTCTCTCTCTCGCTCTCTCTCTCTTTCTCTCTCTCTCTCTCTCTCTCTCTCTCTCTCTCTCTCTCTCTCTCCTCACACACACACACACACACACACACACACACACACACACACACTATCTCTCTTTCTATCTCAACACACAAATTGAATCTGTGGTCTTGACAGGACAGGAGGACAGGGAGGACGAATAAAAATCACCTCATTACGTACAACCCTTACAAATACACATCCCCTCACACAACCCCACACGTACACATGCGCAGACAGACACACACAAACAGGTCATTCGCATGCATTAGGGATGGAAATAGAAAAGCCTTGAATCCTGGTCAAACATCATTTGGTGTGTAAATGCTAACAGACGAGGGCAGGTGGCCACATGTGACTCTGTTTGGCAGAGAGGAGACAGGAATAACGGAGGGACGGATGAAGCAAAAATGGTGTGCACACACTGTGGAGGTTGAAATAATGATGATTATGATTAAAGTGATGAATGATGAAGGTCATAGTGTCAATATAAGTGATGATACTGATGATAACGATGATGTTCTCTGAATCTTTATCTCATCCCTCCCCTCTGTGATGAGCTGCATGTGAATGTGATCTGTCGATGATCTCTGTGATAACTTCAGGTTTGACTGAGGACTTCCCGGGGTGTAGTCGTGACTGCAATTTGGAGTCCAAGGTGCAGCTGAAGAGATTATTGATCATGGTAGACTGGATAGATATTATCGTAATAACATCTATGAAACCTCCTGCTGTTAAATTTGTTTTGAGAGTCTAGCTTTGTGACAGATTTCAGGCAGGTTTCTGGTATTTACTCTATTTTACCTGGATGAAACTCTTTACTCTCGCCAAAAACGGCTAGTGACGATTAAAAAGACAGAACTGAAACAAGATCCACTGCAGCATCAGTAGCCTAAAGGTTAGTGAAGCGGCTTAGTAACTACCAGTTCAATCCCTGCTTACGGCTGTAACCAAATTGTTAGAAATACTGAGGCCATGAGTCAAAGTTCCCCCAACGCATCCACCCCTGAAATAATAGTTTGAATTTTCAACATTTTATTTATTCAGTGAACTATTTAATAATGTTTCTTTTCAATTTTATTTTCCCTGAAGGCTGTGAGACATGAAGGCTGTTTCAAAGTCGTCTCCACACTGCCCCCCCCCCAGAAAAAAAAACATTCAGGTGAATAATTTCTTAAATATTCACAAAATTTATTTTATTTCTTATTCCTTTATTTAAAAGTCACATCCCCCTCCTGAGAAGAAAATACAGAGGATAAAGCCTCAGTAGCTACTGGCATATATATATCTTGAAAGAGCAGCATTATCACTGCTATGATGCCCTTGAGCAAGGCCCTCTTAACCTTCCCTAACTACTGCTCCACAATGCCCCGTGGCCGACAGATCAGACTGGTTAGACTGGGCAGCCTCCGGGTGTAAACTGGCAACATTAACAGTATTAATTTGAGAGAATGAATTTGATAATTTGAGGGACCCTCAACACTGAAAAACAGCTGCTAACATGTTGTTAACACTCTGGGTGCTCCTCCCTTACAAACTGAGTACAGCCACGACGTCATGTGTTGAACTACATTTCACACTGCTTCACTAACCTGATGCTGATTGGAGGCAAGAGATGCTACAAAATATACATTTCACTGTAATGTTTGATCAGGTAACTGATGCGTGCACACTGCATCTCCGGTTTTCTGTTGCATATCCTGCCATCCTGGTGGCTGAAACCGTTAAACCTTTGACGGCTCACAATTTCTCATAAAGGGAAAAGAAAATAGGATTTTTTGTCCCTTCTCGCTCTCACACGCACACACAATATACACCCTTGTATTTGTGCCATGAACGTTTTCCCAGAGGAAATAAATGGTAAATTACATGATGAATATCCTGTTCACTCTAGTGCGTTCATGTGTGTGCATTTGTACCATTGCATGCAAGCCTGTGAAGTTAGTTCTTAATATTTGCTGCATGCGATTTTCTGTTAAAGCAATGTGTTTGTATTCTGCTGACGTTTTCTCATCTAGCAGCGACGGTTGGCGTTCAGGAGCACAGACAGAGAGCAGAATGGAAAACAGACAGCGGCAAAGAGGAAAGAAGGAAAAACTTTCTACCTTTGCAGATGGAGGACCTCTCCGAACCAGCTGAGTCTCGATGCGCTTTTCACATCACTATCAAAAAGAGAGAGAAAAGCGGGGAGAGAAGGGAACAGGAAGGGGCGGGTGGAGACAGAGGTTGGTTAGAATGACAAAAGGTGAAACATTTCTGAAAATCGTTTGGCAGCAGCACAGACTGACAGTCTGCCACATTAAAAACTCCAAACAGGGTCAGCTACTAAGCAGCGTCGGGAAAGAAAACCCCACGAGTAGAAATTAAGCTTGGACTCAGCTTTTTCCCCTGATTAGTGTGGTAAAGTGAAACTTGTTAAATAATAATAAAAATTGGATTTATATAACACAGTTAAGAGGACATGTCAAAGCTCTATGTGTGCCAGAAGGGGAGGAGAGATTGAGACTGAGAAATGGGACGCAAGCGGAGGGGGAAAAAAGCAAGGGATTGTTGAAATAAGGGCTGTGTGAAGAGAAAACAGAGGGGGATTCCCATTAGAGAGACAGATGAAGGGACGACTGAGGATGACAGCAACATCTGACAGTTGGCAAGTCAATGATGGACAGAGAGAGAGGACGACGGAGAGAAAGAGCTTCTATTTCCACGGCTAATCCGCAGCTCTGCCTCACAGGAAAAACACAATCTCATACGGAGAGAGTTTACAACCTTCTCTCTTACATGACTGTTCATCATTGAGTATCAAGTAGACCTCCGTGTGCGAGTGTGTGTATCTTTAGTCTATAAAGGGATATAAAAGAAAACATCAATAATTCAGATGGTGAATGAAACAGTAGTAGTGTTCCTGTTATTTTGTGCAACTGACATCAAAATATGAGAAGCTCCTGTTACAAATGCTATCCAACATAAACAGCTTGGACACAAGCTCATCATAAGCTTCACAAAGATCTAAGTTTTCTCAGCCCTGCTGTTAGTAACCCTCGCTATCGAGCTTTCTGTTATGGCACAACGCAAAACCTACAACTTGTATAGTTTACAAGAGGAATGTTAAGTTGACATTACACTGTACATTTTGTTTATGCCACCATGTTGTGCTTTCTATTGCTAACGTTATTTATATTTCTCTGTTACATGATGTTAGGTTAGTATTTATGCCTAAACTCTCTGCACAGGCACTCTGCTTTACATTTGTCTTTAACAGGTCTACATTCAAGAGAAGTGACCTACAGAGCTCAGTGAAGTTGAAAGTGTTTGTTGCAAGGAGCTACAAAAGTAAGTAAGCAGGAACCTCCATGGCTTTGAAGTGAAACCTAAACTGCAGTTCATCAAACAGTTCCCCTCCGCTCTGTGGAGCATTAAGGCTTTTTTCAGCTAACTGTTCTTAGTTTGGCCTTATAGCTGTTTTCAGTGTAAAAGCCAAGTGGCAACCTCCGTGGTTGTGAAGTGCCAAAAACTGCAGTTCCTCAAACGGCCACTTGAGGCTGGCTACAGAACGAGTCAATCTCCATCAGCCCCCATGTTAAAATGTCCAACTTCGCAGCAGAAATAAACATGTTTACAGCCTGGATTTGGAGTCTGGATTTCTATATAACTCACCTGTAAGTCTATTAAACCTCATTCTCATGATATTTTTTTATTCCTTAAGGCCCATTTCCAAATGTCAAGTGTCTCTGCAGAATGATCTATTAGATTTAAAAATCATGAAATTGTAATGTGAGCCAAATAACATCATTACCTAAAGTTTTTAGGATAATTTAATGTAATATTATGCATGCACTTCTTATCTCCTGTCAAGGTGCTTTTCTGCATCGTAAACTCTTTCTGGTATAATATGGCAAGCAGAGTTTGTCATCTGAGTAATACTGTGATACCAAAATCAGTCTTTAATTTTTTTTTAATTTCAACTTTTCTGACATGTCGCTGTGCAGGACAGACATGTAACGTCAGAAAGTATATTAACCTTCAGGCAGAGTGAGAGTTAGAGTTAGAGAGTCAGAGTTAGAATGAGCTTATTGTATCTACCTTTTTTTTCGTCACGCATTTCAAGGCCGTAGATTCTCCTCCACATTAGGAGGGAAACAGTGAGGTGAGTGGTTGCAATCAGAAACTACACCACTAGATGTCACTAAATCCTACTCACTGGTCCTTAAAGCATGTCTCTAGTTCTCCAAACTGATACACACAATATACTACTGTAAATGCCTATCGCTAAGCACAGCTGTTTTTAGGTCTTTTGAGGTAAGTCCAAGTCATTTGAGACACATCCATCTACATCTCTCTGAAGTCTCTTGAGCATGGAGGTTCACTCTTGATCCTCGGATGGGACACTTCCTGGTGTAATTCCATTGCACCAAATCTGTGTGTACGCATACACACACATTCTTTTCTTTTTTGTCAGATTTATAAATCTGTGATTCTGTTTTAGAAATCTCAATCATTGTGGAACTTGGTGCATGCACAAAAGGCCAATTTCCACTCCGACAGTTGTGTAGAAACGATCACTCGTTTGCATATCAATACTTTAACTGAAACTCATTAGACCCGTCAATGTGAAGAATGGCAAAGAAGAAGTGCACCGATTGTGTCACATTGACGAGTTTCTCCAACAGCACCAGAGCAGCTGTGACTACAGGCGACCTTCATGCACGTGTGTTTCTATTTTTAGCACCCATACCACTAATTCATCATGTATATATAAACCAATATTGCGGTCATATATCAATCATCATTATTAAACATCAGGAGGATTACCAATGACTCATTTATAGTGTTCATGTTAAAACAACATGACAAAATGCAGAATAATCAGAATAAAAAGAAAAAAAGAGCATTAACTGGGAAATTGTGACTTCAATGTAAATAAAACATTATTCACTTCATTCAATCATTTAGGCATATGAATGTTTTTGTTCATTAACATGAATTGTTTATCTGGCTGCTAATGATGAATATTTGCTGTTGTGCTTTTTCCCCAGTCATGTTCTCCCCTTTCCTGAGTAATTTATGGATCTCACATCTGTGTTGGTCTAAAACTTGAACATGAAGTTTCATTCTTGACAGTCAGATCTCAAATGTGTGACATGAGAGTCAAGTCATGAATGTTTATAATCAAAGTGCGTTCAAGATGCCATATTTTTATGACCCTGAAAGGAAAATGTTTAAGCGCTGTTTTTAATTAGGTGTTCATTTAATGATCAGAATTTAAAGCTATGGCACAGAAATAGTGTTTTTAGCTGAGACCAGCTATCACCTTTCAATGCATAGATCTCACAAATTACCGTAATTTTCAGACTATAAGCCGCTACTTTTTTCACACGCTTTGAACCCTGCGGCCTATACAACGGTGCGGCTATTTATTATTTTTACTGCCACCGGGGGGCACTCTCTAGCAGTAAACGCAAAAGTGAGACAGACATGGGGAAAGATTATGCGCCAAAGAAGACACTACCGTAATTTTCGGACTATAAACCGATTTTCTAACCATGCAGGCATGTTCATCCCGTGTTGGTGCTGTGTTGATGGCGTGTTGGTGCCGTACTGCCGATTTTCAGGCACAGTTTGAAAAAAAGCGTGTCTTAAATTAAAACTAAAAACAAATCTTCTGTGTACCATCTTTCTGTGTAAATATCTCATGTTACAACATGAAAACCTGTGGCTTATATTCAAGTGCGGCCTATATATGTACAAAATGTATTTTCTTTTAAAATTTAGCTGGTGCGGCTTATATTCAGGTGCGCTCAATAGTCCGAAATCTGTGGCAATCTTTCAGAATTTTACCAGGTCAAAATTGACAAGAGACTTCAGTTCAGTTTACACATTAGATCTACAAGTCTAATTCTACAGGTCCAGTGTCACTTTGAGCTAGTCAACCTACTGCTACTTCCACAGAAAAGAAAAGAAGAAAAAACAGGGAAGTAAACAGCCTTGCTGCACAACTGAACGTACAGCAACACACAAACATACACCCACCCACTGCAGCTATGCTTTTTATTTATATATATTTTTACTCTTTTATTGTTTTTTGAGAGCTATTTGAGCCTAAGGGTGTAGAGATGGACAGAACCAATGGGGAGACTGAATGAGAAAGAGATGGATGCTGAGAAATGAGAGGAGGCCCGAGTGAAAAGGCAAAATAGCATACTGTTACAAATAAATAGCTGCGTGTTGACAGCTGAATGATACCGCTAACACGAGTAGTGATATTGACTCATGTTTGTGTGTGTCCACTCCTCCGAGCCTGCTGGACTAAATAAACAGTTGGACGTTCAGTCAACATCCCTGAGCTCCCGTGTGCTGAGGTGGACTGCAGAGATCAGTTTCATCACAAACGTTCTTTAATCACAGTAGGAGATGAAGACAAACTCCTCAAACACACGAGTGTTCCCACAACCATGAAAGGTGTAGTTGGTCTCAGAAGATGACTGAGTTTGCTTCAGTCCATTATCTCAGTCATTTGACATTAAAAACTCACAATGGAAAATCACTCAGGTGAGGCGACATGAAGTAGAAACAGAGAAAACAAACAAGAAACTAAGGGGAAAACGTGAGGGGAGAGCTGGATGCTACTGCTTGCAAATTAAAGTTAGAAACATACATTACTACTGAACTATCACAGAGAGAGAGAGAGAGCACATTTTAGCTATTCCTTGTGCATCAGCATTGTGTTTGCTCCTCTGTAGTCCCCCTGACAGCGAATGGAGAGGACAGCAGTGAGAGGAGCTGGGTGTTTACTGTTATCCTCACAGACTTAAGTCTGTAAAGGCTAAAAACACAGTGACCAGCGAGCCCAGGAGCAGTGTGAGTGAGTCAGACTCAGCTGGTCTCCATCAGTGGGAGGTCTGCAGTGTGGGATATCTGATTTGTTGTGAAAAAAAAAGAAGAAAAAAATCAGGTTGGCCGCAGGCAAGCTCAGGGCACAGCGAGCCGGTCATGGCAGCCTCAGTCTGACTCCTCTGAATGTCATATCACTTGACTGCTAAACAGCATATGCGTTGTGTAATTTACCATGTGATATATGTGTGTTTTATGTACGTGTTGTTTTGATATGTGACGATGAAGATCTAAGTAAAAAGGTGGAGAATCTCCTTTCTCCACCAACAGTATGATTTCATAAAAAACAGACGAAAGGAGGGTTAAACTGGGGGATTAACTCTTTTCAGTCACCTTCACTGTGTGTGCATGTGTGCTTGGACCAAACCAAATTTTTGGTGGCGTTCCTACTTCCTCAATATGATGCACATGCTTCATGCTTCACTTGATCTGCTGTGCTGGTGCGAAAGAACGAGGAAACCCATTTAAATTATGCAAAGACGTCCTATCAGTAGTAGGTTTTCACATACAAGGAACTTGCCTTGGTGTTTTGGTGTACAACAATAAATATAGTAAGTAGAAAATATAAGGAAAGATAAAAAGCAAGTACAGCAAGTCAAGAGGCATAAATAGAAAATAGAAATTTGACAATAAAATATGAAAAATATAAAATCTGTACAATATTACTGTTATTTAAATGAAAGAGCTGCAGTGTTGTGCAGGAATGTGCGAGGAATAAGGTGGCAGACCGAAGCAGGTAGGGAAGATGCTGTAGTAAACTTTAATCTAATCTTTTCACAGCTTTTAACTGTTGGCAGAGACACACGGTACCTTTTCCATTTGGATTCTGCCAAGACAAGCCTTGTGAAGTATGTGTTTATTAGTCTGTGTGTAAAGATGCTGTTCACACGTGGTATTTTGTTTACTTGCCACACAGTCTGACAGCGTCAAACCAGGTTGGTAAAAGCAGTCTGTGCGCAAAGTGAAAATTATGTCCAAACTGACACAGGGTTTTGGAGCGCACTCATAAAGTGTAAAGTATCGGGAATAACAAGGGTAAAGTGCTCTTTCATTATGGTCAGAGGGGCAGGATTGCTGAAAAAATGGTGATATCTTTTGGTGGTTAAACTTTATGTTCATACCTACTCGTGCAGGATGAGGTCAAACATCAAAGATTAAGCTGTCCAGGAAGCTCAAGTGACTATTTTATTTTGTTAAGCAGCATAAATAAATATCTTTATAACATCAGTGATTATGTTTGACTACAACTATCTAAAGGGGTTGCTCATAGTGATGATTTTAACCTGACTTTGCAGTTCCCTTTACCTCAACGAAGCTTTTTATTGTCTTCCAGCTTATTGTTTTGATTTTTTCAGCTCTTAACTGTTTTGGTTCAGTGGTTTTATCTACTGTTGTAGCTCTCATCAACTTTGTTGGAGATGCAGAATACAGTGTTTTTATTTTTAGTAAACATCCACTGTACACTACCTGCCCAGCGCCAAACAGCAGTCAAAGTTAGTGACTAGCTGGTTAAGATAATGGAGCATTTAGCTGCTGAAGAGCCAGATATTACCCTCAGGCGTTGGTGGAGATCAAATCAGAGCTAAAAGCAGAGTGAATATTGGACTTGGAAACAACACTAAATAAATGCTAATGTTTTTCTAGGATGTGTAAATGAAGGTCTATTTGCCAACATGTTCACCTTAACAACTTTATATGTCAATGTTGTGTTTGCAGCTTGTTGCACTGCCCCCATGGGCCTACTTATCCATTTGATCAACTATCAACAAGTGCACTTTACCTAATTTATGTACATGCAAAAGCGAAACTTGAATATCTACAGCTCCATCACCTTTTCGCCCACTGACAAATCATCCACGACTTTATCCTCCTTTGCTGTCAGGACCGTGAGTGTTTGGTCTCCGGAGTGTGTGAAGGTCTACAGGACTGTTAATGAATGCACAGACTCGAACCTGCTCTGCGGGACATCAAAGGACTCTCCCACGGCATTACGGATTACTTTAGTGTTTGTGTGGACACTTGAGATTCCAACAGAAAAAACAGTTTTCCAAAGGACAAACTCCAGATGACAAAGCCATCAAATCCCTTCTAAATAGGAAGAAGAGAGCTCTCAGGGCTTTGAGAGACAGGGAGGAAGTTAAGTCTGTCCAGAGGGAGTTAAAGAGGAGAATGGAGGATGGGAAGAACACCTACCAAGAGAGGACAGAGAACAATCTGCAACAAAACAGTTTGAAGGAGGCGTGGAGTGCAATGAGAACAATTGAGCAGGCAGCCAGGCCAAACCAAGAGAGGAACAAGTGGACTGCTCACAGAGGCTTGTCATTTTCATGCAGACTATAGGAGCTAGCACTTGGACTTGATGACCCTTCTCTTCCCACTCCACCATCAAAAGAGTATATACTGATAGCAGCACTGTAGTGATACATAGATTCCCCTCTTTCTGGAGTTAAAATCAAGTTAAAATGATTTTCACGTTTCCTCTGATAAGGTTTATTTATTTATTTATTTTTTTAGATATATCAGAAATTCTCCTTTGGCCTCCAAACCTCTGAGTGGGTGGGTTGCTGACTGACAGCTGAGCAGGCAGGGACATGGACGCACAATGCAAATGAATTTGTGCTGATAATTGTAGCTTACAAGTCAAGGACAGACAGGCATTTCAGTTAGCGGTGGCATACAAGTAGGTGGGAGGAGTCGTTTTAGGCATCCAAGATTTTCTAAGTGAAAGAATTTTCTGCAGGTGACTGGCAGCTGGAGCATTTCTGAGGCTTGGATGGCCATTAAACTGTCCTGGGTGTATCATGAGAACAAAAGATGAGGATTTTTTTTTTATTATTAAAAAATGCATCTAGAGTACAAGCTTGGCTTTATGCAGAAGAGTTTTGACAGCAGGCACAGCATGAAAACAGTTTTTCATGTTAATACTGATTATTTGTAATGTAGTTTACAAAGAAGATCTGTTGTACAAAGAAAGTTGTACTTTAATATAAAGTACACTTATAGTTGCGGCAGTAGAGATCATAATTGAACTCCCTTGGTTATGAGGCAAAACGCCATTGTTCTTAGTCATTACTCCCAGCATGCTCTGCTAGGTCTTTCCCTGTCTGGCAGGGTGTCAAACCCGCTTCCCTCCGTTGCCTGACGATGTTTTGCCAGGCGTGGAGCTAATCTGTCCTCCAAACAAAATGAAAATGCATTCAGAAGCGACTGCAGATACAAAATGCCATGAATCAGAGCTCACATTTCTCTCGTCTATCTGCATACACAGTCAGAAGAAGGAAAAAAAACAAAAACATTTCCCATTTCCTGCTAATAGCAGCAGTGCCAGACACACGCGTGGTCGGGTCAGCGATTGGCTGTTTGCATACTGGGCAAAGTTATGAGCCGTTACTGTTGCATGCATCCACAGAGGAACACACAAACACATCCACACGCACATGCCTGAAAACACACTGCCTGAATGCTGAATGCTGATTTGCTAATGAGCTGTCATGGTGACAGATACTGCCATTTAATTGGCTGGTAAAGGAGGCAATTAGAATTCAGGGCATAGATGCACATCAGAGAGGGAGAGAGAGCTAAGGTGATGGTTTATGTACATTATGTGTGAGAGAGTGCACTTCAAAGTGAATTACACACCAGGAGACTGCAGCCATGTCACTCACTTCTTTAAATTATTAATTCTGATGATCCTATTTAACTGCTTAGTGATTTGCAACTCTGTTTGTGTGTGTACAGTGAGTTACTTTGCGTGAAGTGCATTTCTTCTTGTACTTCCCTTCGTTTCTCCTCTGTTTTAGTTAAGTTTTAGTTTAGTTTCTTAAAACGACTTCCATTACTACCTCCTTACTTCCTCCCTCTCACTCTACTCCTCTTTTTTTCTCTCCTCCGGTTCCCCTTTTCCTTCCAACTCCACCATCTGCTGGCTCAGTATGCAACATCTGTCCTACCCTTTTTCTCAGCATTCCCTCTTTCTTATTTTCATCTTCTTCCTGTCTTTTGTCTGACATGTCTCTCTCCTCCTGTCTGTTGGTCTAAGTGTTGTCATTCCACTCATCGCTCAAATTCAGATTCGCTTTATTGACGTCAGTAAAGTTAAGTACAGTATCACCAAAGCAGGTTAAACAAGGTTTACAAAGTGCAATAATTTAGGACTACATCCTGGTAAACATGGCTTATATAAGAAAGACTGCTGCTGTAGATCTGTGTTTATTGCTTACAAAAAGATGATCTCATCTTCTTGGAAAAAGAGCAGTAACGCAAAGTTTAATAATTCAATTAAAGTCCATGATTCTACCTCAGACAAAAAAAGGAGGTCCTGTTTATGTTGTACAATAACTTGGCTGCGTTACTATCCCTCAGACAGGATTTGAATATTTCTGTCCTTGTTATTTTCCCAGCAAAAGATACTGCTGGGAAAATAATTTAGAATATACTGTTAGATACACAGAGTATTGCCATTGCTTTATCAACTATACCACATACAATATACTATACAAATATATGACAATACTGGACTACTAAAATGAAAAGAAATCAAAATGAAAGGGGATATGAACGTTTCATGTGTTGTTCTGTTGATTTTCTTCAGGCTGTAACGTACTCTGACATATTTTTTCCGTAAGTAAATATTGAATTTTGTTTTGGTCTGAGTGTGTGTTGAATTCTTGGTGTTTGAGTTTTATTTCGGTCAGGGACTCGACTTTTATGTCTTTATACAGTAAACAGAAAGTGAAGCTCTGCTACCTATTTCTCACAGAAATAGATAGGTTTTTTTTCTGCTTTTTTTTTTTGGGTTGCAAGGTTTCTCTTTGTTCACCAGCCTCAGCGGCCAAGTTGTGGTCGTTCAGCCTGTACTTTAATTTGTGTCCTTCTCCATTTCTGGTCGGTTTTTGGTGCCAAGGTCATCTGCTGCTTGGCATTGTCTGTTAAAGTGAAGTGAAATTATATTTATCCCTTAAGTTTTGTTGTAAAAGTCCAGTGATCTAATTTAGTTTTCATTTTCTTTGACTATAATCTCTCTCTCCCTCTCCATGTCCTTCTCTTCATCTCTCATTCATCTTGCACATAGCCGCTCTGAAAAACCTTAGTCTCAAACCTCATGTATAATTTCTCTAGACATTTCTGTGTGTTAGTGTATTTGTTTTTATGTGTTTTTGTTTGTATGTGTGTGTGCGTGTGTGAGTATACGTGCACGCACACACACGGTGCCTTGTATGAACCAGTAAGGAGCGAGCATGGATCAGTGACCTTCGCACTGTTACATTTTTAAAACAGGCCCTGAATAATAGATTAAGTTGGAATAAAACAGCGAAGGATGAAATATGAATTAAAATAATCTGAATTACAGAGATAGAGGGGCCAAGGGAGGGAGGGAAGGGAGGCGAGGGATGTGGGTGAGTGTGTGTGTGTGTGTGTGTGTGTGTGTGTGTGTGTGTGTGTGTGTGTGTGTGTGTGTGTGTGTGTGTGTGTGTGTGGGAGAGGGGAGGGAGGGAGACACAAGGCTCTGCACCTACATTATGTACTTGCCAGCATCATTAGTTAAAGGGATAGTTCACCCAGAAACATACAGACACTACGCCTCTATCTCTGCGTGTGAGTGCCGATTGTTGTCATCAGATCTGGAAAGAGACGTCACTGTTGAGCCTTTCAAACGCAGCTTGATGTTGCAATAAGCATTGTTAGATGCCACTGAGCTACAATCAGTGCCTTTAAAGGTCAAGTGTGTAAGATTTAAGGAGCTCTGTTTACAGAATATGGCATAAGTGGAATATAATATGCATAACTATGCTTTCATTAGTGTATAATCACCTGACAATAAAAATTGTTTTTGTTACATTATGTCTACCATACACTAGAAAACTTTGAGACTTTGAGAAGAGTTTTTTAAATTTTTTTTATGATTTTGCAAAGATTGAGGATCTTGTAGGGTCACTATTTATAAGAGTACAACTAGATTTGTTTTGAGATTTCCCATCTCACACCTGGAGGAAATTTATAAGAGGAAAAACTGTTGAACAATGGAGCAGAAAGAAAAGCAGCTATTGGTCACAGCTGGCCTTGTGTGTGTACATTTCGAAGGCAGCAGTAATTTCTGTCCACTTTTTTTTCTTCTCTACTCAATTGTGGTACAAATGACTGGTGACAGAGGCTCTCCTCTCCTCTCCTCTCCTCTCCTCTCCTCTCCTCTCCTCTCCTCTCCTCTCCTCTCCTACTCCACAACTCCACCAATGTCTCCTCTATGAAAAACTTCATGTTCTTGCGCCTCCCTGGAGTGAGCAAGCAACTGGCAACAAAGTGCTAAACATGGTCATGTTTATATTGTGTAGCCAGATGCCTTATTCCCGAGAGAGCGCAACTATTGGTTGTAGACACTGTTGCTACTGTATTTGCATGAGCCTCTGATAATATTAAACGTGTTTGATTTTTTTGGCATATCAAGACAAGAAAAAGACAGGCTTGGGACAAGCTCAGACCACCTTACACCAAACAAGAATCGAGATGATGGGAAAGCCAACGGCAGTAAAACTTTCAGGATTTTACACTGAAACTGGAATTTTTTTCTGCAACCGTTCATGATATGAAAAGTCATTTGGTGTAAGGCCAGCATTAGGATGAGCCACGGGTGCTCTTCTGCCACCATCTTGAATCTATAGTAGTTTCTATAGTAGCTCAAAACGGACAAGCTGGCTCATGACCGCCATAGTTTTTTCTCAATGCTTGGAAGAAAAGTACTATATACTGCTAGACACCTCTATGCACACTGAGCCTTTAAATTTCAGCAAATCACATAACTACAAGGATATATTAAATAAACTCTAGATAAAAGGAAATATGTGTTTCAGTGTATTTTTGAAATAGCTTTTACCACATTAAATGAAATGAAATAAATGCTCACCTTGGAATAAAGATGAGACCACTTAAATGAACCAAAAGTGAACGCTGAATTTATTTAAAGGCTGCTAAAATGTTAAACACTGCTCATGGAAATCATCTGAAAATAAATCTGACCTTTTCTGTTTAAGTCTTTTGATTATTTTGGTTCTGTGGGAGAATAGAGACTCCTCTCATAAAGTATTTGTCCAGATTAGCTGACAAACATAACAGCAAACAACAAAAAGCAATTTTTAGTCGTCATGCAGCAAACACCCACTACAAACACACTTCAACAGGCTTAACAGCTGAAATGCTATAAATAAAACAAATCAAGAAAATGCATAAATACATAAATTCATGAAAAGTGCAACTCAAGTATTTCTTATAAAAACTAAAGTTATGAAAGTGAAATTGGACAACAGCAATTCTGGTATTCAACAGAATACACAATACACAGTGTAGTTGCCAGACATGTAAAGTTTTTGTATATGTATATTTAGTTTGATGCTTTTATTTTGTTATTTCCTTTTATCACAGAAGTACCTTATTTCAGTCAATCAGTCAAGACTTTCCTTTATTCAGCCGGGACACTACACAACTTTTTTTTATTGTTGATCGTATAAAATATGAGTTTTGTAATGTGCAACCAGCAGCAGAACCTCCTGCCGTGCAAACAAGTTTTTGATGATTGTTCTGCCCAGAAAGAAAACTATAAAACTCAAAATAAAAGTTTAATTTACAGGAACAAACTTTGTTGCATGAGTGAAGAACTGAGGCTGGTTTATGACACTCCTCTGATTCGACGCCCACACAGTTCAGCAGGGCCTCTCTGCCTCCATAAACTCTTCTTTCTGTATTTACTTCATTCATTGATTAATGCAAAATTAGGGTTTTACTTTTTTTCACTATAACTTTGATTTGGCATTTCAGGAAATGTCTTTCCTCATCACCACCGGTGAGATCTCCGAACACAAAAAAAATCTATAAAGACATCCAACTTTGAAGTTCTCCAGATAGCAAATGATCAAAAACAAACAAGTTCTTGCACATCAGCAAACCATCGACTTCTCTGCTGCAGATGCTCATTAAATTCAGATATTGTAAAAATGAGCTCTGAGAGAGACAACCTTATGGCTGCTCTTTACCTTGTGCTGCTGGAGATAAATTAGAAAAGAAGACGTCTGCCAACAGACATCATCTGATAGACAAGTGATCATGGCTGAAGCAAAAGCTCTCCTCAGTTAGTTAACGTCATGTTGAAAGAAAACTATGCTTTGTTTTGTTGGGTTTGCCTCAGCCTGTTGGTGACAGGAAGTTTTTAAAGGACAAACAGAAAACCAAGTCACACACAGTCAATCAAGCAGTCCATGAAGCGATCAATCCAAGAATCAGTGTAGGCCACAGAAGCTCAAATGAGTGGAAACAAACAACAAACAAAGCTACTTTTATGGTCCAGTACCACAGCACCCTGGTCATCATGTGATAAATTGAAGTCACTCAGTGTGGGGCAAGATGCTCTGCTCCTCTGTATCTTTGTGCTAACACTGATGACATATTTCATAAATCATGGTCGTTTTTTATTGAGCAGCAAGACAGAGTGAAAGTACCATCGAAAACCTGGTCACCAAGGGAGCGCAGAGTGTGGAAAGAAGGCAATTTAGGCGACATTGAGGATGAAATGCATTTCGCTTCTCATTGTCCCAAATGTGAAACAGACTCAGAGACGAATTTTAAGAAATCTCAGCATATGCACTATAAATTTCATATGCTTTACAATTCAGTAAGACACACAGTAACACTGGAGGCGAAGAAAGATTATTTTTGACATACTGTAACTGTAAAAAATAAGGATCCTGAACAGAATGTATAATTTATAAGATTCTTATGTCACAGTTGAAACTGTTTTGTCAACAATCGTGCCAAAATGTTTTTATAAATAGAATTACAGCTGAATTCCACCAGGCACGGCTGCAATACATGCCGGGTGTGCTGCAGCTAATCTCAGCTCTTCTAGACAATGTTTGTGGGCCCACCAGAAGTATTGCGGCGTGTTTTAGAAGTGTCCCAGAAGGGGCTCTGTGCTCTGCTCCACAGAAAATACACGGATGTTCGATTTGTGATGGACGGCGCAAAAAGCTGCATCAATCAACGCAGAACAGATCGAGGTGGCCTGGAGGATCCAGACGATGTTCAAAATAAAACACTTTTTTCTTAAAGTGTCTTCTATTAAAAGGGACCAGTGTATAGGATTTAGTGGAATCTACGGGTGTAATTGCCTTCAATGCCCAAATCAAACATAGGGAAACTACAGTGACCACAAAACACAAAAAATAAAAGGCAAAAGGCTTTATCCGGGGCTAGTGTTTAGTTTGTCTCTTCTGGGCTACACTAGAAACATGTCAGTCAACACAGCGGACCTGTGGAAGAGGTCTCGCAGTGTTTGTAGATACAGTATAAAAGTCTCATTCTAAGGTAACAAAAACATAACAATTCATATTTTCATTATCAATCTTATATTTAATTTCTGCCATATTCTGTAAATAGATCCCCCTGCTGCTAATATTTGTGTACTTTAACATAAATAAGATTTTGAACACACAGTAATACATTATGGAAATAAATACAGTGTCTGGGTTCAAATCATTATGCATACTGGATCATTAGGCATATTAAGTCTTTGCTTTGTGTGATAGATGTCCAGTTGATTAAATTAAGATATTATAAATCACATCTGCAAAATCATAAAGGATTTAAAATGTTCAATTTGGGTTTGTCTAACAACTCAAATTCTCTTCAAAGTTTTGGGATCAAAGTCACAGCAAAAAGTCACCCAGTCTAAACAGACTGGTTAAGATATTTTGTTATATAGGAACTGAGTCTTACTTTACATCTACTCACAGTATATGAGGACGTGACAGCTGTGTCGACTTTTTGGGCATTTAGAACAAATGCAGTTGGTTCTACAGTATTTTAGGTGTAGTAGATATGGTCGGTGTATGCTTTGTCCACAGAGCGTGTTTGCATTTGAAGACACATTTCACCAAGTTTCTTAAGAGCAGGCTGGGCGTCACCTCATCTCACCACCTCACCTAGAGTCTTCTTTTGTTTCTCTTCCAGTTTCCCTCAGCTACTCTCCCTTGTTCGCTGTCACAGAAACACACATACACACACCTCTGATTTCACGTCTCATCACCCCCGTGACCCACATAAACCAGGAGCTAATTCACAGGCCAGAATGAGACAAAGAGGAGGAAAGAGAAACAGAAAGGTGACGGGAGGCAGACCAAACGAGGAGGACAGGAGGCCGACACTAAATGAGAGAAAGCAGAAAGCCAAAGCAGAAAAGACAAGCAAGGCAAAGGAGGATGCTGAGAGGAGAGATGAGGGGAGGAATTGGTAGAAAAGCAGGACGAAAAAGGCAAAAGGGTGGAGAAGGAATGGAGCTGGATAATGTAGCCGGTAAGTGATAGACTGAGCAGCGGGAGAGGTAGAGCGAGGTCAGATGGAGAGATGGATAGAAGGAGAGGAGAGGTGGAAGGGAAATTTGGGTCGACGAAGTGCAGCTGCATCGGGGAGAGAGGCGAGATGAGGAGGGTAAAAAGGGGGGAGAGAGACAGGAGGCAGGAAATCAGTTGAGCAGACAGAATGTAGAGTATGTGAAGAGAGGATAAATGGTGGGGGTGAAGATGAGAGAGAGAGGTAGAAAAAAAGAGGAGGAGCAGGGGGGTGTGCGGAGTAACCGTCATCAGTATTCCAGCCTTGTACTCAGTTTCCAGCCAAGACAAATGAGAGCCAACATCAGGGAGGAAGTGGATCAGCTGAAAACACACCAGCCTCTCCCTCTGTCACCCTAGTCCCCTTTCTCTATTTTTCTCTCTACCTCACCCCCATCCCCCTTTCCAAAAAGAGAAAGATCCTTGTAGCTGCAGTAGCTCATACTGTCAGGACCTTCCCAAACATACAAACACGTACAGCATCATAAATAAATGGTGCTGTTTTGGTCACCCTTTTCTCAGGTTATTTCAGCGTCCTGTTTTGAGAGGGTGAGAACATTAGCCTCTCTCTATCCTGAAAGACTTATTTGAGGTGTCATCAAGTCAGGATGTTTACTGACATTGTTTATTTATGAGTTTTAGAGCCTGGTCGCTCTCAAGGGAAAAATATACAAATTTGTGCTCTGGAGTTTGTTAAATGTTTTACTACTAAACACATGTAGATGTTCAAGAACTTTGCTTAAATAGGATATAAAACTAACAACTATCTGATCACTCATTAACTTAAAACAATTACAAATCTGACATAGTGTCAGCAGTTTTCAAACTCTCAAAGGAAGCAGTGCTGCATTATGTTATAAAGGAAGATAGTAGCATCAAGGTAGCTGTATCAAGGTTATTTGTTGCATTTTACCAGGCTTGTTTGAGGTGCTGCAGCAGGAACAGGCAGAGTAAGGTTACCTTTCAACTTGTTAGGTGGATTTGTTTTTTTCCTCTTTAGAATATGATGAACTGTACAGACTGTGTTTGTCTGGCAAAAATTCAAAATCAAGAGTCTAAATTACTAAATTGCACAAACTAATGGTCTCCTTTCCCGGGGATCTGTAATAAGCTTCATGATTTGCAAAGATTTGATGATAAACAAAGATTTCCACAAATCACTTTAAGTGCCTAAATCCACCAGTTTTATTTTCTAGCATGGAGAATTTGAAATTTTTGAGCAAATGCAGGCTGAAGCCAGCGGTGCAGCTGTGCTAAATATACACTTGAACACATGCTTTTTAGCTGCTTCGCTGATTGACGGGTGTTAGAGAGAAACGAACTATGATCTCGATGACACCATAATATCAGCATGAGCCAGTCACATGCTCCAGCCCTGCCACGGCCTTCAATCAGCTTTGAGTTATCCCTTCAGTGTAATCTCTCCCCCCTCTTCCTCTATCTCTTTCTCCCCCCCGTCCTCTCTCCCCCTGAAAAGCACAAACAGCAGCACACACAGTAATGATTCCACCCACTCTCTCTCCGCCTGCCCCCCCACTGGGTTTTCCTGCTCTGATTACTGTTTGTTCATACAAAAACAAAACCCACTCTGGGAAGGATGTACAATTCTGGCAGAAAATGAGAAGACATAGATTTGTCATCTCTCTCTCTCACACACACACACATCCTAATGCAAGAGGATCAAATGGTAACCACAACAACAAATCTACAAATCATCACAACAGATAGACAGACAACATCCCCACTCTCAACTTTCCCCCTTCTCTCACTCATTAAAGGATATGTCTGCTAATATATATATATTTTTTACTGTCAACAAATCCCACCAAAAGACCAAAACCAGTAATGAGTTGATCCGACTAACAAGTAGACTGTTGTCAAGTACCCAAAGCCTGATATATCTTATTCCCGTGTGCCACAGAGCTTCATTGTTGCCCCCAAAACTATTCAAAACACATCGGTGAGCCACACTGTTGCACAGGGTGACATGTTCATTCATTACAATGAAAAACACACAGTAGCTTTTTCCTGAGTGGATGCCACATACACCGAGCCTGATTCCAGACCTCTGAATGGCTGCCCACATCTCAGTGATTCATATCCAGTAACTCTGGTGTCTGTTTAGTAAGTGTTGTTTCCCCCAGTCGAAGAAAGGATCAACAAAATCAGAGCTTGTCTTCTTTTTGCATAGCTTGATAGCTACCTAGCTACATCCATAAAACATAAAAATACTGACAGAAAAAGAGAAAAACTGTCTGAGATCAATGCAACTGTGAGTCAAATGAAACTCTTAAACTCTAAAATGTCTTTAGTCGTTATGAAACACTGATCTAACAACTTCTACTGCAGTTTCCATGTCGACATAAAATGTTTCTGGAGGGATTAAATCGTCACTTTCTCCTGAACAAAACAAAATAGCATCCATTGCAACAAGCCTTGTCTCCTAACATCAACACAAAATCTGGTGGACTGAATGAAATACTCACAAGGACATCAAATGTGTATCAATCCGCAGCAGGAAATACTCCCCAATAAATGCACTATTTACTACAGTTTGAGAAACGTTAGATAGAAAGTGCCCAGTTGTTAAAGGCCATTAGATTTATGTCTTCAGTTGGAAGAAGCTTGGGGGTGAGAGCCACAGACAAGGTAGTGAAGTTGTAAAGTATTAAGGGACGGAGACACATATTTCTGGGATTTGTCAGTCTGTGGACTGGTCCAACACTTTGGTCCAGACTGAAATATCTCAACAGATATTGGATGGATTGCTGTGATATTTGGTCCCAAGATAATGAATCTTACTGACTACAGTATATCTCTTTCTCTATTAACAGGTTCAAACTTTCTTTGATTTTAGCGACAACTATTGAAATGTGGCTCAGACATTCATGCCCCGTCCCTCAGGATGAATAGTAAAACCCTTGGTGATTGAATAAACCCGTGTCATATTCTAGTTAAGATTTCATTTTCTTCTGGTTTGTGACCAAATACATCTACCGGCAGAACTAATGACATTCCCATCAACCTCTGCTGTACTTTGCATTGTGTTAATTGGCAAATTAGCACTTGGACTAGAAACTTGTCAAACATAATACCTGCTAAATGTCATTGTGAGCATGTTAGCACGCTGCTGTTAGCATTTAGCTCAAAGCGTCACTGTGTTTAAGCAGATCTGACTGTGGACATCTTTCCAAAAGTTCATACTTACATAGATGAGACTCTTATTCATTCCCCGCTCCTCATTTTCTCTCTCTGGCTGTTTTTGGTTCCATTTTACAGACTGACTTTATCTTACATTCACAAAATAACATTTTTAATTAAGCAATATGCCTACAGGAAATTGGCATGTATTGCTTCAAATCAGCCTCTGAGCATTTCTTTAAGACTCTATATTTAGACATTAATTAAAGCATTGCTGCTGCAGCGTACTGTTGAGAACAACAACTCCACGGTTATTATGGCCCTCTGTATTGTCCTCTTTGCCTCTTTCTTTCCGTCTTTCTGAAACAAACTGCACACACAAACACATTTACACACACACAACCACAGACACGTTTGGATGGAGTAATAACGGGAATGAGATAGAGGCAGCCAATTGTCTCTACTGTATCTTATTTGTACTAGGGAAGATGAGCAATCGAACAGAACTTAAATGAAAGGAAAAAAGGAGAGGGAGGATGCAGCAGCCAAAAAAAGTGTTGTTAAGTTGAATTTAAAGTGCTCTGAAGAGGATAAGCAAGTAGGCCAGTCAAGGGAGGAGGAGAAATAGGAGGAGGAGAGGAGAGAATGGGTGGAGAGGAAAGAAACAGGATGGGGAATTGATAAATAGATCATTGTATGCAAGGAGCTGCTCTGCCTCTTCTCTTCGTCTTTCCCACGTCTTCAACCACCCCATCCACCCCCCTGACACCAGATAAACAGAATTTCTAACTCATCTGTTTACTGTAAATGAGCCTAAATAAGGCCAGAACACAGAGGAGACACACAAACACAAAGGATTCACACACACACACACACACACACACACCGAACAGTTGTACCGCGTAACGTCTTTTCTGTTTCAGGCCTTGTTTGTCTTGTCTTTTCATTGTCGAGCGTCCTCTGCAAATGAGCTTCTGTGTGTGTTTACTCAAGGTTTTGACAGGACTCATGGCTAAACTCTTAACAGCACAACACACATATCCACTAGGCCCAGAGGCTCCTTTGACATACTGTATCTCTAATGGAGGAAGCAGGCTGCTGTACGATTAGATGTGAAATAAACAACGAACAGAGACGCACGGACACACACTCTTCACTGATTTAATGGACAAACATAATGGAAACACTGCATGGATATAATGACTTGTAGCACTGGTGGAAACATGACAGAGGACACAGAGAGGAGACGATGGAGAAGACAGAAAGGTTCCTGGGAGAATTTTTCCTCCATGTCAGTTTGTTAGAAACTTTCTCACGTTTGCAGGCATCCTTGAACACTGTGCCTCTTTGGGGAATCTTTACCGACCAGCTGTTTGTCTGTAAGATACTATTCAGGCTGAGGCTGTTGTGGATGCTGCATGATTCATGGAGGTAAGAACATATTTTGATAGATAAGGTAAGTAGTTGGACGAGGCAGGAATATTGCCTTGGTTTTTTTTCTTCTCTCCAGTAGACGTGTGAAAACTACCCTACAAAGCTCAAAGGCAGAAAAAGCTAGAAAAAGTCAATCTGAAAAAATGATCTCCAGTCAGTGTATCTGATATTTCAGCTTCTCCGTCTCTCTTTGCTCTTTGTTCTCACAGGGTAACTTATCAGCTTTCCTCTTAGGGAGTGTACAAAAATTATTAGGAGAAGAAAGGAGGCCAAAAGGGAGAATAGACTGACATTTTGGGGAAAGCAGAGGAGTCTGTGAATTTTTACTCAACCAAAATTTATATCCCAACCCTCATTTGTGAATTGAATTAGAAAATTACTTTTTAAAAAGAATCAAATAATTGCAAACATTAGGCTTAGTGTGTAAAGTGGGTGCACGGAGTACAACTAATCTAAAAATTGTGGCTCATCAGTGGAGCTGAATGATGCCTGGTTGCTCAAACAAGCCATTTATAACAGCATCCACCTGTCAATCAAAGCAGCCACGCTGCTAATGATGCATAACTTTAAGCCTTAATATACTTTTAACAGGTGAGTTGAATAGAAATTCTTCTATTTCTGCTGTGAAGTTGGACATTTTAACATGGGGGCTTATGGAGATTAACTCATTCTGTAGCCAGCCTCAAGTGGCCATTTGAGGAACTGCAGTTTTGTCACTTCTGTATTAGCTTCACTTCACAGCCACGGAGGTTGCCGCTTGGACCTGACGCCTTAATCTGCAGGATAATATTACGAGTGAGTGTCTTCCAACATTGTAACAACACTATAGTTATACTTTGGTTCGGTTTAGGCAGAAAAAACACTTATAATAGGTACTTTGTGAAGGTTAGGGGACGTCTGTCGTCATGGTTGCAATAATAAACACATGAGTACGGTTATGAAATGATTGTGGACGTACTTTAAAAGACACAACAATGACTGTCGGTTGTAAACAGGAAACAGCCATCTCCGCCGCGCTAAAGTCTGAAGTTTGTTATCGCCACTGTCACCTGACTTCCTCCTTTGCTTCATCGTTCTGTCTACAGCCACTAGAAGGGTTTTTAACTGGAATGTAATATGTCATTTTGGGGCACTTGCTGAAACGACTGATAATGTCGTTTTTCTTGGGAGGACAGTCTCTCGTAGAAGTTTTTTAAAGAAGTTCAATGTCTGTACTGTTAAGTTGACATATTACAATTCAAGTTTAGCCATTTATTTTTTTATTTGCCATAAATTTGAAAATGTTGTATTATGGATTATATTATATTACATTATTCTTTTTGCTTTGGCTCTTTTAGCTAGCTAACGGTGATGCCAGTTGTCTCAACTTCATCTTTTCTAGGTCAAGGGAAGTGCCCATATAAAATATTAATAAGCTGCAAAGGTCTTTTCTTTTTAAAGTCAAATATAGGATTCAACCCACACTCCAGTAAATTTCATGCAGTCCCCTATAACGTATTAAGATGCTCCCTGTGCAGCCTTCAGGTTCAGAAGTGCCTCCATTTTCAGCCAAAACACATTTGTGCTTTCTCTTTCTCTCTCCATATAACTCCTGAAATCCTCATTTTGTAAATACAAGGCATTTAAACGCCACCTGTTCTCTGCCTTCATGTCTCCCTGCTGTTTATTTGCAGCTGCGCAGCAGCTCACTCTGCTACAGTAAAGGCCCCAGTACTGCAGTAAATGACCGTTTCTGTAAATCTATAATAGAAAAAAAATCTAATGAATATGAGCCATAACAATTAGAAAACGGTACAATCTTTCTCACATGGATAGAACGAATACTAGACACAGAGGCCACTAAGCAAATAGCTGTCAGTAATAATATGAAAACCATCCTGCCTGTAATTTAATTCATCATCCTCAGTTTCATCTTCTCATGTCCTGACAAATGTTTTATTGTACAGATAATAGACAAATACGCTCCAGAGAATGGGCACAAAACTGACTTGCTTTTCTTTCAGAGCAAAACTTATCTCAGTTTTAACTTAACCATTAAATGCAAAAACGCAAAGCTGGTGGTGGTTTGCTCCCCTGAGCGCTTCCTGTCTAGGTATCTTTTACTGAACCCCAGTGTACAGTATGTGCTGCTGCACAGCTTAACTCTAAAATGTGGCTGAAAGTTTTTTGCCGTTGAAACAGACTTTTTGTGTAATCAAGAAGTCTGAAAAAAAACTTTTAATCCAATGCTTACTGTGTAAACATCCCAGTCAAAATTACATTTTGCTTCATATAAACACATACATTAGGGTTCAGTGAAGGAGACGGGAAGAGCTCAGGGGAGCAAACCAACTTGCTTTTTTTTTTTGCATTTGTTAAACCCACTCTACCAACTGAGCTGCAGCTGCCCCATTGTCACCTTTAATAAACACACCTGCAATGGCAAGCCTTTGATTGTTGTTCTGCTCAGTGTTTGCAGGAGCAGCATCTGTATGGTAGAAGAAAAGCAGCTGTTCCTGTGCATATGGGAGAGGAAAGTAAAGCTTTTGGGGGGATTTTGACAGTTTTGGTTGATTATCTAAAGAGATAAATTCGTTAAACCAGTGCTAGTCTTTGTTTTTGTTTTAAATATATTTGCATTGACACAATTTTTAGGAATTGTCATAGGTTTTACATTTACAGCTATAGTTACTCATACTTAATACTCTGAACATGATCATCTTATAGTTATGACACATTGTTATAGATTAAACGACACAACAGGCTTTACGATTAGCTTCACCACAACAATCTACAACATTAAAATGTTAAAAAGTACTACTTTAATAAATAATTAAAAATGCAAAAATATAACAATATAATAATAAAAGGGGTCATTCTGCTGTAATTAGTGGTTTTACTTTAGAAGCTTAAAGTATTTTTTTCACTTACACGATGCTTGTGTACTTTTACTTAAAGTGGTCATAATTGATAAAAATAGATTAAATGAAATAGTCCCTCATATTGATGAACCTACAGAAAATTACAAGGCTTTATAGCAAGTCTGAGCTCACTGTTTAGCTGTCGCAAAACTTTAACTAAATACACCATCTGCTCAGCACCAAACAGCTGACAGACACATTTAGCAACTAGCTGGTGAACATGGTGGAGCATTTAGCAGCTAAAGAACCAGATATTTCCCTCAGGAGACCAAAAAACAGAGCTAAAACAGTGACTGAACTTACATTCATCAGGTGGACACAAACACTGTTTTGAGAATATGCATAACTTGGTCATGGTAACTCAAGTGGCCCAAAAAAAGTTATTGCAAGGCTCTATTCACAGAACATGGCAGTAATTTATGTTTTCATTCGTGTTCAATCACCTGATAATAAGAATTGTTATGTTTTTGTTACCTTAGAAGAAGCCTTTAATATCTACAGATGATGCAGGTCCTCCTTCATGGAGTCCACCATGTTCCATCACCATTTTTCTTACAATAGCCCAAAGAATGGCTCTTTTTTAAACATTTTTGCTCGTTTCACGGCCACAGCAGTTTCTCCTTCTAGCTATAAACAGTAGGGTGAGTGGAGGGGGTTGCAATCCACAACTACACTGCTACATGCTACTAACTCCTACACGCTGATTCTTTAATTAAGATCTAAAATGAGGACTTTTATTTGTGTTATAGTTTTGCGGTATTTATCAGATCTGAATAGTTCTTCCACCACTTATAATAAAAACTGAGAACATATTTAATCATAAATCTACATAAACTTCATTGCACAATTTTTTAATAATTACATCTATATTAGACTTATTATAAAAACACATTAGCATGAAGCGTCTAGCTTATTAACATGAACACTTTAGTCACAACATTAACCGAGTTTGTCCCAGCTGGGAGATGTGCAAGACGTGTTAAGCTGGTTTCCCCTCATTGCTATTCAACTGATTATCAAAAGGCCAATTTCAATTTAAGACTCCACCTGTGACTCTTTGATCACTTCAGTCTGAACTTATAAACATGGAACAAGGCTTTCACTTATACAGAACAGACAGCCAGGGCTTCATTCCCCAAAGTGTTTATAGTCTTGTTCTTGGTTTCTCATGCTGATCTCTGCTCACGTCTCTCCCGGATCTGTCGACTCACATTATCTTACTAATATTTCAGAATTTGTTTCCTCACATAAAACAGCAGGGATTCGTTTAGTAGGCACCGCACTGAAAGCACAAAAAGCAAAGAAACAATCCCAATCAATATACATAGGAGCTCTGATATTAGCGCTATGGATTTTCATTTCTGTCTGCTGCAATACGATTTTAAAATGTATGTGGTTGTTCAAAGTGCACTGAGTGAGATTTTACTGTCGCATGAAATTAAACTAATACATCTGCAGTGCTTTCAATCAATACCAATGACTTAACATTTCAGATACAGGAATACACACAAACACCCTCAGAAAACTTTTTAAAAATGGAGATTTGTGGGTGTTAAAAGCGAGTCACAAGCGTTACATCACATTTCACTCTTAAGCCATAAAAAGCAAACAACCTATTTTATTTCACACAGACCTGCGAATGCTGCTGTACTTGGCTAGCAGCTGTTAATTGTTGATAGCGACCATAAATTACATAATGCTCTTTTAAACGTCTAGTAAAGGAAAGTGGCAGCAAACAAGACATCTGAGCAAAGATAATAGACAACATAACAAACATAACTCAGTTGGAATGAGCCTGTATCATAAAACACAAAATATAGCCACTTGTCTTGGTTGACAGCGTTATAAAGTCGATTCAAAGCAGCCGGGGAGCTGGAAGTAACCATTTCACACCATGTTTGTATATTAAAACCAAAGACACTTGAATAGAGCCATCGTTACCTGTTACTTTTACTACTATGACAAGCCAAAATGTCTGTCGATCACATCTCACTTATTGTGATCTATTTTTCGCTTCATGTCTGTAACCTGTAATGTCGTCCTACGCACTAGTGTTAGTTTAACAATTGCACTTTCCTCACCAGTCAGACTATAGCTACAAAAGTGAAGGGCGACATTTATTGTAATTATATTTCATCTTATGAATTTTTTTGGTGCAAAATGCAAATGATGGTCTTCAGCAAATAAATCATAAAACCAAATCCAGAAACTTCTCTAACAAAATTCACCCCTTCTTATTCATTTTGAATTCAAAGCAAATTTTAGAGCCACAGCTGCGTCCAAATCAATGGAAAATGTCCAGTGGATGTGAATTTACTCAACACCATTGGGACAAAGGGGCATTAATTTACATTGAATATGTTTTAACTTAAGCAACAGTATGTTTGTGTTTATTCCAAAGTTGTATGACTCAATAATCAGTGAACAGTAAAATAGCAGTAGCAGTTCCCAGTTTGAGTTGAGACTGAGCTGCCAAACAAACACATATTGTGCACACTGATACATATGTTGCCAGTTAGCTAACAGCTAATATCTGTACAGACTTTGTATTGGCGATTTGACCGCTTAAATAAACAATGCAGGACTCTAATCTGGTTTGAAGAAACCCTGCATGCATGTTGGCCTGACGAGACACTGTCTACATAACGTCAGCTCTTTGCTAATGCAACTGTTGGATATTATTTTGTATGCAAGAATGCTTCTTCTTCCAAGGAAATGTTCTGTCTTTGATGAGCACACACCATCTGTAAATCAACAACGCTGAATCACTAATCTCAAACCCTTTACTTTGGTAGACAACAGACCAATAGACCTTTGCTTGACAACAGGATTATATAAGAGATTTAATTATTAAATTCATTTAATAGCAAGCGAAGAGAAAAGCTGAAAGAGAGAGTAAATGTAGATGAAAGTCTAAAACACAGAATAAGTAAAGCTAGAAGTACATGACAGCAGAAATCTTTAGTGCTGAGTTCAGTTGTCGGATGCTACAAATGTCATGGTAACCACTGAGTGCAGCACAACATGCCATCTTACTCTGCATCAGTGCTCCATTTACCTCACATGTAAGTGCTTTAACCATGTTTCTTTTTTGGGGGGAGAAAAACTAACAGTGGGCCTCTCAGGGGAGAGATGATATGTTGTACAGACGATGGAGGAAGACAGACGAGATCAGGATGAAATATGGCCGTGTTCTGCGGAGGCCTTTTGAGTGTGATTACCAGTGTAAAAAGGGCTTTAATTTAAGCCCCGGGCTAAAGAATCATACAGTATGTGGATTTCTGAGCAGCCCACATACTGTACTAATGACTCTGAATTCAGTTCATTTTTCATCAGAACATACAAGCTGTGCCGTCTCATAACTGTGAGTGTACACATCTGTGCAGCTTGCAGTCTTCAGAGGCTGAAAGTTGCAAACGTCTGTCCTCTGCAAATGTAAATTGGATTGATGTGGTCTGTTGTCATGAGCATTTAAATAAGTAACTCATATTTTTGTACGCTCTCAAGTTAACACAGAGTGACTACCACAGGGTGTTAACAGTGAAAAGAGTCTGAGCGCTGGGTGATTCATATGAATAACTGGGTTGTATTCATTAAAAATCTAAGAATAGGACTGCTGGTCTGGGGTGGCTGGTCAGGTCATGTGACCATTTATGCCTCCTAATGACTGTAAAAAGAAAAATCAGATCAGCACTTATGTTGTGAACTAGTCTCATATTAAGTATTATATTTTATTAAGACAGGGCAGTTTGTGTTCTTGCCTTCAGCATTCCCTCTTTTTCCTTCAAGATGAACACAAATAACTAAATACACATAGATACATACATACAACCACTAATTAACTGCTGCTAACTGATTCTGCCGTTAGCATTCAACAGAATCGGGCTCAGCAGCCAGACCAGACTTGGTTTCGAGCAAAACCTCTGAGACCACCAGGGAATACCGTTACTCTACCGAGTTGATTTATGGACGTTCCTGATGAAAGGATTTCTATAAAACTAAACAATAGCTGTCATGTCATGTCTAAATGAACTGACCCAGCCCCGGGATGCCAGGAGCCAAACCCAGCAAGAAAACCACTTTGGTAGGCTACTGTATTCCCTTCCAGACTGGCCACCACTGGTTTCAGAGGTTGTGTTCTTTCCCGGGTCTGTCTGTGTTCACTGTAAGGTAGACGCTGATCATAGCACTACTTGTACGCCTAACGGTGAGGGTGTAGCACACACTCATCTCTATTGCCTACTGTCAGCACTAATCAATATCTGCGACAAGTCCTTCCCTATCTGCCTGTTTCTTCAGGAAACGTATCCTGAAAGTAAGTAGTATCCGTATTTGTGATCTGTTGGCAAATGTTCTGATATCCAATAAGCCTTCAAACTCATCAATGTATCAACGTGTGTTTTATTTACACACCGTCACCCAAAGCAACTCGTCCAAACAGTATCACCAGTATGCAGCCATTTTCAGTCTATGTGCAAACGCACATGTATATACGTGCCCTATACATGATTATGTGTGACTTTTAGTGGCCCAAATGTACCAATTTTGCAATTACACACCAACTCCCTAACTTTGTCCAAGTGATTACTATTGTAAGAATGATAACCTCAACCTAACCCGCTGATTCTGAATGGGCAGTTGCAAATAATGTATTGTTATTTAATTGGAGAAGCTGTTGAACAACCTGGAGACAACCAGTCATGCTCATTTCAAGTGACTGATGACGGTTTAGCCTCTGGGGACAGCGGCCAGTGTTTTGGGTCTTCTGGTGCAATCAGCAGATATCTGTAAAATGGATAATGAATATCCAGGACAAGACTTACTCTTCAGTCTAATTAACGACTTGATACGTGAGAATGACAAGAAAGACACAAATTACACCCAATCTCTATGAACTCTCTGCTTTTCAGCCAGTGCTTTCCTCCTCTGTTGCTCTCTACACGGACTGTTTATCTGCATTCAAATGAAGCCCGCTCAAATGTAATTGGTCAATATTACTACCTACAGACTCTGCATTCATATGCAGATATCTGTTTATAAAGATTGTGCTCTCTTTGATTCCCTCAATAAAAAGGAAGCACAGTTGTTTTTTACTATATTCAGCAAGGTGAAAGTACTTTAAAGAAAATGTTGCAATCAGCAGCTTCCCAAATCTTAATTCTTTAAGAGAGATTGCAGCAATTGAATCAGAAAAACAGAGCATGGAAATACATCACAGTGTCATTTGTATACTTCGTGCTACCATGCCTGCAAGCTTGTGTGTGTGTTAACAGGTCGCCTACACATCTGCATTTACAAAGCCACACATTGCTCGACCTGAGGGCAATCAATGACTTTATATCAATCTGGGAGAGACCTGTGACAATACTGAAATGGTCTAAAGTCATCTTTTACTCTCTTGGCTAGAAGGATAAGAACGGTGTCCACTTTCAAAAGAATGTCCCGACCTACCTCCTGATTGTATATTTGGAGGAGTGTCATGACATCCTGAGGCCATCCTCGAGCTAATGGAGTACTGGCTGATTTCCAATTTAACAAGTTTTTCCAACGAGCTGTAAACTTTCTGAACACCTCTGTTCAAAAACCTTGGAGCGTTTGAGTCAGAAAAAAACATAAATTTTTTAAAGGTTCGACTGAAGTGTTTTAAAAACAAGCTACTGAATTACTGAAAAGGTTCTCAAACACTAGAAAATAGTTTGAGAGATATTGTGTGCATGTATAAGTGTACATCTGTAATGTGTGTGTGTGTGTGTGTGTGTGTGTGTGTCCATCCATGCATGTACTCAGTAAAGCAATCAATACCTGCAGAGCTATGCGTATCCTGCTTTTTGGCTCATTTGCTTTTTAAACACACACACATTCTCACACATACATACAGTATACGCACACACACATGCATACTGCTGCACCTTTATTGGCTCCATTTCCAACCTTTCAATAATTCAGTGATTCACCTTATAAATATGCATACTCAATTTGTAAAAGACAGAGTGTGTCTATGCATCTGTGTTTTGTGTGTGTGTGTGTGTGTGGGTGTGGGAAAGAGAGATCCATCTGGTTTTAAGTGCCTTCTTCTGAACAATATGGCAAATGAGGAGTCTGCTATTCCAGTGGTTCCCCCTTACCACACACACACACACACACACACACACACACACACACACACATTGCGTGTACAGTGTGTTTGTGTGTGTGTGTGTATGTGTGTCTCTAAACAGCTACAGTGAAGAGCTGAGTCAGGGTTGTGCTCTCACCCTACTTTGTATGACACACAACCATCGGCCAAAAGGTCAAAGTCTATCTTTATTATGCGTGAGTGCGTGTGTGTGCATGTGTGTGTGTAAATGAGAGAGGGAGAGCATCATCAGATGGATAACTCACATCAGACATCAGATGAACTGAATATTCACCTTATGTATGAATTCAGAATAATTTAAATAGGACCAGAATAAAGAACTTTCTCTTTCCAAGTAACTCATTCAGACACACTGTGAACGTGTAATTCATTAATCAGGTTGATTATTTGTTCTTAAAGAGGAACGCTTCTGCTTACCCATGAAGAACAGTTCACTGATGAAACAACAAAACAACCATAGTGACATCGCTTGAGTTATAGTAGGAAGGGGTGCAATGAAAGACGCAGTACAATTTTTATAAGTTCAGACAGGATTTCTGAAGCTTGATTCATAGTGGAGACTAAATGTCAGTATATCGTTACCTCTGCTTAGATTTTGACCATTTTTGTTCAAATCTGACTCAGAAGTCCTCTAAATAAAGTCACCAAAGCTGGAGTACTTAGAGGGAACCCAACCAGACACGGGGGGAACAGGCAAACTCCTTCCAGAGAACCTTCTTGCTGTGAGGCGACAGCGCTAACATCTGTATCACCGTGCAACCCCCATATAAACTATTTGCATATATAAGAAGTAAAGGATAAAATTCTTCTGAAAGAGTTTTCTTCACCTGATCATCTATAAATGGACCACTGCCATTAATCAATGATGGGAATTTACATCATTCACCATTTTTTAGGTTTTGTTATACAAGCTTTTCTTGTTTTCTCCCAAATATACAATAAAATCTACTCATGCACTGGTGTTCAGTTCAGTCCATCACTGCACAGCACATTAGAAATATCAAGAGTGAGATTTACAACCTCCAGTGTGTGTGTGAATATGTTGTTTATGTGCCTCCCCCTGTGCAGTGGAGCATTCATTTTCTGCAGTAATGATAATTCACCATCATTAAGGTCTCCCATAATAATGATACAGGCTGTAGCTGCCAAGCCTGCAGTACCTGAGTGGCTTCATAAACCAGGTGAAATTGTTTGAGTCCTTATTCCATGAAAACACACTGATAACAAGCTGAACATCACGTTTCTGCAGGTGCATACGCAGAAAAGCACATTTGTACAAATCTATACCCTGTTAACTTTAACTATGTCAAATTCAACATTCAAATCAAACATCCATTAACTGCACACGCTACTGCACACACTCATAAAATCCATACCTACACATACAAACGCAGATACAGCTGCAAGGACACGGATGTCAATCAATTATGAGTCTCATCTTCCACAGCCTGTCACTGTCACTGCAGCTATCACACTTTGCACGCAGCGTGTGTGTGACTGTGTGTGTGTGCTGACACAGGTTATTAGCGGTCTATTCTGAACACCTGCACCTTGTGTGCTCTGAGAATCTTTCTTTCTCTCTCTCTCTCTCTCTCACACACACACACACACACACACACACCTACACACACACACACACACACACATCTTCACCCTGCTTTGTGATTGACAGACCATATTTTTGTCATCCAGAAAGGCTGAGACACTCAGGTGTAAAAAGATGTTCTCTCCCTCTCTCTTTCTTCCTCCTTCCCTCATCCTCTGCTCATCTTCTTATCTGTCTTCGTCCTCACCCATCGGCTGTATACTGTGTGTGTGTGTGTGTGTGTGTGTGTGTGTGTGTGTGTGTGTGTGTGTGTGTGTGTGTGTGTGTGTGTGTTCGTGTGTGAACGCTCGCCTGGTGCAGCTCCCAGACTTTCATTGAAATGTTATTTAGCCAACCAATTAGATGTAGGGAACAGCAGGTGAGCCCTGAGCTCTATCCAATCAATGACCTTAATCCTCCTTAATCAACCAATTAAGATTCTATTATCGGCGCAAAATCACACACATATACACGACTGCACTGGAATTATAGAAATGCAGATTTAGCTTTTATGTGCGCAGAGATACAACAAGACATGTGGGCATTATTATGTTATTCACCTTTTTACAGATTTATAAAAGAAAAAAGGGTTAAAGGTTTGTGCTTCAATTAATTCATTGTTGGTTTATTATGAGGTGTACAGTCTGTAGAGTGGCCTCACTTTGTTTATTCAACTCAACTAATGAATGGAGGGCATTCAAGAGGATGAAATATTATTAACAGTGAAACTCCTGGTGGGTTGAGGTCATAAAAACAACAGTATAGCCAGTTTGGATTCATTACTAGTCATATTTGTTTGATTTAGTTTAGTTTGAGCGGGAGAGATGTTGACAGAATGATTTTAATTAATATACCCTCCAAAAGAAATGTCCATCAGTGGTAAAAAACAGGATTTCTCTAACCATTTTTGGTAACATGCCTCTATGATTTACATCTTGTATACATGGGATCTTGTATGAAAAGGTTGGTTGGACTTCTCTAGTAGTGAGACATGAAAGCCATTGGTTTCTATTTAAGCCCTTAATGGAAATATGCCGTCATATATCACGTCCTTATTAAATTGGTCCCATAGTCATTATTAGTCCCACATGCTGCAACAACTCTAAATCTGGGAAAGCTGCTTTTAGTTTTTGTGCTGCACATGACACACATTAAAACTTGGAAGAAGTTGATTTAAAAGCCTGATTACAAACTAGAATGTAACTGTGTTCTGTTGTTGTCTGCTTGTTTGTTTTCTTGTTAATTATTTTTTGTGTGTGTTTATTCAGTTGCACTCTCGACTCCATCGAAAATGAAAATGAGGGCATGCCCTGAATGTTTTTCAAGATTTGAATAAAGGTTAAATGAAAATCTCTCTGTTGAGCATTTATAAGCAGTAGATCTAAAAGGTCCAGTGTGTAAGATTAACTCCATTTACAGAATATCGCAATAGTAGTAGTAGTAGTTTTACTACTTATTATCGTCTTAGTACTTATCTCATTTCATATCATATATAATTCAGTTTGTAAAGTTATGCCAATTTAAGTTTGTTTTTACTATTTTGGTTGTTAAACATAATGAAACTTACAACGTGGACTGTCTTTTGGACTAACACATCCAGCCTACTCAAGCCTCTTAGCGGCCGTTTTAATGAAAAGTTGCCGCTACATTTATAATGACTCAACAAAGACAAATTAAAGGACAACAACACTTTATGGACATCCCTCATTCTGATCATTTAGGGCTGGGTTACTCTTGTCTAAAGAGTGTTTCTAGATTGAATCGCAGATTTCGTAGATATAAAAGGCTCATTCTCATGTAACAAAAACATGTTATTATTTTCAGGTGAGTATACACTAAGAAAAACATTTGTATGCATATTATATTCCAATACTGCC
>OX336883.1:13548577-13725557 GCA_946959425.1 Argyrosomus regius
GGTAAGAGGAATTAGAGCTCACTTCAATCAAACCATCTGCACCTGTAAAAAGGTTTCTCCACTTCTTTCTCATTTTCTCTCCCCGTCTCTCTGTGTTGCTCTCTGCGGGAGAGAAGACATAAAAATCCTTGTGATGATTCTTGAGTTGGGGGCAGAGGAGCGGTTATGTAGAAAATAAAAGAACAAGACAGGAGAGGAAAGGAAAGGTAAGGAGAGGAGAGGGCAGTACATAAAAGAAAAGGACAGAAGAGGACAGGCGAGAGGAGAGGGGGAACGAAGGGTCAAGCTGGAAGAGAGGCGATCATTTCGAAACAGAAAAAGCATTTGAGTGCAGTGTCTGCTGAAGTATATCGTACTGTTGCTCTCAGTCACACTCCAGTCCAGTGTTAGTGGTGTCTTACAGGAGTGTGTCAGCACTCATATGACTGGTGACAACTGGTTATCAGAAACTATCAGGGCATCAGATTCTTGGTCTCTGCTTTGAAACTGCTTCACTTAATTGAGGTCTCTGTGTGTGAATGTGTGTATTATGTGTGTTTGAGAGAGAGAGAGAGAGAGAGAGAGAGAGAGAGAGAGAGAGAGAGAGAGAGAGAGAGAGAGAGAGAGAGAGACTCTTTTCTCAGCTCACAGCACTACAAGGACAAAAACCCCGACAATAAAAAGGCAATATATTATGTGTGTTAGATTGTGAAAAATCTGAATATTTAACCTCCCATTACAAGCTGTAACAGTCCTAGAGGAGATGGAACGATACTGTTGAACCAGAAACTTCAAGCACAAGAGAGATGAGAGCCACCTGAGATGATGAAGGAGGCAGCTGAGGAGAAAACCAGGAAAAAGTCTGATAGTAGAGTGCGAGGAAAAGAAAGCAACATCTCCGAATATCAGTGATGCCAAGTATCTGAGTACAACACTACATATCAGAGGGACATGTTGTAGTTTTTATTATTTATATGATGAATTTAGTTACTAGTTGCTGTACAGATTTACATTATTAATGTGGTTATATGATTGTAGATTAAACTACCCAGCCATACATAAATTAACACAATAAAAATTAGTGTCACATTTACCAGCAGAAACAAGTAACCTGAAGGTTCTCGTCCAGGTCATTTTCTTCAAGAAAGGTTAAATCTGGGGCAACCGGCCGTGGTTGTAGATCCGTGAAGACGTTTCATCTCTCATCCAACTGACTCAAACAATGGCCCGGTTAACAATCCCACCTAGGCTGAATACCTGGGTTTCCTCTTGGATGAGAGGGGAAACATCTTCTCCAATAAAGTAATCTATCAGTGATTATAATCCTATAACACATATATTTTTCTAAAATGACATTCCACATAATGAGTGCTTTTTGCTACTTTAAGAATATTTGGATACTAGAGAGCAAAGCAGCGCGCCATTTCACCTTGTTGCTATTTATTCCAGTCGCTCGCACTCAAAGCACTGCATGGGTGAGAAGCAGTTGATTCATGAAGTTGAAAATGAGGAGTTATCTATACATACCTTCTCACTGGAGCTGTAGGTTTCTGGTAAGAAACTAGAAGCTAAAGTAAAGAAACTTCTGTCATATAAAATGTCTGTTTTCTATTCAAAAAGCGGGAAGATAGCAAGTACTCACTACGTCTCCAGCCTGAGTGCACAGGGTCGACTTGTTCGCAGTTTTATCAGGAGTTGGATAAGAGGGTTGATAGCCATTTAGTCTCTGCACATACAGTGGAAAGATTTGATTTATGAATATATTAGCTAAAGGGTCTGGAGGTACAGGTAGCCTCAGGGGAAAAAAGGAGGAATATGCCCTCTGGCAACTCCAAAGTGTGGAGGTCAGGTTTGATGTGCATGTAGCAACTGTAATGCAGGCGACAGCACTTCTTGTCCCCTCAGAGGCTGTATTTAATGTCAGCTTTTTAGTTTAAATGTACCCATAATCTTTCCTTAAGCTTAGTGTTTTTACCCCAAGCTTCACCAGTTTATTTGCCATATGGTAGTTGTTGCACAGATACTGTAGGAAAAAGAAATAAAAACATTGCACTGAGCATGAAGGCAGCCGTCACGGAACATAACGAGGGCTGCAGAGTTGTCCAATATCAACACTCAGCCTGGTGACAGGGCGAAGATCACAGTCACCTGGGTTTTTTGGGGTTGGTTTGTGCTCCACCTGAGGCTAAGCTAACTGTTGATGCTAAGTAAATTGCTCCAAACTGTATGCTTGCTGCTTGTTAAACCACAGTGTTGAGTTTTCTATGTCCACATGTGTTAAATACAGAAAATGTGACGTGTGTGACGGGTTTTGGGGTTGTTAGAAGGAACCTGTGATGAAGCTGAATGTTCAGCAAAGTTTATAAGACTCACAGTTCTTGTTGAGACTGTGGTGCAGTTAATTAGCCTGTTGGATCATCTTGTCATGTTGTTACATTGGATTGCATCACATTGTGACGCATTTTATTTTTGTCCACTCTATACATACAGGTGTTTATGTAAGATATAGACTACGTACTGCGTCTATAAAGTATAAACATACTGTATGTCTCAAGAGTATTAACTCACATATATGATAAGCAAACACTGAAACTGAAGCACACACATACATATATAGTGTTGTGGATATTGCTTGGTTTCTATGGGGACATGAGAGATGAATATTCTGGGATAGAGATGGGCACTGGCAGTACTCAGGCCATATGGGGTGTAGCTATGTTAAAAAAGGTGCCTACTACTCAGATTTTGAATTTACATAATGCTGTTCCTCTGGCTAAGAGGAACAGCAGATGACTGAGATGCTGCAGATTTCCCCTGAAATTTCAAGCTCAGTGCAAAAGGCTGGAAAAGGCTGTTTAATGGTGCTAAACAGGCCTGTACAATTGTATTTAATATGTTCATGTTGGAGCTGCAACTGATTTTTTTTTTTTTTTCAGATTTTATTTTATCAACTGTGTAGTGAATACAAATTTATAAAATAGTTTTTAAATAATGGCCTTTGTACCTTCTCAGAGCCTACTTTGTTTTTCGTTTTTCTGGAAATTAAATGTCTTTGGACATCCTTGAAATCCTTGAATTTGAGAAGCTGAAACCAGCAAAGTGTTTGACGTTTTTGTTACCTTTTTGTTCTATTTGTAAAATAAAAAACATAGAATTTAAAATGACTTTTCTGTTGGCTGTGAGTGTGATATTGCTTTTATATTACAGCTCTATAAACACCATTTATTAGTTAAAATGAAGCATCTTTAAGGTGTGAATTCTACAATACAGTACAACTGAGTGATTTAGTCATAACTACAGTGAACTTAAATATGATACAATGAGTTGATTTCTAAAGAAAGAAATCAGTAAATAATACAAATGTTTGTACACCTTTTTAAATGATGCTTTTAGCTATAACCCCCGACTGTGATCTGAACCTGATGTTCCATGTGTGAAATTAGATTAACATTTCCAGTCAGTTTTAGGAGCTGAAAATACATCACACTCGGATGTTATTCTGAGTACGGGGGGGACTAATTTGTGAGAATAATTTCTACATTCAAATGATTTTCATGCCACTTTAGTGGTATTCAATGTGGAAATCAGCATGTAACCCTTGCACTGTGAAAGTCATTTTTCCAGGCCCCTAAAAGCCTCTTTTACAGAGACAAACATCGGAGAGACGTCACCGTCTGGAGGGCACGACAACCTCTTCACTCTCTTTTTTGGCTTCATGGGACACAAGTCAGCTTTCACATTCAAACTGTGTCACTCTGAGGCATTGGAGTGATATTTGAATACTGACCTGCAAACCCATTATACTATCTAATGGCACAATATTATTATAATTCATCTAATTATGCATTCAGTGGCGATCCGGTTTTCCCATTAGTAATCATCATTTATTTCTTTTAGCCACCTGAATTAGCTGCAGAAAGACTCTTGTCACAACAAGCAATTAAAAAAAACAAAAAACTAATTACTGACACATCACACAGCAACATGCGCAGAAAGAAACATGCTAACAGGGACATTTAGGAGAATAATGACACTACCGTCCAAACACAATCAGCCTGAGGTGAGCAGTGTGCTTATGTGGATGGCAGATCACTGTAAGCAGTCACAGAATACTCTGTGATTGTGTGAAGATGCTGCGCTGTGGGCCAAGTGCAGTGATCACGGTGCTACATTACAAAAGGGAATGTCCAAAAACAAGTCAAAAAAGATGATTAGAAAGGTTTAGCATGACTTTACTTTAAAAATACATCAGTCAGGGAAATCCTGGGACTGGCCAAATATTTAGTTATTTATTAACAATTCTTGCTGCTTCTAATATCAAATAAAAGTATTATGCTAGCATGCGGTTGTTTATCACGTAAATATTCACTACCTTGGTTTAACATGTTAGCATGCTAACAATATGAATGAATATCTGTGACAAATTTCATGGTAATTTAAATATAAAGTTGAGATATTTCAGTCAACGCTGAAGAAGTGGATCAACCTGCAGACCGACATTAACATCTCTGGAGCCGCGCTGCTGGCAAGACAGCAGTCAGCTCTTCAGACTATCCTGTAATCGCTGCTGCCACCCGGGTTGACTTTGAATGTAATTGTGTGGCCTGCATGGACTGTTATTTAAAATGCATCTGAGTTTATTGTTGGAAAAATCTTTTTCTCAAAGTTTCTTCCAGATTAGAATCAGCATCAAATCCCTCATCTCAGTCTGAACCCAATTTGCCGCATTTGCTTCAAGTCACCAGTACATTACACGTAGCAGTGACTGTGTGTGACTTCTATTTTCTAAAAGTGCTATTACAAAGCTCGGCTCAGGGCTGTCGAGTGACGCTGAGGAGAAGTTCAGCAGCTCCTCAAATTCCAGATAAAGGATGAAAATTCAATCAGACTGCAGGCACAACAATAAAACTGAAAACGATAGCAGATTAGTGCAGAACTGATATACTTGGGTAAATTAAAGTAGACTCAAGCAGTCATCCATATGTAGAAGAATTTACTGATCATGTATTCAACTCCAAGGCAGGAAATCTCTCAGTTAGACGCCCTTTTTTCAATCACAGGAGCACAAAAGAGACTGAAGAGAAAGTTCCAGATTTTATAAGCATACGCTGCACTGTATTTTAAAGATATTATAGTCAACAGCACAAATGTTTCAGCTATCTAACACATCTGTTTTTTAGTTGAAAGAATCCTTTCCAGGGTTACTGAGTTTCAACAATCTTACAAAATCCATTATATAAGAGGAAATCAAACCGGTTTCTCTGCAGCAGCTGCAGCAGCCGCCTCAACAGACCAAAATGTGATGTAGCCACAAGGCATGTTTCTTCGTCTGTGAACGGTGTGGTTCTCACGTTTTCTTGACCAGAAAATCTCACTCAAGGGATACATGGTACTGTATTCCACAGCTGAATGATACCAATTCACACTGGTGTCGTCTCAGGAGGAAATTGCTAACTGAACTAAAAGTACATGAGGGTATGCAGGGGAGAGTAAATTACAGCACTTTATTGCATAATAATTCTTGGAATGGACTGAACATCAGCGTTTAAGGGCTGAAAATAATGCCACAGTCTCAGAGGGTGAATTCTTCTTTAATGCTACTTTCCTTTTCTATTGTGCAGAGAGCTACAGGAGCTGCTGTTTGATCGTTTGAGCTTTTTGTCCTTGGATTGTACTTGGCCTCTTTTAGACCTGTATATGCAGATTGTTGTAGCACCAAAACATTCATACTTTGTGTGTAATATATTGCATTATCATAATTTGTATATGTATGTGTGTGTCTTGGGGTAATCTATAAATCGTCAAAGACGTGGATCATCGGCAGACCTGTGGCAGACTGAATAACGCCTGGATGCAACCTACCTGTGACACCACCCACTCGTCAATCAAAGTGGCCAAGGTGTTAATTATGCATAATTTTAAGCCTTAATATAATTTGAATGATATTTTAAAATGGGGGCTTATGTAGATTGACTTGTTCTGTAGCCAGCCTCAAGTGGACATTCGAGGAACTGCAGCTTTTGGCACTTCCGCATTGGTTTCACTTCACAGCCGCAGAGGTTGCTGCTTGGACGACACCTGATTTTAGTGTTATTGTGCGTATAGAATCAAGATAAAGCAATAATACTTAATATTAAACTATTGTAGCTCCTAATCTTGATACATTTCATGGTTATCATTTTTAGCATTAATTATTTAATGCAGTGAATGTGTTTCATTGTTACTAGTTGACCTTTTTTAAGTGGGATGAAATTGTGTACCAAGAGTCACTGGAAATCAAACCGAAAACACTCCATGTGCACATTTCATATAAGACAACATTTGACCATGAGTTCAGCGTCTTTTCAATCAAATCCATGTGACGCAGGAAGTCAACCATGGTTTGTTTTGCTGCTCTGTAAACAGATACACGAGTTGATCTTTCTCTTCTGTTGCATTTATGACAGAATAGCTGCTCAGGGCGTGTAAATACTTTATACATTACTTTTGATCATTTAGACCGGCCTCTGGGAGCTTTATTACTCAAACATCTTGCTGCTAACGCCACAAGTGTTCACATCTCAAGAATTATAATCAGGACTGAAATCTTGAGGAATAAAACATTTAGGTTATAGACATCTAGTTGTGATGCTTTCATTTAAGTTTAGGATTAGGGGTGGGGAAGTGCTCTAATGCAATGATGATTCTCTCAGGTAAAGAAATGAATGTGCTCTCTTCAGGGCTAATTTTTAGACTTTTTCAGGAAAGTGAGCACATTGCTGGTTCCCACATAATTCACGCTTAGTAAATATCCCCATTATTTTAGGGTTAAGGTTAGAATTAGGTTAGAGGTTTAGGAAATATCTGTGAGGGTCCTCAAATGTATACATACACACATGGGTATGAGTGGGTGTATGTGTCACAGTGTCAGATGTTAGACCACTGCTCTGATGGGTAACACACATTTTACCCTGTGCAGACTCATATGTGCGCACACACACACACAGTCCAGAGAGATGGCAATGTAATATTCACCTTCAGTACAGAGATAAGAGAAGCAGAAACTAATAACATCCCTTCCTCAACTCTCTCCTGTGTTTATGATACTCTTCATATGTTAACATTGCACGGCATTGAGCAGAACAAAATTTGACCCGAGCTCAGATGACAAAATGAGCCAAACAGCATTTGATTTAATCAAGTTGCCGTGTGAAAATCTCACAGGCAGTTAAGCAGTCATTTTACAGTGAGCACAAAGCCAAATGAGCAAGCGCATGCCTTACAGCTCAGTCGTGACGCTCCATGAGGAGCAAAAACACTTTGATTTCACTCAGCCGGAGAACATGCACATCTGCTTTCTTTTCTAATTCAAACCTGAAACCACAGCGCAGTCTTTAAAATGGCATGTGGACAAGCCCAGGGCAGAGCTGAGAATCCCTCCAGCAGCATCGTTTAGGTCTGCTGTTAGGACGCATAAGGGACAAGTAGTGCACAATGTGAGGAGTGGATGCCTGTTGCCTTCCAGCCTGTGGCAATACATTAAATATGTAAAGTAATTTGGCCCAACATCACTCTAGAGTGCCAATACTGAAGAAGGAAGAGGAGACTGTAATAACTCTTTCTCCCCACAGCGGTAAAGCAGCTGCTCTCTGAGCTGCAGTATGATTTGGACCTTACTGTGACCGCCCATACATTACTAAAGTAGAGTATGAAATGAAAGCCAATATGTAGACAGACAGACCTACAGTGGCTTTTTCACCAGAGTCACAGAAAGTCAATCTATGACTAGCTTAAGGAGTAAAACTCCAGTCTAATGCTTTACTTTCTGGACTTTAAAAATGAAATAAAATGGTTCCCCAAATGAATAATGCATGGGTAAGCGTTTCTCCTCCTCATTATTCTCTCAGCACAAATGATTGCAAAGGCATTCCTTGGTTAATGAACACATTCTCATCACCAGAAAAAACACAAAAACAATGGCATCTATTTTGTTTGATGTTAGGAAGAAGAAAAAGGAAGCGGCGCAGAATGTCCCCAATAAAAGGAAATGCATTCTGAACTGTGGATTTTTCTGAACTCTGGTCTTTACTATTCCTCCCATTCCCACCTCCGTTCTGCGAAATATATTGCTCTTAGCACTTGAATATGTAGCCATCCTGACTCTGCTGGGTGAAAAATGGCTTTCATCTAGGATTTGAGCTAAAGCAAATTACCCCTCTGGTGGTATAGATCACTTTTAAAGGAGGTAGGGTTAGACACAGAAAGTGGGAGAGAGCGAGAGGGAAGCTGTGGGGGGAGAGGAGTAGCAGAAATACTCTGTTTGATAAAAGTAAAAGAGTTGAGAGGGATGAGTCAAGGAGAATAAGAAGAAGCATTAATGACTGAGAACAATTTGGTCTTCTCATTGGTGATGGCAGTCAGGTTTTGTAAACCTCCTGCAAAAATTTGAAGGAGCTAAATGCGAAAGTCCACTCAAGAACTCAACACAGGACAGGACAAATGGGCACAGGGGGTCAAATAACATTTTAAAGCAAGATTTTGTTTTATACGCAAAAAGCAAGTTTCTTTTGTGACAAATGACCCAAATCTTTTCCCTAATATTTGTTTTTGTCATTTCCTCAGCCTCAGGGGCAAAGGATTTTTTTTAAAAAGCTACTGTCAGACATAAATTCAATCACTAAGCAATGAAGCGTGTGCATAGAGTTTCATCACTGAAGAAGTTCAACATCCATTTTTAATTGATTTCACCAAATATGACAGGAACAGGAAAGAAAAAGAAATGTAAAGCCAGAAAGAAAAAGAATGAAGGGGACAGAAAGGAAAAGAGAGGACAGAGAAGTAAAGGAGAGGGGAGAGGGGATGAGGGACGACTTTCCATCATGAAGGACAAGAAGAACAAAGGAGTGGTGGAATGATAGCCGACGCTGCCCTGAAGCATATGTGTGTTGTGTTGTGCCAACAACATACGCACAATTATCTAATGACAAAACCCGCCAGAAGCACTCTGCCCCTTGTCTCACCCGGCATATCACGGAGTCACTGGGGTGTTGACTCAGTCTTGACACATACCACCACACAAGTCCATCCATCAGGCCGTAGTAATGACAATGAGTGAGGTGGCTGCAGGCGAGCTGGGCGATAGGTGTGTTTGACAGATGGTCTCGTCAGCACGGCTTCAGGACGACATCGAACTTCCTCTTTATCAATCTCACTGACCTTTGTTATCCTCCTTATCATTGTCCACTTTCTTTCCTACTTTTCCAGAGATGTGCCACATGAAATGGATGTATCCCAACTAGACTGACGAGAGAAACAGTTCTACTTTTAGCTTAACAAACCATGAGTGGGTTACATTTAAAAAAAAAAAGACTGATAGGATAGATGAGATGGGAGAGAGAGATGAGATAAGAGAGAAATGTCATAAAGGTTAGATACAGAAATGAGATGAGAGAAATGAGATTAAAGAGATAAAACAGAGAAAACTAGAGAAATGACACAAGATAAGAAATGTGATGAAAGAGATCAGATGTAAGAAATGTGATGACAACCGAAGACTGATGTTTAAAAAGTGAGATGAAAAAGAGAAAATTGAACATGAGATGACATAAGATAGAGAAATAAGTCATAAAAATGTGATACATAAATTATAAATATTAAAATATGAGAGATGAGAAGAAATCAGAGAAAACTAGAGAAATAAGATAAAACAAAAGAGAAAATAAATGAGACGTGATCAGAGAAATGTGACGAGGAAGACTATTTAAGATTTTAAAAGTGAGATGACACAAAGAAAATAAGATTTATGATATGAGAGAAAAAATGGGATGGAGTCATTTTATTTAATAAACTCATGAGACTAAATAAATTACACAAAATATAAAGATGAGATTTAAAAATTACATGAGATGAGAGAAAGGAGACTAAAAGATGAGATGATATGAATAAGAGAGAAATGAGATGAAATACTAAAAGACTGATGCAAGGCAAGAAGATACAGATGAAATAGATACAGAAATGTGATGCGATAGAGATGCAACATATTCAAAGACAGAGAATAATTAAATAATTAGAAATACCTGACTTTTTAAATATTTGGTCTACAGTATATTATATATTTTGTCCTGTAACACAAGAATACTGAGATTGGATAGTTTGGTGTTCCCGGTGATACACACTACGCAGCTCATGTTCACCAGCTGATTTTCTCTGAAAAAAAAAATCATCTGTAGTCTCATTTTACAGCAACATACTCATCAAACAGAATGTAATATTGCTTACTGTTTTTTTTAAGAACATGCCTTGTTGTAGCTTTAAAAAAAAAAAAAAAAGACTTGTCTGTACTGTATGGAAACAAGTTGATAAAGCCAACAGAAAAAAACAAAGTTCTGCACCGAGGCCTAGTTAGTAATTGATGGAAGCTTGGATTTGATAAAAGGAATTTTTGATGGGCTTGCTGTGAGCAAGATGAGAGAGATCAATGCTCAGCCAAACAAAATGACACCGCAGTATTTCAGTAAAGCTACAGTACTGTATGTGACAGACAGAGCTATCACGCAGCAGACTCGGGGCGGCTGCTAAGATACTCTGGGCAGCCTGATAAGATGTGACACATGGGCCCCCACATGTCCAATGCATATACAATCCTACAGAGCATTTCTGCCTCCCTGAAGGCTTCTTCCAGTTTGAGGCACCCTGCAGGTATTATCACTTTCCCCCTCTCCACATAGCAGCACACAGAGGTGGACTGACTGACACAATTTCTTGTTTTAAACCACGCTCGCTTTCTATCTCTGAACTAAACTCCCATCTCTCTGTTCACTCTGCCCAAGGACATCTGTCACGGATGCAAAGAACATGTAAATGGGGAAATTTTAAAAAAAAAAAAAAAGAGGGTAAATCTCATCGCATAAGCAGAAAAATATTTAGAAGGAAGAGATTAGAGACCTGGGGCTGTTCGTCACATCAAAGACATCACTCTCACATATCTCCCTCTCTCTTTCTCTTTTTCACTCGCTCTTGTTCTCCCCGTCTCTCTGTGACTCTCCCTGCCTTCCCTCCACGATTGCGTGGGTGCAGCTGGTTCCTATGGCAATACCAGTCTCTCTGAGCTCGACCTATGTCCCCTCTTTCAGAGTACCGCTACTTCATTAATTATGTACACATACGGACACAGACTGGCAGAATTTCCTTGACATTTATTTGATCTGCGCGTTCAGTAATTTGTATTTATTGGGCCGCCAAGCAATATGTAATAAGATCTCTTTAAAGATGATCATTTCAGGTTAAGAGACCAGACTGTTCAGCGGAGAAATAGCACTTCCAAATCCACTTCCTAATTTCCCTGCACTTTTAGACATCTCAGTGCTGCGATAAGTCTGATAAGAAAAAGACTCTACAGTGATAATTAAATCAGGTGTTCATCATCGGCACATCAGGGCCACTGATAATAATTAGCAATAATGTGATGCTCTGTTTATCCCTCTAGGGATTTTCTTTTTTCGTTTGCCCTCCAGCTACAGAGCAGTAGCCTCATTTAGAGCTGGTGAGGAGTCAGTGTCTTGCTCAAGGACGCTTCAGCGGTCTGGCTGCTCACGGTCAAGTCATGGCGTTTCTCTAGCAACCAGGTGACAGACAAAGCAGGAAGACAAGCACAGTAATCAGCCAGTGACAAGCAGCAGATGGCCCCGGATGACCCGTTCACGGGGTATCTGCTCCTGAAAACCAGTTGCAGGGGGAGACATTAGAGGACTGATTGAGCGTGATCTTAACAGGTTGAGAAAACAATTTACAGGAAATGTCTGACCTTTTCAGTGTGATGCACATACAAGCTGATGTGGAAAAGATGAGCATTAACACATGATTTGTTTCTGGAGCATTTCCTCAGAGCTCAAGACAGTGGAGGAATGTAATCAAGTATATTTACACAAGTACTTTATTAACAAGTGATGCTGTGCTTAAGCTTCTCCGTGGTAACATTGAATTTTTACATGTTTGATGACGTACTTTGATGATCTGTGAGGTATTTAATTTACTCATAATACATTATATTATATAGATTATATAAGTTGTTCCGACCACGCAATCTAATTGGTCAAGTAGACATGAAGAATGTGCTCAAATCGGCACGACAGTGACAGTGAAGTCAGTACATCCAGGTCGACTTCTTGGGCTGTGAAATGTTTCCAGGACTATCTGAAAAACAAGCTCCTCTGCGAATTTCATGGGTCAATTATAAGTAACCAGGGTCACTACTACTCGATTAGTAGCTACGTCAGGTTGAGAGATGGCGTTAAACACTTAAGTACAACCCCCCTCTTAGTGAGGCATGGTGTATCATGCAAGATAATGAGTTAACTACGTCAAATAATGTCTTTAGTTTCTCAGGAGAGCAGGCCTCGACAAAACTGAAGATCACGCGGCGATCACAGGACCTGATAATGTTGGGGAACTCGGAGGCAATGAACCCAAACACACCACCACATCGCTGTCATGCTATACCCTGTCATGTAATATTGCTTAATTATATATTCTAATATTACATGGACATAATCGGACAGTATAGTAGGATTGGATAGTATATCACCAATCATTGGTGTATTTATATGTTGTTCTTTTTCTATTCATACATTAAATACGCTCTTGAATATAGTTCAGTTGGTTACAATGTTTTGATAGAACAAACGTATCATAAACTCTTAATGCATGCATCTCTGTATTGAGTATCTACATCAGCACTGTAAAATCACTTTTAGCCCCTTGGAGAAAATCTGAACACCCCAGTAGCTTATTGGACCCTATTAGCATCATTATTCACCACAGAGCCTCGGGTTCAACAATGCATTCACATATTACAGTGTGTTTCCAGGTTTTGGGAGCATCAAGTCTTTGAGCCAAGTAGAAAACATGTCCAAACAAACAGTAACTCTTTCTGTGAGGCTTAAACTTGGCATGAGAAAATAGGCTCTTATATAAATAACAAAGCACATGAGTTTTATTCAGATACAGTTATTAGGAAAAAACAAAAAACATTTTACCATTTGTTACTATGAACTTTTGCTACTTGGTGGGGTTAAACAGGCACTGAGATGAATGATTTCAAACAAGCTGTGAAGTAAATGACAGTTACCTCCTTCACTCAAGCCATGAAGAGTTTGCTTGCGTTTAACTCAATACACACAATATCATATAAAAATGTTATTGAATTCCACTTAAATTTGACTGAATTCATGCCTTCACCATTTAAGATGGTGGTGATGGATGGAAGCATTTCGTCATTGGAAACTGAAAAAAGGCAGTTTCAAAAAAATACTGGACAGGTGGATGAACCATCTGTCTATTACCATCTGTCACAGGAAAACTACAACGAGTCAGGTCAATGAACCATATAGAGAAGAGTGAAAACATCTTTTCCATCAATAGAAGCCTTCAGTGTCGTTCTTTGCTCATCTTTCAATGAAGAAATCTCCAGTTCTGATGTAACTGATGCCAGCAGCATCTACGCTAACCTCTTTAGCACCTGTCATTGTTGTTTTCCAAGCAAACAGTCATGTTGTCACACACACACCTAACATTAAACCACGTCTGTAGCTCATGCTGTAGCTGCCAGTAGTTCTTCATAGGGTGTCGATTGGTCCGAACCTCTGTGCTTGAACACAAACACTGTGCTTTAAACCTGGCAAGAAGAATTCTCATGTGTTCTTGTGATTTTGAGATCTGGTTACGGATTCAAAGATTGCAACTAATTTTTCAAAATGTTCACCAAAATCAGTTTCACAGGGAAGCAAGGTACAGTGTGATCAATCTTCTTTAATCTCATAGCCTTGCCAGGTTATTGAAACATCCCTGTTTATTTAGATTTCCTATTTTAGTCTGAATAGTATAGAGAAAGCCACAGGGACTAATTAAAGGAACTTTGTATAATCATATGCATATCGTCACTGTCTTCCATTTACGGTCAAAATTTAGTCCTCTTTTCACCAATGAAAACATGTTTTGTTACATCATGTATGTAGGATAGAAAGAAGGAGGATAGCTTTGGATAAATAATGTTTTGAGTTTTGAGCCAAGGATAGACAAGAAAACTCTCTCTGAACCGAGTCAGACTGATGCATGCACATCAGTGTCGGATGGCCATTAACCTGGATTACGCGGATTTCAGTCTAAAATAGTAAAATGGCTTTGATTAGGCCAATGTGGAACCATGTAGGACAGCCTTGCTATTGATAGTTTACCAACTGAGGTGGACAAACAGGAGAGTCGAGACTCTGAACCACGTCATTAGAATCATTTATAAAATTTTAAAAAAGTACAACACATTATGGATACATATCCACTCGCTCACAATCCACGTGAATCCATTTAAAATATGATGACTGTTCACTGATGACTATGTAAAGCGAGATTAAAGATTTTTGGACACACGTTTACATTACGTAGGTTTTCATCAGACAGCAACAATCTACTGTAGGGCTCTACTTTACATGAATCCACAGAAAGGCTCAAGCTAGATGTACACTCCAGACATGATGGATGCACCATGTACACAGACGCATCAAAACCTCCTGAATCCACAGAAGACCTCACTTTTTGTTCCATTTTATCATCCACTGATGACAAAATGATCATGTCATTCAAATCAAAGAGCCCACTGTTTTGCCAAAGTATAAGGAGTCCTAGTTGGCTTCTGATTGGCTCCCAGCCCATTGATACACAGCTGCTGACTGCACACATCAAAGGGCTTCGAGGATGGAAGAAGAAGAGCCAAATATTCCAACAGTCACTCTGTTCTAATTGTAGAAAACGTGGACAGACGGACAGTAGTCAACTGTTCAGCCATCATAGAGAGGTCCATTCACACATACACACACACACACAGGACCACACGCAAACAGATCACATTCACACAGTAAAACATCATATGCAAGAAAACACGTCCACACATGCGCACATCCCAAAGGAGCTCATTACTGTGATTGGCTTCAGGACCGTTTGCTGATCAGGACACTCTTTTATGTTACATTTGCATCTTAAGCATATAAAGTGCCTTAAATGCGTATGCGAGCAGTGCGGGTACGTATGTGTTTGTGTGCGTGAGTGGTTTTGTTAAGAGTTATAGAGCAGCAGAAGCCAATAGAGAGAGAGAGAGAGAGAGAGAGAGAAGAGGAGAACAGAGGTGAGCAGGAGGGAAGAAAAGAGGGTGAGGCCATGCATGGTCAGAGAGGGCAGACGTGAGCTAAATAGCTGAGTTGGCAACTGTAGACCAAAGAGGGAAGAGAAGGGTGGGTGACTCACACTGCTGTGTGATGAGGTACAGTGTAAGGACAGTAGACTTCTGTTTCTTCCTGTGGGGATATGTTCTCTATGGCTGGAAGCAGTGAGCCGTATGTGTGCACAGTGTGATGTTTTGTCTTTTGCTGTTTTCTACCGTACTTTGACATATTTAATCGCATGTAAACTGTGGTGTCAATTCGGCCAAGGCTTGAAGCGAGAGACACCGTAATCTCAAGAGACTATGTTGATAAAATGAAATGAAATAAAATGCATCTAATTGTCAAAATTATGCGGACACATAGTATCCACTGCTCCAGTTCATTCACAAGTGCATTACTGATGCTGGACACTGATTTGGGGTTTAAAGCAGGCGGTCAGAAAACAGCCCTGCATTAGAACAACGTTAGTAATCTACAATCTAACATAATCTACAAAATATGAGCATTTGCATGTATTTGATTCCTCAACTCAGCACCTTGCCGGACCACACTGCATGGTGATGCAGTGAAAGTTTTCTGTGGGCTAATCCCCTTATGAATCTTTTGTGGTTATTTGCCGGGGTGCTATGTGGTGGCTCAGTGGGGTTGAACGAGTGGACTGTTTTCGTTCATCCCAAAAATGTCAGATAAGACTGAGGTCACACCTCTGTGCAGGACAGTCAAGTTCTTACTGTTCACACCAAACTGGGAAAACCATTTCTTTATGGACCTATTTTTATAGTTGCAAATAATCAAACAGGTATTACTTGTCTCTCAAATACACTCCTTCTAAATGAAGCCTTTGTTTTTAATTTATTGTGGTTATGGCAAAGACACACAGGACTGGCGGGAGCAAACAAAAAAGCTGCTTGATGTTGCTACTAAAAGAGCTTGAATGTGTTTTCTTAAAAAACACTGCTTACTTACAAGGTTGGATATTATTTATTCAGTACATAGAGCAGCCAGGAAACATGGGGGGGAAGGCAGAAAGTGGAAGTTTTACATTTTTACTTAGTTATTTACATATTTTTTAATAATATGTGTGCATGTATGCAGCACAGTGCAGCCCTGATCGTATAACTTATAATAGGGAGGGATCTGCTATCTGCCTTTGTATGTATTTATATTATGTCATGTGTTATTTTTAAAAAGCATCTGAGGGTCTGTCCATATACTTTTGGCCATGTAGTGTAGTAGCAGCCGGTGTGAGTGCAGTGATTTGAGAGCATCAGCTTTGTTCACGGGATTTGTGTATCTGTGTGCGGTACGGAAACATAATGGTGCATCTAACTTCGTGTGACATGCATACAGACACGGACAGATACAAACTCCCGTGTGTGATATTTTGAGTTTACACGTCTCAATGTGTCCTTGACTGAGCTTGCACTGAGTGACGCAGAAAGAAGCTCTGCACTCTGTAAAGTCTCCAACGCTCACATCTCTCTCTCTCCTTTCTTTTTTCCCCTTCTGTCTCTGGTCCCCCCCCCCTCCACCCAGCAATCCGGTCGTGATTCTAAGGGACATATCTGGGGTTTAATACAATTTGTAGGGGAAGGAGGCAGAGAGGGATGAATGATATATTGACTTCTATATAAAAGCAAGGCTGGGGTGGTAATCTCATTTCAGGATGCTGTGATGAGATTCTGGCCTGTTTTCTCTCCAAGATGATGTGACTTTGGTCCTGACATCATCATTGCCGCTGCCGTCTGTGTGTCTGTGTATATGTGTGTGTGTCTGTGTACGTGTGTGTGTTTTTTATACTCCATGATATGCTAGTTTGATTTTATCTGAGAAGCTCAGCTGAAATTGCATCTCTCTATTTTTGGGCTAGAGATAAAATCTAAGTATTATTTTTACTCTCAAAAATGTACTCTTTGCTCTCCTAAATTAATTTGAGGGATTTTAGAAATGAGACCATCTCGAAAGAATCACTGTTTTTTTTTAAGATGTTGATACTCGTTAACAAGCCTGATGTCCGTTTGATGTACGAAATATTAAGGTAGTAAGGAAGCATGAACGGAAAGTCAGGCACAGAGATTTAAACCACACATATATGTCTTCAGAACAGATTATTAAACCTAAATATAATTTTAAAAAATGATGTTTGAAGCCTCCCTTACAATATGAAAATGGTTTCTTTTCACTATTCAAATTCAGGTCAGGTATCACGTCTCCTAAACAGAATAACCTTCTTCTTCTTTTTTTTTTTAAACAGGTGATTGTGAACAATCACCAACTTTCCATTCAGCTACCCGTTGCCGTTCATCCTCTCTGGTTCAAGTACACGGCCTCATGTCTAAATGGCAGAACACTGTATACTATGGTTAACCAGCCGGTGTCGCCTAGCAACAGGTTACTGTGTACTTACTTGTTTTTGTGTGACACTTTTTTTTTTAGGTTTTCTTTGCTGATCACACATAAAAGAAACATCATCTCTATAAATGTTTTTTTATCATTTTATCCTTTTGTCACGTTACTTGTTTCTGTGGGATTCCTGTGGGTGGATGTTTGTTGTTTGATAGCATCCATTTATTGTATTCTGTTGTTAAATGATACCCGTTTAGTCAAATTAAATTTCACTGTATTATTAATAGCAGCATTTTATAAGCTCTTAATGACATATTATAATTCAAAGTTGTAAGTTACAAGATATACACATATTTCTTGTATCACATGCTTATTTGATCTTTTTTGCTGCTTGCAGTTTGTAATTTAAAAGCATATTGTTGGTAAAAGCTTGCTCTTGGTTAAGTTTCTCTGCATCAGAGCAGTGCAACGCTTGCTGTAGCTCTAGAAGACTGGAACAGTCCTGAGCGGTTGACAGCGCTGTTTGTTTGTCGTTACCCAGGATTCTCAGGGTTGTCATGGTAATGCATGTCTGTGGGAGATCTAAGGGGGATAGAGAAATAAGGATGGGAGTACATCTAACATTGAGCCATTGTGATACATTTAGAAACTCTTTGCCTTGGTTGAGTTCTTTTTATTTTGTTCCCACCTTCTAATATTGGATTTTATTTTTATGTAACTGTGTTTGCAGCCATTCTGCCAGTAATCTGTTGACATGTCTGTACTTCTTTTCATCAAGTGGAAGACATCATCAGTGTCAGAAATTCCCAATCTATCTGACTCAGAGGTACGAGTCAGAGGCTGATGTGAACACTTTTTTCCAATTCAGCTGCTTGTTATTATGGTTTAAATGATATGACGTGAACACAGCACAAAGGTCAAAAAACAACTGGATAACTTTGAGCATTGATTTGATTATTTTAGTGAGCTTTAGAGGTGCTGGTTGTGTTGATTCTGTTTGACACAGGAGTATATACTTCCTCTGACATGTAGCTCTGTTAGATCAACAAAACAAGACATCTGATTTTTTCTTACTATTTTCTCATGTTTTGTAGAGAAAACAACTAATTATTTAATCAAGAAAGCAATTGGCAGATTGATTGATAAGGAAAATGCTCATTTTCTGCAGCCCTAGACTGAATAGCTATTGTTTCAACACTCACGAATGTGAACAGCATGTTTTTACCTCCTCGAATAAGCTCTTAAGGAGCAAATTCTCAAGTTTTTGTGCAAAACCCTCCAAACAAATCCAATCTGAAAATACTTGAAGATAACACATGTCACATCACAGCACAATGCCTGAGAGACAGAAAAGTGACAGTGACAAAGGGAGAAAATGATAGGCTGACTACAGGCGGCCATTATAAAATCATATACACCTAATATTGCTTTCAACCCACATTTAACCCCCAGCTTATGCTTCAAAACACACACACACACACACACACACATATACACACATATATACACACAGAAATTTCACACTCCCAACACTTAGAGTGGATATACTGCAAACAGCTGTCAGATGTGAACACTGTTCCTCTCTTGTTTCCTTTTTCATTTCTCTGGTTCGACTCTCATGTACATAGTGTATGCACACAAATACAAACACATACACACACTCCAGCAGGTCTGCAATTTGGCTACAATAAAATGCACAGTGTTCTGAGAAATTAAAAGATTGCACAAGAAATGTAATATTTAGTTTGTGACATGCACACATTGACTATATCTCCAAATTGAGCTACTTCACACATACAAACACCCTCCCTACCCCGAAAAAACACACAACATGCACCCTTGGCTGCCAAGCACTGGTATTTTCCCCTGGTGTTACTGAGCGCTAATTGACAAAAGGTTTGTATGGTTTAGCCCCTGTTGTGACTGCCAATTGTCTGATTTCACAAAGCTTGTGAATAACTGGAGTGCAAAATTGAACAAAAACTGACAAAAAACGACGTGTTGCAGAAAGACAAACAGAACAGAAACATCAATGAAGTGGAAACACCTTCAATGTTTGAAAAAGCACAGCAGCAGTCAAAGTCAAGAATCAGTCAACATCACTGCAGCCATTTAATGTTAGTATCAGCATGCATCAGCTTACATCATTAAGTTCACAGACTGCCGGCACAGTTTTTGTATTAATATACACACAGTGCATCCAAATGATTGATGGAAAATGGCAATAATCATTAGAATATTCAATGCCCTTCCCTCACTGGTGTTATATTGTATGTTGGGGTTGTATATTTGTAATGTTGCTTGGTTTTATCATTTGTTTTTGTTTCTTTTTGGAGTTCTTTTTGATTTTTAATTATTAGTCATCATGGTGCAGAAATCCGTCTTCAGTTTTTCAAGTTACTTGAAATAACTGGAGACCAGCTGAAATAATTTTACTGCTGTGGCAGATTTTTTCACATAAGGCAAGATTGTGTAACTTTTCTACTGTAAAATAGCAGATTTTAAATCATTTTGACGTATAATCAGGTGGATGGTGTCTCTGTCATTGAAACCTGAACTCAGCGGTCTCTGGACATAATGACAGAGGTGAAGAGAGTGACGAGGACGTTGACAGAGCAAGCTAAAAAGAGAAAATGAGAGAGTGACAGAGCAAGAAGCCTCCAAACAAGAGTAAATCTGGGACTGACTTTTAGTCGTTGGCGAGAATTTCATGAAAAAAAAAGACAGACGCCGAGCTGGGCTTCTTGTTGTTGGACTAGTAAGTTATATTAACTAGCTGCTATGTCCTGTGTTGTTGCACTTGCTTGATGTTTTAAGATAGTTTTTTTATCATAAGTAATAAAATATATACAGTACATCTGTCTATATTTCCGACAATGATAGTGATAATGCTCTCTGAAACTGGGGGAACCAAATCACAAAAATACCCTTTGTTGCTTGAACAAAAAGGGACTTTTAGGACTACATAATAAACAAAATACTTGACAAGATGTAGATTTTTGGTGTGTATGGTATAGAGTATTCATTTGAAAAATTAGGCTTTAAGTCATTAGCTTTTTCATTGCTTGATAATGTGGTATACTAGCAGCCTTTCAACAGGTTAGTCAGTAAATCTGTCATCAGGCTTTGGTGAAATGCTAAAGTTAGACTGTGTTCAGGCTGATTGTAGCATTGCCTAATTCCTTTCGTTTACACCACTGTGGTGGTGCTGTTAGAAATACATCACAGTTGACCTTAGCTCAACTTACTTTAATTGAGTATCTGTAAATACTGTGCCACTCTTGCCTAAGCCTGTTCAATCTGGGCTACACATACAAACCTACAGTAGAAATAGACGCTTACAGCATACATACGTTTTCTGCTGCTGATAACATAAATACATACTGTAGGTACAGACGGAGAAGTTTGTTCCACTTTTTTATGTGCTTAATGTTTTTTAGGGGGAGTTTTTTCTCATCTTCTTAGAAGGCTTAAGGCTCTGTGCCATTGCTGTTGTGGGCTTGTAAATCCCATTGAGACATTGAATAGGATATTGAGCTATACAAACAAAGTTGACTTGACATGTCTTGACAGACTGAAACCACAAGAAATATGATTTTTCTCTTTGTAAAAGCCCAGTTCACACATGTACCACAAATACACATAGCGTCTTTCAGTCCCACAGTGTTTTCTATTGATCTTAGCACAAAAAGAAACAACAACCTTGCTCTGGTTTTAATGCTGTCCTAATAATTGCACTGTCAAGTTTTCTGTTCTTACATAGCACATATGAACTTTACAATGATAACTTGAATTTTTTTTGACACAGGTCTGATTTTTTATTTTCAAACAGACGTGGGCAACAGCAGTTCTCCCATTTTTCTAGCCAGTAACCATGGATTTAGTCACCTGAAATGACAACTGTCAGTGGGAGATTTCATCAGCTGGAGCTAGCTACCTAATTAAGCCAACATTAGCTCCATGAGTTGGTTGACAACACAGTTTGTGGATGACTGTTTCCAGTCCAGAGCACAGTTAAATAAGCACTTACTATAGACATGATATCATGCTTAAAGACTGAAGCTAAAGCTGTATATCTCGGGCAAAAGGCCAGCAGTTGATGATACACTTGGAAGACATGGATCTACACAAGGACTGCAGCGTCAAAGCATTAAGATAAAAACAAATGTAATTGCTGGCTAGCTAGTTTAGCCTACTTGGAGAAGTAAGACATGGGTACAATTTATTCTTCATTGTTTGTATTTTCAAATAAAATGTGCAAGAGCGAGACAGAGAACGTTAACTTAAACTACGATATAGCATCAACAACCATGAAGTGTGGAAATCGTTTCTTATTGTGAATGTGTCTTTTTTCAAAACATTGTTTGTAACCTGATAAAAGACGTAGTGTGAAACGCTGGATTAAAGGTCCAGTGTGTAGGATTTAGTGGCATTTAATGGTGTAGCTGCGGATTACAACCCCCTCACCTTACACTCTTTTACCTAGCGTAAAGGAGAAACTACTAGTTGAAAAGATTCATTGAAAGGTAATAAAAACATAACGATTCTTATTTTCAGGTGATTATACACTAATGAAAACACAGTTATGAATATTATATTTAATTTCTGCCATATTCTGTAAATAGAGCCCTCTACATGTGACACACTAGACCTTTAAGTTACTGGTTAATAGTACACTAGTTAGCTAGGACACGCTATGGTTTACCCACATTGTGCTCTTACATTTGTTGTTTTGGAAAAGGCTAAAAGACAAAAAAGAAACAAATGCAGAGTATCTCTCTTACTACAACCCAACGCACACAGCTTCAACATGTGTAGAAATCCAAAGATAGACAGGCCTGCTGTGCCTACTTACAGTTGCTAAGTTACGACTGGACAAACGCTGCTGGGGATTAGGTCAATTACGGTTTCTGAATAGTCAACGAAACATGTAAAAATTGTGTCTCAAGAGCATGTACGGTGTCCCAGAAAGCTAGATATGTTGTTCTTAGATATAAGTCACTACAGTGCAGGAAGAGAGACCTCTAAATCTTTGTTGTAAAGATTTCTAGACTCTTAAGGTTGTTGTTTGATTTTCTTTGCATCCTATTTCTGCGACATGGCCCTACTGATGCTATTTTCAAATGGGGAATAAATATGAATGTTATCTGTTAGCTAACAGAGAGAAATCTCTTTGCCCTTCTTCTCCATCATTTTCTCTGTCAGAGCTGCTCTCAGGATATTTCAAGCAACAGGAAGTGGATACAAATGACGCCCAAACCCTGGAGAAATTTGTCCCCAAAGAAGACAGAAAGCAGAGAGAGAGATGTCTGAAAGATAGTAAAAGAAAGAGAAATAAAAAAAAATCTCCTGCTGCAGGTATCTTGGGGTTTGAACTACAGATCTTTGTCGGGAAATGGAGAGGGAGCTGATGTGCTGCTCAGTCAGGGGAGGTAATACCATTTCAATAGTCCAGTCTCTAGCAGTTAATGGGACAGCCAGAGAGATTTCTCCTCTTAGCCCTGAAGAGCACCTCAGAACAGAGCATCAGAGGATTTTTCTAGTCTCTGCCAGGCCACAGAGTTTCTAAACTACCTCTGCCACGGAGACGGCGCAGTCTGCAGAACAGAGGGCAGAGGTAATGAAACAGAATAGAGACGAGCAGGCTGGGAGGAAAACACATCTATTGAACACTTTCTCCATCTATCCCACCCTTTTGTTATTTTTTTTTTCCTTTGCCTTTTCATTTCACCCTGTGGCATCCCTATCCCTGTCTCTATCTATCTCTCTGTCTCTATCACCTCTCACACTCTTCACCCTCTCTCCCTCTCTCTATCTTCCCCCCTGCTTCCTCTCTCAGCATACACACCACGATCTCTCCTTGATTTCCAGAGAGAGCCTGTATAGCAGCAGCCGGCATACAAACTAGCTGACTCAATATACACACACACACACACACACACAGCCTGCACAAATAGGGTGTGTGCATTGTGGCAGTATGGAAAGATGGAGGCGAAGATGGCGAGAGATGAGAGGAAAACGAGGGAGGAGGGTGAAGGTGTAGAAAGGAGAGGCGTGAGACCTTTGCTGGAGAGTTTAGGTTGGGATTAGCTGTGGTTCTGCCATGCTGGCATCAGAAAGACATGCGTCAGCATACATTAAGCAGCTAATTCATCATTCACGCTATGAGCATGTGGTATGAGGTCACCGTTGGGTTGGCTCATTGTTTCAAAACATAACGCTCGGGTTAATGAAACCGGCTCTCAGGAATACTTAAGAACTACAGGTTGAGACACAAAGTGATTGTAGTTTTTAGGATTCCCAGACAAAAAGAGACCCATCAAAATTTGATGAGCTCTGGGCCAAAAGAGTTTAGGCACCATTTCAACACAGAGAGTGAGATATAATTCAGGGTTATGAGAGCATGGACTTACACCCACAAATTGCCTATATATGGACTATGTTAAAGGAGGAGTTCATCCATATTAAAAGAAAACATTTCCTCCAGCCAAGCAGATAGATTTTTGCCAATGTTTTGACATTTCTAGGATTACTGATCCTACCTATAAACCCTTTGTCTAGATCTACACTGCGCAATATCCAAAAACTGTGCATATATAGTATGTCATGTTTATTTATACAGCTCTCTTCAATACCTGTATATACATATTAGAACACATTTTTGTATATTTTATATTTTGTATTTCTATATTGTTATTTTTTACCAAAAATTTTAAAGTATTGTATTTTATTCTTAGCTTATTTTTATTCTTACTTGTAGTGCTGTGTTAACTTGACACAGGGTCAAACACATGACAAATAAACTTGAAACTATATATAATATAAACAGTGGAGCTACTTTCTATTTTAGCGAGCGATTTTACTGTTGAGTTTTGTTAAGATGTAAATTTTCAGTTCTCTGAGCAGCACAAACTTTTTTCCATTCATCTCTGTTCGACTGTGATTGGGGGCCCTAAATCTTATGCTTATAGCTCATCCAGGTGCACAGCAAGGTGGTTTCTGGTTCAAACCTCTTTCTGTGGAGTTTGTGTGTGTGTGTGGGTTCTCTCCAGGTATTCCAACTTCCTCCCACCATCCAAAGACATGCAGGTTAATTGGTGACTCTAAATTGCCGGTTGGTGTGAATGTGAGTGTGAATGTTTTTTTTCTCTATGTGTCAGCTCTGTGATGATTTGGCGATTTGTACAAGGTGTACCCTGCCTCTCGCCCAATGCCAGCTGGCTTCAGCTCCCTGCAATCCTGATAAGGATAAGCTGGGTACAGAAAATGGATGGATGGATATTCTATATTCACATATAGGAAATATTATTTAATAACTATGAATCAAGTCAAATAAGGTGGAAATAATGACATAAAATACCTCATAATTGTACTTGAGTTTCTGTATCTAGTTCGATTCTGTTTCTTTATGTTACGAGAACAACAAAGAAAAGGACAGAGCACAAAGCACCACACTGATGAATCACAGATTAGAAGTAACGGATAGCAAACTGCCCCGCCTCTCCTTACTTCACTATTTGCATATTGTGTGCGTTCATGTGTGTTTTGTGTGCATGTGTGTGCGTGTGTGTGAGTTGCAACTTGCAACAATAACTTCCTAATTACAGTTCCCCAGTGTTAGTGCAATCTTCCTGAAATGCTAACTAGCCTCCTACTGGGAATATGGTACATTATTAATCCATGTGCTTTCTTGAGCTTGTGCAGCCTGTATGTGTGTGTGTGTTTCTGCAGTATGCACATGTACGAGCGTACGTGCATACACATCACTGTTTGCATGTCTTTACACACCCCTCTCACATTCCTATTCAGAAGCTTTGTTCATATAGGCATGTATGTGTGCCGCTACGTGTGTGTGTGTGTGTGTGTGTGTGTGTGTGTGTTGGTGTATAATACATAATGTCATGTCCTGAAGCGTGGGTGTGTGTTTGTGTGTTAAAATGTTACACATAATTTAAATGTGGCTCCTTTTGTCATGACAAATATCCTAATCCGAGGTTTGTTTACAACTTATTTGTATTCCAATCGTAGTTCAATAGCAAAACAGAAAATGAATAAATGTAACAGAAATGTAACAATAGCACAGTAAAAAATGTCTTCACATTCAAGCCCTGTCAGCAGGGAGGTGCCATGTTAACTTTGCATGCAGATTTGCTTCCACACCATGGGGTATTCCCTCTCAACAAAGATCAACATTATGACAAGAGATACTGCTGGCTCTCTGTGCGCCAACATGCTTAATATGAGGAGCTAGCTTCTGTTGAAATAAGGACGGCTCTGACAAATAATAACTGATGAGAGTTGATTTTGAAATTTAGCCTGGGATTTCAACAGATACGTGCTCCATGTTGCTCTCTTGCAGTGGCAGCTAAAGGGGCCAAAAAAAATGTAGTAAATGGATGGGAGAGCGAGGAGAGATCTCCCATTACACAACGGTGTTTCTTTAGTATTCCTGGAGAACTTGCCCCAAAGTGATGCCTCGAGGTACTAACATTGTATCATGGATGGGTAGCTGCCTCCTGGGTCCGCAGTAAATGATACAGAGAGAGGGGAAAAAAAGAAAAAGAAAAAAAAGCTTCACAACTTCAGGTGAAGGTTGAGAGCAACAACCAGGTACTATGACAAGACAGCACAGACATTAAACCCATCACTTTTCATTCATTTTGTAGTTGCAGACATTCTGGCAGATCCTCTCTACTAAAGTTGTCACTTTTCATCATTGAGGATTTTTAATGGTGCCACCTGCCTTATTACAGTCCCACCATTTTTGACATTTCTGCTGCTGCTGCAGAAAAAAAAGCTCTCACCGTGTCGCTGCTTGTAAAGAGATTTTTGTTTAGTTTTATTTAGTGAAGTTTTTTAGCTCTCAGAAATCAAACAGAGCAGCTTGCTAACCACAGGTTTAGGGTTCCTTTTTTTTGTTCCAGCCCGATCAAAAGTGTTGCTGCTCTCACAACTCTTGAGACGGGGGAAGTGTGCTGCAGCAAGCACTGCAGTACTAATGCAGGATGAAAGCAAGATGAGCGACCTCTAAGATAGTTATCAATGAATTCCCAGGACAACTAAAGACTTCACTGTGACTGAGGATCTCTGGCCTTGAAAAGAGCCAGCCAACCATTTCTCACACCCAAATGCATGATGTCCTATAATGAATCATTGAAGCTGTTCTGTTTTACTGGAACTACCTCATGTCTATTCATGCTACAAGGAGTGGGGGACCCTGTTCCTCTCTCTCTTTCTATCAATCTGTCTGTCTTCCTTTTCGTTCCCTCTCTCCCTGTGTGGCACTCAGCCAACAATTGGAGTCAGTCAGTGGAAAAACTCTGTTAGTAGTCCATGCCCTATGGGACAAAGTGGCAACAACATCCGTTACAAGAGATAGTGGGGCAGTAGGCAGGAGGCACAGGGCACAGCAGCCAAAATTTAACTGGCTGAGCGACTTTTTGTCACACACATGCACTCAGTGGACTGCTGTGCTTTAAATGCACATCAAGACTGTTTTAACAGCCCTGGACTTTTGCTGGACAGCCACATTTTAACTGGGTATGTGTTTGTGTGGTGATTAACCAACACAAGCTACTTGGCATTGAGTCTATGAAGTCTCTGAACTCTACTAGCGCGACGAAGCACCATTCTTCCAAAAGATATTTGAGGTTTTGATTTGATGGTGGTGGTGGAGGGCGCTGTCTAACACGTCACACTAATAGTTCTCATGAGGATTACTGCACAAGATGTTCATCATGTGATCTGCAGCTTTGGAGAACCTTTCCAAAGTTTCAAAACATCCTGATGATGTCTAATGAAACACAGGAAACATAAGGATCGAGACCTAGGGACTAAAAATCAGGATATCTCAGCGTGTGCTGGTTTAAATTTGACCATCGTGTCTTTTTTAAGTCTCCCCAATCTTATAGAAATGCAATACTAAATGGCTGGAGTGCCCCTTTAATTTGTAACCTGTCTATGGTCAACCTCTTGCATGCACAAGTGGTGGGATGTTCTGCAATGTATGGATCTGCAAGTTGGAAAAAAAAAAAAACCTGTGCATGGTTACAGTGAGATCAGTCAGGGAGCTCCATCTTTTCCCTGACAACTTAGATTATGAAGTGTTTAACAGTAGGCCGTTAAAGTGTTTCCTGCCACAGACTTCTTAGATCTAAAATAAGAAACGTGCTGACAACAACATACAGATAAAACTACCATTTCAAAGACATCCCGGAGAGGAGAGGAGTTCAGCGGGCTTTCTCACCGCCTGCAGCCCGGTGTGTGGAGAGCCGCTGTCCAGGGTGCTGAACACTCAGCCGGGCTTGGACTGCGGTGCGGGTATGAGGGGCTAAACGGTGCCGGTCCTTTACTCTGGCACTGCAGCCCGTCCCGGGACAAAAACTAAATTAATACCAAGTGACCAACCTAAATGTGCGCAAAAACCTTTAAAATGCTGAACAGACTCGGATTAAAGTTGCACAGTTATAGGTCGCACAGGCACGGAGCACGGGACGATCAAGGCACCGCACACATTCACGAGGAGCCGATAATGTAAATCTGGATCTATGCATCTGAGCCCGCATTAGCAGCGGACAAACAGGGGATGGAGATAAGAACAAGCAAGGCTGCCTGCGAATAGACAACCAGCAGTCATTCATCACATATATACAAACGCATGCACACGCACAGATGGGTCAGTGTCGGTGATTTGAGAACCGCAGGAATGCCAGAGGTGTTTGCGTATTTCAAAGTTGCCTACGCAATGCGAGTCCAGCCATGAAAGGAAGCAAAACGCTTTGTGCGCAATCTACAGATGTTTTCCCACTTTACCTGATCCAGATGCCAAACGTGGAGAGAAGAAGAAGAAGAAGAAGAAGAAGAAGAAGAAGAAGAAGACGCCGTTTCACCCGCGCAGGTCTCCTCAGCAAAAACGCTCCTCTCGTTGCCTTCTTGGTAGTATAATATATGTGGCTGTTTTTTAAGTCTTTGTCACAGATTTGATCCCAGCTTGCACGTGTCTTTTCTGCGGTCCTTGTGAAGAGCAGTGGCCGGGAAAGAGCTCGGTGGTGGCGGTGGCGGCAGCAGCAGCAGCGGCGGCGGCGGCGGCTAGTGTGTCGATTCACCCGCGTCAAGATGTTTTTTTGGGTGAGGGGGGATGCAAAACGTGATGTGATGTGCTGCCTCCTCGCCGCTGTCTCCCTCGTTCTCCGTCTCTCTCCTCTCAGTTTCTGCCTCTCACACTGCGTCAGGCTCCACTCCCCCCTCCTCCCTCTCTCTCTATTTGACTCCCCTCTCTCTCTCACACACAGTGGAACAGACGGTGATTAATTCGCTGGAATTCAGTTTCTCTCTCTCTCTTTCTCCTTCCCTCTTTTCCTATATGTGCCTCAATCAGCCTCAATCCGTCGCCTCTCCACTGAACTGAAGCGACTGCCGGCCAGCTGTTCCGGTTAGAGGAGAGAAGAGGGTGGGTTTTTTTGCAGTCATTTAGATCAGATGCTTTCCCATTTGGAGAGCCAGATAAGTACTGTACTATCAAAAGCCCAAACTGGCAAAAGTTCTTGACGAAATTGTGTGAAATCCAGACTATTGGAGTTCTCTGGGAGATTGCATTAGCTTGGAGTGATGGGAACCCACATTTCTGGGTATTTCTCTGCACTCCAGCTGGATTGGTGGATGCATCAGGTCTCTGTTGCTGCTGCTGCTGCTGGAGGCAAAGCTACTGTAGCCCTACTTGAATGACCAGTCCAATGTTATTTGAGGTTGGCTGTTTGCCTAAATGCACTATGGGGTAACCTGATGTCCTGCCAGCAGACATGGTCAGATTAACTGCCACTTTAGTACAGGAACACTCACACAGGAATGGTGGCGGATAAATAACTTGAAAGAGGAATGAATGGATGAATATCAACATACACAACATGGCTCCTGTTCAAAGCCTGGCACATTAACTGCCCCCTTTTTTTCTGCGACAGCATAAATCCACAGTTGTATGTTCTCTGGCTTACATCATATGTCGCATTAGTGGATATATGAACTATATATAAACCCAGTAATCTGCCGTTATATGGCTGTAGGTGATGGCTGACATTGGAGTGAACCTTCTCTGTGTGACCCTTTATAATGTATGACTGAGTAATTAGGGGGATGTGAAACAGATGAGGTCAGGGAGAGGAAATAAAAGGAATAAACATAACAGACATCATCCATAGACAAAAAAAAACATCTACCTGTCTGTCTCTGTGAATAGAATACAATGCAATACAATAGAATAAAACAGACTATCCTGAAGTCTCTGTTAATGACATGGTAAATAATTTACATCTCCTCCGCAGGCGTTGTTAGTAGCTGACCTTTTACCTAACCTCTGACCTGTTATTGTCTCCACAGGGGATTATTATGCATCATATTATAAATGATAGTATAAAAAAGACGACAGTCCATTTTCTAATATGCAGTGGTTTCATGCTTCTTTGACTGGGTCACAACAGTCAGGGACTTGGCGACCACTAAGGTCATGTCCTCTGTTTTCATGAAAAGAATTATAACTTAAAACCTACAAATTCACAAAAAAATCATTATAACTTCGCCTCTTCAAATAATACACAGTGAAAATCTGAAGTGAAATTGGGCTGTATTTCAGAGTAAAACAACATATTTAAGAAGCCATTAGCTACCGTTGGACAACAACTTCCATTAGACAAGAGCTACTGTTAGGCTACTGTTAGACAACAGCTAAAGTTGGACAACAGCTACTATATCATTGGACAACAGCTACCACTGGACACCTGCACAACAGCTACTGTTGGACAACAGTTAAGGTTAGACAGCAGCTACCATTAGACAACAACTACCATTGGACAACCACTATCGTTGGACAACAGCTACCACTGGACAACAGCACAGCCACCATTGGACAATAGCTATGGTTAGCATCCAACCACATCCTAGCTAACATTACTGTTTAATAGTGTTACAACACAAATGGAAGGCGCAAATTAATTCAAAAATATAAATCCACATCTGGGACATAATTATTTAAGCCTGGAAGTAAAATGCACTGGATGTAATCAAGCTTGCAGTTACAACATTAAATGTCTTGTTGTCTTTTTACTCAGAAATGTTCTGCTTTATTCAGTAATATTGTGATATTATTCTCAAATTCTGCATATGTATGTACAGTATGTTCATACATATTACATGGAACATTAAAAGTGTGTTTGAAGCACAGTGAGCCATTTATGTCTTTCTTCATTTTACACAATGGCAATGCTAACTAGGAAGTGGTTGGATGCCAACATTAGCTGCTTTCTAATGGTAACTAATTGGGAAATATGGCCCAATGCCCCTCTAGATTTCCTTATCCATTGTCTTTTCAGTTGCTGGTCAATCAGAACCCCCCCCCCCCAACCACACACACACACACACACACACACACACACACACAAGGGATTGGCCGGTCCTTTTCCAAGGAGTTTGCCATGCGTAACTACCATAGTTTCTCCATCACCCTATGTTCAAGTAATGTTCAACTGGTGAAATACGGGGGATGGCTTTTATTGGAAAAGCAGTCAAATGAGACACAGCGAATTTGTCACCGAGGTTAACACTAACCACAATCGTTGATCAAAAATGCATCTGCAAAATGAGACTACATTAATTTTTTGACAGTGGATCAGTTTGAAATACTGCAGGAAGTAATGGAAGAAGTCAGAGCAGCCACAGTGAGCTGTTAGATGAAGAGCTGCAGGCGACAGGCAGCAAACCTCCAACTCCTCGGTGAGGTAACCAACTCCTCTTTCTGTCTCCCGCTGTTGTGTGGGAAACATCTTGCACCGTGCACAGCATGAAATCAGATTATGGTTGCTCATGACATGATGGAAAAAGGCCAATTAGTGTCAGACTTCTTTATTTTATGTTGTCTTGTCCTGCTGTTTTAATCAAATTTTATTTTCCTTGTTTTTATTGTTTTATCATAAATGTTATGATTATCTGCTTTTATGTTAAGCACTTAAGCAGTGTTGCATTTTATGCATGACTGTGCTATACACATAAAGTTTTTTTAGTATTATTATTATTACTGATAAAACAAGTTTGCTTGGTTATACTGTGAACAAATACACCAGTTGCTCTTCTGTTGTATTTCTGCTCAGTGTGTGTTTGCTGTGGGGTGTAGTACTAAATCAGATGGGTTTCAATACACCTGTCAATCAACGCAGGCCACGCTGTTAATAATGCATAACTTTAAGTCTTAATATAATTTGAACAGGTAAGTTATATAATAATTCAGACTCAGTACAGTTGTCATGAACGTGGAAATTAGCTATAGAGACCAATACTGTTTTTTGTACCAGGCTGTAAACATGTTTATTTCTGCTGTGAAGTTGGACATTTTAACATGGGGGCTTATGGTGATTGACTCATTCTGTAGCCAGCCTCAAGTGTTTGAGAAACTGCAGTTTTTGGCACTTCTGTATTGGCTTCACTTCACAGCAACGGAGGTTGCCGCATAGGGTCAACCTCAACATGGCATCTGGTAGCTGCTCTCCACAGGTTAGTGAGAACTCTCCCGTCATGTATTATTAAATATGTTTAAGTTTTGTTAGCGATGTAGCATTTAACACTAGCATTAGCTAACAAGTTTATAATGCTAGTAGACAATGTAGGATCATTGGCTTGAAACCTCTTAATGCTAATGTCAATCTGATTGACATTATGATTAATTGAGCAATGATTAATTGACTAATCGTCTAAACCTTCAGATAAATATAGCAAAAGTACAAATACAATATAGTGAAGTAAAAGCAGAGAATGAAAAGAAGTACCTGAGATTTGTACTTGAGTAAATGTACTTATAGTACATTCAACCACTGCTGAATCAAGCCGGCATTTCCAAAATCAGAAGAAAGAAACACAATGAGCTCTCTTGAATTACATAGTTCAAATGTATCCACTGTAAAACCAGTGATTCACACCCCTGGTGTTAATGTAACAGTCTGTTGTGGCACTTACCCTGCGTGCTCTGCTTCATCATTCAGCTTTTTTACTCTTCATGGAGTGAATTTCAACAACACCTTGAAAATGAGAAGAAAGCTGTTGCCTTCAGCTGTGAGTCATACATGCAGACATACACACAGACAGGAGTATAGATCTGCAGTGATAGTGCTACAGTGTGTCATGTTAAAATGCATCAAATACCAGAAGGAGAGCACAATGCAGAACACATAAGACAATGAGATGAACATCAAACTAAGAAGCTTTTGTTCACTGATGATGGACACCTGACACTACAACCTAAATGTTACTTCTGATGTCTGAGGGCGCTAAAAGATTTTCCACTTTCAGACTTTTTTTGTAGCTACACAGCAAACAGGCTCATGTGATGTCACATCACATCAAGATATTTCACCACCTTTGGCCAGTTTTCTCCGGAACAAGAAACACAAAAACACCAGAACAACATAATGGACCCAGCTAAAAAAGATACTCTGAGAAAGGCTTTTAAAATGTTTCTGGGTGAATGTTTTCTGTGAACGTCGTCTCTCTAGTTGTCAGAGGAAATTTTAGATTCAAAAGCTTGCTGTCACAGTTCTGTGACTTTGACTTAACCGTTGTTTGTGTGTGTGTTCTCAATTAAACATGATCTTAATGACCTAAATGTGTATGAATACTGGAGGGCATATACCATTGTTTTAAGAGACTGTGATTTGATTATTTATGAGTGAAAGGGGTCAACTGATAGACTAACAAACTGGATTACAACAGTGAACATCAAGTGGCAACCTCAGGTTCTGGGAAATTAACCCAACGCGGAAGTGCTAAAAACTGTAATTCTTCAAGTGGCGGCTTGAGACAGGCCAACTTCACAGCAGAAATAAACATGTTTATAGTCTGGTTCAGGCTATAGCTAATTTCCCCGTTTATGACAACTGTGCGGAGGGTGAATTTTTTTTAACTCACCCGCTCAAATGATATTAAGGCTTAATATTGTGCATATTTAGGAACGCAGTCCCTTAATTGACAGGTAAGGGCCATTACAATTGGCTTATTTGAGCACCCAGGCATCATCCGGCCCACCTCAGGTACGCCGATGATCCATGTCTTTGCTGATATTTAGATTAGCCAGGAGGCACAAGAAACAGCACACCCAACATGGCAGAGGCCAGCACCACATATTTTCAGCTTCAAAACGGCGGGTGACGTCATTCATGCTCTGTCCATTCTTTACACTGTCATTGGTGAACATCTATACTTGTTGTGGAGAAATTGCTGAAATCAATGGTCAATGGTGAGGTCAGGAGGGAAGAAAGTGTTCAGGAGCCTCTGATGTCTTATGCTGTAATATTTATTGACGCTTGGCCAAGGAGAAATAGAGACACTCTCAGAGTACATCAGAAGTGCCTGAGTCAATCTCACATTCTATCCAACTCATGCTGGTGGTCAGACTTTAAACCCCTACAGATAACACCACAAATACTATACGCCCAGAATTAGTCAAAGAGAATGTATTTACCCATGTTTGTGTTACCGTCAGCACATTCTAGTCTGGAGACGCTGTTGTCTGTTTACGTTAATGGAACGTCAACGGCAAGCTTTCTATTATGTCTAGGAAGGCAACATTCAGTTCCTTTGACCCTGGTGTACCACAGTGTTGAGATAGGCTGGCACCTACTGTTCTCAACCAAAGCTAAACAATTGCTACTGCCGAGGACCTCAAGGCCCACACATGACCCTGTGTAACCTAAGGATAGAAAATTCCATAACAATACTCCCATGCGGAAGTCAGAGAAATCCATTCATCCATCCATTTTCTGTAACTGCTTATCCTCATCAGGGTCGCAGGGGTCGTAGGCCCTATCCCAGCTGACTTATGGCGAGTGGTGGGGTACACCCTGGACAAAGTAGTCAGTTCATCACAGGGCACATAGAGACAACCATTGTTGAACCATGTTCACATTCACACCTACGGGCAATTTAGAGTCACCTATTGACCTGTTAAGTGCATGTTTTTGGACTGTGGGAGGAAACCGGAGTACCTGCCAGACACCGGGGAGAACATGCAAACTCCCACTGAAAGGCCCCAGCCGAGGTTCAAACCAGGAACCTTCTTGCTGTGAGGCACCACCATGCCCTGTCAGAAAAATGTACAGTACCAATGTACAGTATATGTTTATGCCAATTTTCCATACAACATGAAGAGTGGTTGACAACATCCAACAATGCAAACTGAATGTTTTATACATGTACAGTATGTAACTTGTATGCACCAACTGTGTGGACACACAAATATCTCCAGGCGTGTTTGGACTCCACTGACTGGGATGTGTTCAGGACTGCTACCAACAGTCTGGATGAGTACACAGAGGCTGTGACGTCATACATCAGCTTCTGCGAAGACTGCTGTATTCCATCACGCACCAGGGTGAGCTACAACAATGACAAATCCTGGTTCACAGCTAAACTCAGAAGGTTAACGTTGGATAAGGAAGAGGCCTTCAGAAGTGGGGATAAGGACAGATTTAAAGAGGCGGTGAAAGAGGCTAAACGACTGTACTCTGAGAAGCTCCAACACCAGTTCTCAGCTAACGACTCTGCGTCTGTCTGGAAAGGGCTCCCAACAGCTCCAGCTACAGCTCCAGCTACAGTGCATCACCTCCACCTCCCCCACCTCAGCAGGGGCCTGGGCACCTCCACCAATGCCCACCTTAATGCCCACCCCTCATCATTATCATCTCTAAAAGGTGGGAGGTTGACCATCTGGTGAACTGGTGCAGCTAAAACAACTTAGAGCTCAACGCTCTAAAGACAGTGGAGATGGTTGTGGACTACAGGAAGAACTCAGCCTCACCTGCCCCCATCACCCTCTGTGACTCCACAATTGACACTGTGGAGTCTTTCCGCTTCCTGGGAACTATCATCTCCCAGGACCTCAAGTGGGGGCTGAACATCAGCTCCCTCATCAAGAAAGCTCAGCAGAGGATGTACTTCCTGCAGCAGCTGAAGAAATTCAACCTGCCAAAGACAATGATGGTGCACTTCTACACAGCCATCATTTAGTCCATCCTCACATCCTCCTCACCATCTGGTACACTGCTGCCACCGCCAAGGACAAGGGCAGACTGCAGCATGTCATTCGGTCTGCAGAGAAGGTGATTGGCTGCAATCTACCGTCGCTCCAGGACCTGTACGCCTCCAGGACTCTGAAGCGTGCAGGAAAGATTGTGGCTGATCCCTCCCACCTCGGTCACAAACACTTTGAGACACTCCCCTCTGGCAGGAGGCTGCGGTCCATCAGGACCAAAACCACACGCCACAAGAACAGTTTTTTCCCATCCGCTACTAGCCTTATCAACAAGGCCCGGAACCCACCCTGACACTCTTTCACTCTTCACACTCCACCTCTGCCTCTACATGTCACTGACACTGCACTCACAACTATATGCGTAAAACGTACTTGGCAATAAAGCTTTTTCTGATTCTGATATGTACAAAGTACATGTGCATATATGGTGAATAAATGTAATAGATAAGTGTAATAGGTAAGTTTGATAAATGAATGTAGAAGAAGTTTGCCAAGAGATTTGCTGTGAATAGTGAAGTTCATATTTCATAACTAATTGTGCAGCAGCTGTGAAATAAAACAGGATGGAATATCGTTCCAAGAGTGGTGAAAGGTTAAAAAACAGGATGAGATTGTGTTTCCAAAGATTGGGTAATGTTCCAGACATTGATGCCACTATTTAACACAGAACTTCTGTGTATGATCAGTTTCTTTGCAAATAAACTCTGAATCCACAAGTCTGAGTAATCACTTCTGTTGTAAACATCTTCAAAGATTCCACAACACACTATGTATTAATTATGCACAACATGAAGAAGTTATTTGTACGAATACAATGGTATTGGTGTTATGGTTTTGCATTGAGCTGCAGTGTAGCATTCATTATTCTGACTTATGAAATCACAAGTGTATTTGTTGCCAAACACTTAAGTTACTATACAAATATAACCATAAAACGTTTGTATTGGTTAAAAAAGAAGAAGTATTTGTTCCATCAATACATTAGTGCAAGGTTGTAGGTTTGGTCCTAACATAGGTTAAGACACAACACCTGCTTGTGCAGTGTGTTTCAAAATCATAGAATACATTTAGAAATCAGAGCACTCACATAAGAACACAGTAACAACAGAGCAACATATTTTTTGATCAGCAGGGGGAATCACAAAGAAACAGCTGCTTGCTGCTTGATGCTTGCTCTCAGTCTCTGAGAGTTCACTCAAATATTGGTAGGGACAATTCTGTCCTTTCAAAACATTGGTACGGACCACTGACAGTATAAAGAATGGGCAGTTTATGTGTGACATCAACCACAGGTTTCCAAAGAGCCGTTTTGAAGCTCAAAATCTGGGGCACTGGCTGCCACCATGTTGGACATCCTGCCTCTTCCGCCTGCTGGCTCATCTAAAAATCAGCAAAGACTTAGATTGTTAGCGTACTTGAGGCGAGCCAAATGACGCCTGGGTGCTCAAACAAGCCACCCGTAAGAGCACCCACCTGTCAATCAAAGTAGCCATGATGTTAATTACAACTTTAAGCCTTAATATAATTTGGAGGGGTGAGTTATATAGAGATTCAGACTCAGTACAGTTGTCATGAACAGGGAAAAGCTATAAAAGACCAAAACCATATTTTGTACCAGGCTGTAAACATGTTTATTTCTGCTGTGAAGGGGTCTTATGGAGATTGACTCGTTCTGTAGCAAGCCTAAAGTGGCCGTTCATGGAACTGCAGTTTTTGGCACTTCCGCATTGGCTTCATTTACCAGAACCAGAGGTTGCCACTGGGTAGGGACATGTCACTGCTATCCATTTGCAATGCTACCCCGTTATATTATGAACATACTGTATATTATCATTATTTGACATAAAATGTCTGCTATCTCTGGTATACATACGTTAAACTGCATGTCAAAAACTAGACATTTCATTTTGTGAAAAATGAAAACACTCAGCGATCACTGAAAAAACAAAAGTCATTTACTAAGACTTAAGAATGTTCTAAAAAATGTATTTACAAAACCTTAAAAGCCATCTAAATGAAAAAAATATTCTATCTGCTGCATAATTTAACATGTTTCCCAAGTAGTACCTGTTTTAAAAATCCAAACAAAGCAAATAAAAAAAACCTTATCAGTCACTTTGATAAGACATACACATGTAGACAATCACAGGAATTCAGTCAGTGCTATCGTGCCAACAGAGACAGACAGAGACTGACAGGCTGAGCATGCCGGCTGACAGACAGACAGACAGACAGACAGACATTCTGACAGGTGGGGGCTTTACAATGACGCACAAGAGAATAGCAGGATGGAGGTGAGAAAGACATCTATCAGGTTAACTGGGTTATTTTTGACCCCTCTCACATATGCAGCTGGTAGGAATGTCATCCTCATTTGTGTACATTGTCTGTTGTATGTGATTATTTATCAAGGCCGTGTTAGAGCAAATCAAGGCTGCACTCTGTGGAAAAATTAAAAAGAAAGAGTTGTTGTGGTTGTATGGCCAAATTCAAAACAACTTTAGAAAAATACTAATTATTAATTAACCATTTGCCAAACCCTTCCTCTGGCCAGCAGCTGTCCAATAATACAGTAGCTTAGCAACCGTAACTAGGCATGGCAGATCTGTCAAACTTTGGATTTCTCAACACAGTGTGCATGGTGTGGAAGTAAGTGTGGAAAAGTGTGGAAGGTGGTGTCTTTTAGCCTTTACAAGCCAAAAACACAAGAGCAAACATGTAAGGAATTAAATAAATGTATTTGCTCTAAAGTTATCTGTAGCATGCCTGCCACACCATCAGTTAACGAAATTTAGGGTTACTTTTAAAAAAAGCCTAATTTGTGACTTGCAACCATTGTGTAGTACTGACCTGCTGTAAACCAATCCAACTAATGGATTTGGGGATGTTTACACACTGGCAACCCCAGCCAACCTTACCCAAGATTACGGAGCTAGATGTCCTGGTTTGTCTGGGATTGTCCCATTTTCAGGCTGGGTGTTCTGCATCCCAACAAATATCTGTATAATAATAAAATCGCCCAGTTTTCACATATGTGGTGAGACTAAATTGTCTCCTGACTTGGGGGTTAGAAAAATGGTAATCCTACCCAAGATAGCATCTTAAACACATTGATTAGTCCTTATCCTAAAAGCCTGTGGTTCAAGTTAAGAGACTTGAAAATATGAACCAGTGTTTTAGCTAAGCAACCAAATAGGGAGAGGAAACAGGGAAGAAAATGACATACAATTAAATACAAAAAAATGCAGCAGAGACCTGCACAGGATCACTACAGGGGCTAGTAAGCAAGTAAGGCCAATCAGACAGCCTACACACTGCTCATTGTAGCAGAAATATAGTTGGCAGTAGTTAGAGCTAACCAAGCTAGCCAGTCATGAGCCACTGCTGTCTGACTCTCCATGTCCACAGAGGAAACATACAGTCTGTCGAAGCATTGACAGTCACTAGAAGCACATCTAAGCTAGCAAGCTAATCAACCAGAAGTAGCTGCTGTCAGACTCTCCAGAGTCAACACAGAGAAGCTGCTAGAGCTTCGACGGTCACTAGACGCACATTCATTGGCTTTTGTAAAAGTAAAAGTTGTAATATTAGCTAGGTTAGTGGTTAATGATAATTTCATAGGAGGGGACAGGAAAGTGGGGCTGGTTGGTGCTCAAAGTTGCTACCATATATACATCACCTGCCTCCAGATCAGCCAATAGTGAAATTTAATTGCAATAGTCGGGTTTCAACCAGTAGAGGGAGGTTGCTGGGCATATTTATAACACAAGTCAAATACTTGTGAGTTTAAATAAAGCACTAAAATGTCATGATTTGGACTTGAATAAATCAAGAACACTATTAAATACTTACATTCGTTTTCAGCTGGAAAAAGTGGGTTTAGGGTTTAGTTATGATTTAAATGGTGCTTCAGGATAGTTTGAAATATACCCACCATTCTTGTCATATACAAGAGTTTATTCTGAATATTAAACATAAACTAAAAGCTACAACTACAACTAGAAAGTCGGAACCCAGTTAGCAACATCTGAGTTTATCTAAAGCCAAACTTAAGATAAGAATACAATATTAAAATGTAAATGAAATCCTGATGCATGTGTGCAAGATTGAAATTACAACATTAAAAAAATTAACTGATGCAAATCAACCAAATATGCTATGCTCTATATAATGCTGAGTGTGTATATGCGTGAGCAGTGTGTGTGTGTGTGTGTGTGTGTGTGTGTGTGTGTGTGTGTGTGTGTGTGTGTGTGTGTTAATCTGTGTCATGTGTGTCTGGGTCTGCAGCCCCAGAGGACCAAAGTCTCCTTTGATACGGAACGAAAGGCCAGCGGTGGCAGCGAAGACTAGCCGAGGCGAGAAAAAACATGAAAGCAGCAGCCGTAATTATGCTTAACCCTCACCCCTTCAGGAGAGATTTGGTGATGTAACATCACTCTGCCTTCGCGAGGCTGATAAAACACCAGCACCTCGCTCGCTCTACCTTTCGTAAGGCTAAAAAGAAAAAGAAACAGGCGTGTAAACACATACTTGATGGAGGAGAAAATGAAGCAGGATGCAGGAAAAAAATAACACTTGAAATCTTGAAAGCAGCTTCTGTACTCATACTCTGTAATTATACTCAAGCGTTCACAGGGTGGGTTTGGACATGCAGCATTTTACCATCTTCATCATGCTGCTCACATGCACATGTAACTGCACACACACATAGGAGACTTACATGCACTGATTTATCTCAATACGATAATAACACTAATGATATCCCATGGGTACCTCAAAGTATAAAGGAGGGACTGAAGAAGGAGAGTGGGAGAGAGAAAGAGTGGGAGAGTAAGAGTCTTTGTGAACAGTATGCTCTCATCTCTGTTGGCAGGAACGCCATTTGTGAGTCTGTAAGATGTTTAAATAGAGACAGCAACTGACGCGTGCGCACGCACACACTCTCAGAAAAGCTCACACATGTACACACAGACGAGTGTGTGCGCTGACTAGAAGACAGAGACTGGGGGAATGGAGAAGAAAAGAGGATTTAAGCGACACTGGCAGGCTCTCGCACTGTTTTTAGGTCAATGACAAGAAGCCTATTCAACAGACAGACATACAGACACACAAAGAAGACGTATACAAACACAAGTCCACACGAGTGCAGCTCAAAACATACACACACACATAAGCGGTGCAAACGGGCAAAATATACTTAACCACATTTACTGTCAACCCTCAACAAAGACTCTCTGTAACAGTCCTAGAAAGGCTTGACAGATATCACACTCTCTTTAGCGGTTATTTTTTCCTCATTGTCCTCTCCTCCACGTCTCTGCCTCACTGTGTCCATCTTTCCCCTCTCTGTAACATGTAAACATGAGTTTGCTAATGTTGTTTTCTACGTGGACCAGCTCCATTTCCTGTCCTGTTTGGACACTGTGTGCTGCTGACCCACCATGTTGGCCGGGGTTCAAAGGGACAGTGTGTTTGTTTGTGTGTGAGTGTGCATGCGTGTGTGCATGTGTGTGATGTGGTGGGATACAGGAGCAGGCATACAGATCAAAGGGGGTTGAAAACAGTCTGTCATCCCACTAGGAAGCATCAACTCTCATACATATTCACCAGAGGATGTGTGTGTGTAAATGTGAGCATGTTCATGTGTGTGTGTGCATGTGCATTCATGTGTGTTTGCATGTGTGTTTGAATGAGACCCACTCATTTGCTACTTCACTAATCACTTATCTGAAAAGAACTTCCCCTTTTTATGCATGTCGGGCAGGATGTGGATGTGTGTAGCTTGTAGGCGTTTATATGTTTCATGTACGAAGATATCCCTGTACACATATTAAAAGCAAAGGTTAAATACTGGATGAAAGATTAATATGTATATATAATTTACGAAAGCTTGCTGAACCTTTCACTTTCTAAAAAAGCAAGCCCATCCCTAGTTTTATTAATTTCTTCAAACCCTCCCTTTTACTTGAAAAACTGCTCCATCCTGCCACCCCATCATCTCAAAACAGATTATTGAGTTACAACTTGTTTCACCATCAATAACTCAAAGAAGGACAATTATTGTTATTATTATTATTATTAAAAGTATTATATTGATGAAATAACACGTTAAAAAATTAAATTATATTTTGTGATTTAAATATGAACAGCTATACACGTGCATTTGTTATGATTATATTACTTGTGATGAAAAACTATGACATCTTTACTAACAGCCAAACATCAAGCAAGTGCAACAACATAAGACATAGCAGCCAGCTAATATTACTGCAACTACAGCAGTCAGCCCAGCTCGGCGTCTTTTAATCTTTTATTTCACAAAGCTTTCACCAACGACTTAAAGTCAGTCTCAGATTTACTCTTGTTTGTCTGCTTCTTGCTTGCTCACTCACTCCTTTTCTCTTCTTAGCTTCTTCCATCAATGTTCTCTTTGGTCTTTTTGCCTCTGGCATTATGTCCATAGAGCCTGCTGAGCCCCGTTACATTGCCCACTTGGCCAGCTCCAGTTCTGTCACCATTCCCCTACAACCCAGGTCTCAGAACCTCCTCTTTGCAGTGGTCCAAAACATCTGTGGGACAAACACTAGCACTCCTCCGGTGCTCTGAGCTCACAGTCCTGGCAGCCCAGCTAACAAACTGAGTTAACATTTGCTAACAGCAGCTACAGTTTGCAGCAATTGACTTTACTGCCCATCACAAAACTCTAAATCACCGAGAGTTAAGGCTGAGCATCCTAATGACATCAGAGAGAAAGCAGAAAACATTTTCTTCATAAAATATGATCCAGTTTCACCAAAATCAGTGAAATAGTTTGTGATGTGTGTCTTAGTGCCGTAAAGCGTTACATACTTCTCTTTGGTGATCAAAGAGCACAAAGTTACAAAGTGCAAAGCACAGACACCATTCATCTGATTAATGTAGCATCAAAATTATTTAAAATTAGTTGCAAGTGGCATAATGTCCCTTTAATTGCTCATATCTATTCAAATACACGTGTGTTCTATGTTTGGGGGTGGAACAAATTAAGTTCTGACAGAGAGGATTGCTGAACAACAAAAAGTTCTCTGAACTCTGTTTCCTTTTGCTTTTCTGACCTCCCTTGCCTTTTACAGTCTGCTATTTACACAACAAAATATGTAAATGATTGATGAACAGATGCTAAATTTGTGTATTAGAAATTAATTTATATCTTACTGGACTAATAATCCAATAACAGTCGTCCATAAGAAACAGGTTAGTGAATTAAGGGTGAAACTGTGTCAACAATATGAGAAGCCAGGAGACTTACTGTAGATGATTCCTTTAGGGCAAATAAGAATATCCAGTACAGCAAAAGGAAGAACTTGAGGGTTAAATCCAAGCAGAAAAGGGTTTAGATTAAAAAAGGAATCAGCCACTCTGGGGATCAGTACTCTGCCTGGGAGCACATGGTTGCCCAAGTCGGAAATCCAGCTGGTTGTGCATACAAACTGGCTCTCACATTCCTCCAAATGTACTTTGTCTTAGTCATACTTGTGTGCTTTCCTCTGCTCTTCTGTCAGAGTGTAGGTAGAGTGTTCAGAAACTGGATTAGATCTTAAATATCCCACTCTTCAAATCATTTCTCCTCTTCTCTCTTGTCTGTTCTCCTCCATTTTGGTTTGTTTGGTGTGTTTTTGCTCCTCCCACCATCACAGGTGTCACTCATTCACATCCTCACCAGATTTTAAAGGACTAATCTGCATTTTACCCATGTTCCTTATTTTCTGCTGCACGCTTTCCTTTTTGTTCTTGTTTCTGTTTCATGAATCTGACAAACATAAAAACTTTTCATCTTCAGGATGTGCACTATTGTAGCTCAGCATCAGAACTGTTTGTTGTTGTAGACGTGAATGGTTCTCATATCCGGACTTGCTTCGTGTCCCTGAGGATAGAACTTTATAGTTTACAGATCCAAGCTGTTGTACTGTAATGTAATGTTTGATGAAATTAGATGTGTATTTATATTTAGCATGAGACTGTTACAATTCCTCCACATCAGCTTGGAGCTGTTTTAATAACGAACAATATCATACAGAAGTGCATCTAGAAGTAAATCTTTCCACGAGCTTTGTCCACTGGTTTGTTTATTTTCTTGCCAGTTTATAAATCCACCAGTGTTCAGGATGATCATTTAACATTCACATTTATTTCAAAGTATACTTAAATATACAGTTAGAGCTTTCTAGAAGAGTGGTTCGCAACATTTTTTGCTTGATCTCTTGAAACAAAGCGGTGTCTTCTGCTTGTACATCTATGAGGTTAGCTGTTTATTTGAAGAGTGTCTTTTACTATCACAGACTGTTTTACTTGAATAGGTTTTGAATAGGTTTTTTCTTATTATATATCTAATAGCTCTTCTGTTTCCCGACATGGAGGGTTCAGTCAACCGTTTTCCTCAGACTTAAATATTTGCAAACCTATAAAGTAAATTTTACATCTGCCATTACATTACAAGATTACAAGCTAGAACACAACTTCATAAAGCTTTTTTTTTTGAAGATTTTAAAGATTTTGACGATTTCAGCTCGCCCACTTAAATGGTTTGATGATAGCTGTGAACCAGACTGAATGGGATGCAGCAGCTGTAAAGAAGATGGTTATCTTTTTTGTCGCATACTCTATCTTCTGGGATGTCAAAATCATGTCCCATTCTGCAACGTATTTGAAGATTTACTCTTAGATTTACTCTTTGTTTTCTTTTTACCACAACACTGACATGAGGTTGCAAACACTGACATGAGGTTGCAAACCACCAGGTTTATTGAAGCTTGATCAAGGTGAACTAAGGATTTATCAATACACTTGTCATGACATGATGGTTCCTCAATTCTGAAGAAGCTGTCCTCTCTGGCTTGTCTATATGTTGTCAGGACAACTACTTCATGTCCCTAAATGGTCATACTCAATGCATCTAAAGTATAAAGTGTAAAAAAGTATAGTAAAGTCTAAAGCCAATAGGTATTAGTCTGCAAACAAGGAAATAATAACCCTTTGGTGGTTTGACTTTGCACTCTGTAGAGGCTTCTACATTATTTACCTATCTGTTGTGTCCAGGAAGTGAGACAGCCCTATCCTCTGACCTCTGTTACCACAGTAATGATCAAAATGGCACCTGCTTTTCTAAATAACAAACAGCTGCTCTTTATGTCAAAGAGAGGTCAGTGTCCCTATAACAAGCTAACATTTAACACTATCCCTATCCCATGTTTGACCCTGTGTAACCCTCAGATGTGACATGCTAGAATAGAAAATTGTTTCTATTAATCAAACAAACCTGCTTTGACATTTTTAAAACATCTATTGTGAGTGTGAACGCTGATAGAGAAGAAGAATGAACAGTTTCAGTGAAAACAACAGAAACCAATATGCAAGAAACGCTCCATGTAAAAACCTAATGGCTGCCATAACTCACCGGCCTCTTAACACTTCCCTTAAGACCTTGTATCTGTTTATGTATGTGTGCGCATCTGTGTATGTGTGTGAGACATTGATTTATCTGTTCTCGGACCATTTAAGCAGTGTCTGTTTTAAATGAGTCCATTTAATGGCCTACTATGTTAACAAGTCCTGCAGGATTCATCAGCTATGGAGTTATTTAAATAGATCATAGACGGAGGTCAGGAGACAGACAAATACAGACAGAGAGAGAGAGTTCATCTAAAAGAACACAACAAAGAAGGTGAAAGAAGCTTTTCTCTTCAAAATGTTGCAGGATTAAAGTGGTTGTGTTCAAACAAAGGCATCCATGAAAAGCATACCTAATTTGAAATTTACATGTGAGCTTTTTTCCACCTGTCATGCAGTACAGCAGATATGAGGTTGCGATATGTGTGCCGCGGCCTCGTCTGCTTTTCTCTGTGCCTGTCCTAGCTCCTCTCCCTGTAAAAATGTCCCCTCAGGCAACAATAGACAGGCTTAGCTTGAGTGTGTGTGCATGCACTCTGAATGTACGGGTCCATGTACATGCCTTTGTCTGCGTGCCTGCACAGATATTTGTGTGCAGTGTATGTGTCAAGGACAGCTGTTCCTTCTGTTTCTTAGTAGGGCCTGAGGCAAATCCCCATCCAGCCTGTCCAAACGTTCCTTTCTTCAGGGGACGGCGATAGATTGTCACCATTCGCCGCCCTTAATAAATCCTTCCCACCGGCAATCAACACAATCTGAAATCTCCGCTGCTGAAAGTTTGTTTAATTTCGGTGCTGGTGGCTTGGGACTTGTGTGCTGGAAGTGTTGAATATATTAAACTATGTCCCTGCATCTCTCAAACACCACTGCATTTATTGTACAGTACTTGTGTCTATAAGAGTCTAAGGCAGAAGTATGTATGTATCATCATCACACTAAATAGTGAGCAGGGAACTTCTTTTTCATATAACCATGAAACAAAATGAACAGACACAACCAAACTGGGTGTGAGGGTTTGTGCTGAGGTGTTGGAGAAGTGAGCAGTGGCAAATTTTGAAGTACTCAAACTGCAATTGACTGAATGTTCACTAAACCCCCGAGCAGTGATAGGGTTGCCACCTTCACTGTGGAAAAATAAGGGACAACTTGCCAGCCACCCCATGTCTGGTGGATACAAATAAAGTGGTCTGGGGGACCTCTCCAATGAGAGACACTTCATTTCCTGCATTCTGGTGACATTTTCTGCACATTTAGTTAACGATCCCACCTACCTGTGTCTCCTCACCAGTCAGAACTGTAGAAGCCTCTTGGATGAGAGGTGAAACAACTTCACGGGTCTACTACCAAATCCAGTTGCCTCAAATTTAACCCGTCTCGAAGAAATATGACCTGGATGGCTGAGAGACTTCCTCACAGTGGCATCAATTATATTAAGGATTCAGATCATAGACATGGGCAAAATATTTTGTCTGTCAGAATAAATTATCTGGTCTGTATAAAAGAAGCAAAATCTCACTGATAAATTTGGAAATAGCAAACGACGTGGTAGACCACAAAGAGAACATTATGGTCTCTTGTATGTTCTTTTGTCTGGAGAAATGTTTTTGCAACAATCCTTTCCACCCAAATGAACACTGGTACATCTTTGGGATTTAAAAGATAAATTAGAACATTAGTAGAATTTGGGCATTTTTGTGAAAATTTTTGAAAGATGGATTTTATCTTGTCAGGAAGGGATGATGTTAAGATTCTCACTTTTTCTGAGTTTGTTAAGGACTTCGTGTCCATGTTGGCTTAAAAGTTAAAGTTGATTCTTGACTGTGTCCATGGTAGACCCCAAATGTACAACTCAGGAGGCAACAATTCAAGTAAGAGAGTCTTTACTAGTAAAGTTTACAAGGATACAAAATCCAGGCAGGCAAACAAAGTCCAAAAAGGTTAGGCTGAGGCAGCATCCAAACAGTCCAGGGCGCTGGAAAGCTAATGCACGCGGTACAAAGACAAGAACTAGTGGCTAAGGACCGGTATGAATGGTAAATGGACCATTCCAGTCTTCCAACCACTCAAGATGCTCTTACACCACACTGTCATGCAAAGTGCTCATCGGAAAGGAGCTAATTAATTCACACACATTCACACTCCGATGGACACTTTGAAATGCAGACTGGAGGAGCTGGGTATCGAACCACCGATCTCCTGATTAGTGGACGCTCTATCTCCTGAGCCATCGCCATATTAGGGAGTTAATGAGGGAAATAACAAACAAACAGGTGAGTGATGAGAGTGAGCAGGTGAGACATTCAAGACTGAGTTAGGACATGAACAAATGACCAAAATCACGACACCATGTTCATCACTTTTATCTCAGCACAAGGTCCAGCGGCTGTTCTGCAGCTCTTCATTCTTGACCTGCACATGATCTGTCATTACAACTGACCTAATGAAGACCATTTGGTATGATCAAAAGGTCCAGAACAACTTCTAAATAGTGACTGAATAACTGCTGTTTTAAAAATTAAGAATGAACTTTTAACCTAAGCTTACAAGGACATTAACACTTACGTTGCAACGATACTGTATCTGTAAAGCGTTGTCAGCTTTTCTGTGCTTCCTAAAAGGTTTGAAATGACTTAGCTTACATATACAGTATGTTGATTCATGTTACTTTAATTGTTGTGTCCCAGGATTTTTGGTTTTCCTCACTGGCCTGACTACCTTTGTGAATTATTTTCTTCAGTCAAACTCCTTGCTAAGCATTTTAGAAGCATTTAGGGCAACTTTTCTTTCAGCTTACAGTGGCTTTTCAGCCCCCCTTGAGGTTTACCTGCAGCTACCCTCATACACCCCCACACACAGAAATACACAAAATCTCATAAAGGGATATTAGGAAAGAATTGACACCCAGCTTCGTCCCCATGGATTTAAATACTGGAAAGTAACAAACACATTAAAACATACATCTCTCTGGCAGTTACACCTAAAGATTACAAAATGTTTAGTCAAAGCAGGAACAGCCAGAGCTGAGTATGAATGTTTGAAGATTTTCAGTGACTGCTAATGTAATCAACTTCAACCTTTCTCCAGAAATAGAGTCAATATTTATTTTTCCCAGCAAGTCAGGTCTTGATATCTCGTGTTGTGCCTTTGAATCTAGTAGTTTGGTCACCCTGCACAGGTGTCTCTTCATTGCACTCAAAGCAGGTTGAGTTTCAGCAAAGCTGTCTCTGAGTTCGGGGTCTCTTGGTGGCCGTGGGGATCAAGATGATGATCACATAATCCAGTTGGAAGACCTCTCACTATATATTTTCTGTCAGCTGTCTGTCAATACAATAAAGGCAAAACATTTTTTTGGAAAAGCAGTGTCCTAATGAACTGTTATGATAGAGGCTTTTTGCTTTATCTCTCTCTATTGTTGTGTTGCTGGGCGTGGCCTCCAGTTTTCCCCTTACCTGATCTGCACCTCACCACCTGCGGCTCCACCGATTAAGAATAGGTCATAGTAACTTGAACAGAAAACCTTTTACTACAGAGAAGCATCCAACTGGGCATTGCAATCACTGCAGAGAAAAGGAGGCAGTGGAGTATGTACTCAACATGCAGCAAGACTCTGCCAGATTGTTTTTGACTACATAGTAGCACGGCCAACTTTGTACACACTGCTCGTCAAATCTTTGTTTATCCTGTTTTCCTTGTGCTCCAGGAATCCGGTTCATCACTCACCTGCCATGTCCAGCTCCAACCTGTTCCCACACCAGCACCAGGAGCACCTGTCAAACACCAGCCACGCCACCCGCCTGCAACAGTTTGTGTCTCTGTCCTTCAAATCACCTTCAGCCTCACGACCTCCCGATTATCATTCCATCAGTGTTGTAAACAAACTCTGGTCTACAGTTGGCATTTTGCACTTTGGATCTGAAGATGTTCATTACAACAATGTCACATACACATATTACATACACATATTAATCAGATTTATGTTCACATTGCAACAGTCAAAAACTTGATTTTTGAATGTGGTGTTGATGTATTATTGTGTATACTGTATTGCTGTGGTTCTGAGAGCTCAACACACTGCAACTTAAGAAAACACATGCGGATTGACAAAAGTTTAGAAAAAATGTACAGAAACACAGAAAACACAAGCAAATAAAGCTGGCTGTCCATCAGCTATCAGTAACTTAATGATGCTCATTACTTTTTAGTGTCCACTGGAAATGGTATCCGTCGTCTTTGCTACCTGCAGCACATTTCTGTATGTTGTTGTGTTTGTATTTGCAGCATGTTACTGTATTTGGTTGTGTTTGCTCACTTTGTAGCACCGTGTTACAACGTGTCAAATTGGTGAGGATGTTTTCTTAATTTGCTTGTATTTGGTCTATTTGCATGTTTTCTTAAACTGCAGTGTGTTGAGCTCTCGAGGTTACCATTATTGCAGCTTTTTTTGGTTTGCCTCAATTTGTTAAATAAAAACAGGCTCGCTAAACTGCTCAAGGTGGCCAGTAAGGTGATCGGGGTGCAGCTTTAAGACATTTATTGTAAAAGGTTTATCAGTTATCAGTGTTTCAAGTAGCACTTTTTTATTTTATAGGTATGTTTCTTATTTAATATCATATTTTCATATATTTTATACTCTGTCTTAGTCCTTGTCTTGTCCTTTTTTCTGCTTAAACCACTGTGCCAGGTTACAGGGTTTTTTTTCTTACTCACATGTTAAAAATGTTCCAAAAAATGAGTTGAGCATTTCTGTTTTCCTTCGTTGACAACAAAACAATTTTAAACTTACAACATGAGATCAAAGACTGTTTCAATCCTGTCTCACATGCATCAAACTGTCTGTTCAGACAAACTTCACTCCCACCTCTTCCTCCTCCCACAGCTGATGGTAGTCTGAGTTAATCAGAAAAGCTGAAAAATTAATTCATAAATGCAAAATAACTTCTGATACTAAAGTAAACCAGATGTGCACATAAATGATCTAAATTGTGAAATAATTAAACACAAAGAGTTGGCTCCAACAGTCTCTGACTATTGATTGTAGTTGTTTATTGTAATCTGTGTATACTTTTTATTATTAATTATATCCTATAAATGCATTTGTTACCCAAACTTTGCCGTAGAATCTATCAGTATTTTGTGATTATAATTTAAATGTATGGAAAGCACTTTGAAAACTGCCTAAATGTATGCAATGTGCCTCAGAAATGAATTTAACTTTCCCATCAGCTGTGATAGGACTGAGCTGCAATGCATTAATGGAAAAAAAAAATTCTCAATCTAAATTTACCCTGAAACTACTGTGGCAGATGAGACTGCAGGAATGCCTAAGGTATACAATAGCAGTGATCAGACATGACCCACACTGATTGGAGCCACATTTAACAGGGCAAAGATTTCTTTTCCATGGCCTGAGAAGGGATCTCAGCAGGAACCTTGAGCTCAGGGTTCAAAATGTTCCCTCAAGAAAGCTGAGACTGTGTGGTAATCCACACTGAAGTAAAAAGAAACCTAAAGAAAACACATTTCAGAGCTGCAGAGTGATCAGGCCAACAGTCTTACACTGAGGGCAATCAAAAAGAAGAGAAACATAATAAGAAAAAAGTCCTTATGACTTAAGGTTGATCAGGCAGAAAGCCATATAAACCACCTTCTATCTCAGTCTGGGAGTCATGTTGTATTAGCCTGTTTGCCCGATAAACACAGAGTATACACTTTATAGCCTGCAGCTATACGAGATTAGACTATTTTCTTTACAGCAGAGTTCAGGGACGATCACAGAAATTGTTTCACATTCAGTAACTTTCACTAAAATCACAGCATTTCTGTTTCTTAGCACTCTGTGTTTATTTATTTTATTAAGCTTCATTATCAAAGTGGTACACAGCTGCTTTGTGTGTGGAGGGAGGAACGTTCGAGAAATGTGCCGCATCATCATATTCTATTCTCGAGTGCTGCTTGTTTGTTAATTATATTGTAAGAGGCTTATTTTTATGGCGCTGCGTGTATTTTTACTGAAATTACATGCAATCACAGGGATGTGTGTCACCCTGTGTGTCCTTATGTGTGTCTTTGAAGTACAAATCTATAAACATTAATCAATAATTATGTTCTGTTCTTTGTGTTTCTTTTGTGCATTGTCCGTGTGTCTTGGATGATGCATTTTTAGCAAATTAGACTTCAACAGACTCATCGATTAATGTCTGTCTATTGATTTGTACTTTACAGTACATACACACTCGTTCTGTACTTCATTTGCAAACACACACACACACACACACACACAGATAAACTGCAGGGAATCTTTGTGTTACAGGAGTAGTGAGGAAATAAAACTGTTAGCAGCATGAAATTTAGCTCGGAGCCCACATAATAACCACAATTTCTTGTTTAATTGCAATACACCTTAGTGCACAAACACACACACTAACGGTGAATATGAAGACGGATTAAGCTGTGCGTGTGATCTAGCAGCAGTTATTAAAGATTCAGCTACAGGCTGTTGTATAAACATTCGTGAAGAAACATAAAAAAATATACAAGAATTTATATTGTATATTGACGCACAGAGGCTCTTTCTGAGATTGCAAGGGTTTATATGGAGGGTCAGTGTGTTGAAGGTCAACCATACGATTAACTGCATGATCCCAACAATGTGTTTGGTTGAGGGTCACCGTGATATGACTTTGTTTATGAATGTGTGAGTGTGTTTGGGACCCAAACTCTCTATCAACACATCTCTCCAAGCCAAAAGTTAGGTTTCAGAATATTAGTGCAGATATGAATAATATCAAATATAAACTTGTTGTTTTCGTAATCCACACCATCACCACTCATTCCTTAATATTCAGTCCTCGTAAGTCCTCCGGGAGAGCATTAGTAGCAGCAGATGTCCTGTGATTGTAATATCCAAGAATCTTTCAGAGATAGCAGTGATCTTTGCCTCGCTGCCATGGTGAAGGAATCCCAAGTGCCTACAATCTACAAAATGATTCCTCTGACAGCTCTTTGCAGAGTCGCAGTAAGTATTCTTCACCATTTGGATCACTCAAAATAACAAGATTTTCTTACTTACCACCATTATGTATCCGTTTATTTTGGTTTGATTTGCTCAACCTTTAAAATATTGTAAGATGACTTCTCTGAAGAGAGGGAAGAATCTACAATGATTTTTTTTTTGATTTTTTTTTTTAGGTTTGCTGTAAATACAATTGGCATAATTGAATTAATGATAACTATTTGTATTTGTTTGCTTCATTTAAAACAGAAACTATATGTAATGGTACACCTGGCCTGTATTGTAAGTGATGGTTAAGACTGGCGGAGTGATGTTTGTTGTCAGTGTTCAGTTGTCCTACTGTTGAAGCGGACATTAAAGTTACACAGAGGAAGCTCTTCCTGTGTTTTTGCTTTACCCACAGCTCGAAAGTAATTTAATTCAGTCACAGTTTATAGTTAACGCTTAGAGTAACCAGTACAATGTCAGCCTCTTAGATGCTCACCTCAACACAATGGAGAGAAATAGAATTTCATTTGCTCTCAAAGCATTGAAGCAACTCAACAGCTACAATCTTTCCAGTGACATCCCTCTGTGTGTTTTCAGTTTTCATTTCATTTCATGACTTTCTACCACGGAAACTGAATTTTTTAAATGTAATTTTTTTCAGTGTTTTGAAGCGCACAAACACAAATACCTTTCACCTCCATTAAGTTGGTGGCAGAGGAAGATATCCCCAAACCTGAGCAAAGAAAACAGAAACTATCAGCCTGCTGCCACCCTGAACATCTATATTCTGATATTCTCAGATTGGGTTCAGTGACATATAGACTGTTGTTTTGGTATCATTACTTTGATGTTGTGATGAACTCCCAAAGAATTATTCCCTCGTCACTATGGAGCATTTTTGCATCAGCTAGCACCTGTTCACATACAGACAGTAGGCGATTTGAGGCATAGCAGCCCCTGTTAACCTGATCCCTGCTCTCTATCCCCTATAGTAGCAGACAGCAGAGTGCAGGGGTATAGGTTGTTAGTTGAATATGTTAGTGCCGACTCATTGATCCTTTATCTGTGCAAATTAGAATATATCTGTAATATCCGCAGCCTAACTGTGCTGAATATAGATAAATCCATGTGGAAGATTTATAATTGAGCCTTTTTCCCTCTCTCAGTTTTGTCTTGGATCTATAATATTATTTGAACAATACTATGAATATTCAATCCTATACTAGATTGTCTATGCTATATTTGTATTTAAAACAAAGAGGGTGGAATGTGCAAATATAATGACCCAAGAATGTGTGAGTCAGATGTGGAGACATTACATTAATGCTACATGTAGTGTCCATTGAGTTTTTTCTGCTGCAACTTTGCTGTTTTCTTCTTGTTTTCTTATCTCAGTCACCACCAGTGATTCCAGATGCAGCAGCAGGCAGCTGCTTTTAGCAACAACAAAAAAATAAAATCTCTAAAAACCCACTGTACACTGTCTGCCCAGCACCAAACAGGAGACAGAATACGTTAGCTGGTGAACATAGTGGAGCATTTAGAAAGATTCGCAGCTAAAAAGCTTATGGTTCTTTCAAAATGTATTTACTGTTAAAATTTTGTAGCATGAAAATGTAGCTTTTACGAGACAGGATTGATGGTCAGGAACAGGAAGCAAGCAGTCTCCTACCTGTAGGACCAAAGTGCTAGTTAGTTAGTTAGTTAGACATCACAATAAACATCACATTACAAATAAATAAAATAACTTTACAGGATCAGATAAAAAATATTAGGTCAAAACAATACTCTATATTTAATTAAAAATAAAATAAACTTACCCAACAACACAGTCACTTTCTAACATTTTCAGGCAAGACTCTCAATAACTGTACACTCAATAACTGCTCTATCCTTTGCATATAGCAGATTGACAGTTAATTCGCAGTATGTCTTATATTTGCTTCCCTCCTTTGCTCGTAACCTTTAATCGCCTCATCTCAGTCAGTTCTGATATAATCCGTCACCTCCATCACTTCTGCGTGGACGTGATTCTTATGTCAAGAGAATTTGAGTGCCTGACCTAAGAGATCATCATGCGTATCAAACCGATGCTTCTTCTTATGTAGGAACTGTTTCTTCTCTGACTAATGCTAAGGATACTCAGCTGAACTAAGTAACACATGGGTTCTGCTTTAAATCTGTTTTGCATGTGCGATATGCGATCATGTACATCCCATTTGCGTTGTGCCATAATGGTTAGCCATTAAAATGCAGCAGTTAATATGGGCTTCAGAAAATGCAGAAATACATGTCATTACCTGTAGCCATCATCAGTCATATGATATGATTTCATTTTCCAGTGTTGCACACTGAAGTTTTTTCTTTGGACGAGGATGTTGCTGCACAGTTAGTTACCGCAGCCCGACGATTTCTTTCTTCTTTCATTTTATCTATATTGACTGGGACTTTCTCTGACACATTTGACACTCAAAGGTACTACATTTGCCTATCTGCTCATGAGGTAGCGCTCACGTTTCTCCCCGTGCATAAGAATTTGCACAAATTCAAGGTTTTATTAGATTCATACCCCGCTATTCAGCCTCACATGTGGTACTGCACACACTCCAGTTCACAAACTGCTACGACAGCTGCTCTGAGGGTGGGCAGCAGCTACTGTGGCTAGTCTGTGGGCAAAGAAAACCAAAATAGCATGCCAGGAAAGAGTATTGTATTTTACTAAAACTGAGCAAAACCCATAGAACGCCTAATATTCATCGTTTCCTTGATTTTCCTGGTGATTGCAATTAAAAATGAGTGATATTAAAATCCATTTTTCAATTTCTAAACTGCCATACTTTGATGAATTTCCTGTTATATGAACCTATCTGATCTGATCACAAGATGAATATGTGCTGAGGCTACAAAAGCAAATATCTACGAGGTCATTAAATAAAAGAATGCAGATAACACCATGTGGACGTCATTAATATATTAACTTTGCCAAGAATAATCTTTAAAAGAAAAAACACCACAGACAGCAGGGTTTAATCTTCATGCTTCTGCTGCTGATCTGAGATCATTTACAGCTTTTTGGGAGACAAAACAGGAGGAGTATATATGTGCAGACAGCAGTGCAACAGCTCCGTGTTATAAATGTCGAGGGGAGGATATATGGACTAGTTTTCTGAGGGTAATGGGAGGAGGGGCGGCTTGAAGAAGCGATGCCCAGGATATAGCATGAAAAACAGCTCGCTGTGGGACTTGGGCTCACCTTCCACTCTTATGAACAGGGATTGTACTGTGTGTGTGGGGAATTGAAAAATGCTCTCCGAGTGTGTGTGTTTGTGTGTATCCTCACAGGCTACAGTTCAGCCTGCTCTACACAGGCATGAGTAGTGTAATAATTAAGAGAGGCCTGGGCCTCCAGCCCCGGTCAGTGTGTCTATTATTGGTTCAAGCTGTGAGTTATGTCTGTGCCCAGTGGACTAGAATAAGCACTGATTTACTCAGCTGGGAGACAATTAATCATTTCACTTTTTTTTTTAATTCACTAATTCATACTGATGTTTTCAAAATTAGAATTCAAGTCTTCAGGAGTCTGGTTGGAGACACACACCACCAGCTTCTTCGTTCGGCCTTGATGTCGGCTTCAACATGCTTTTAGTGAACCGCTGTCACTTAAACCATTTTATTTTAAATTCCTACATCTTTGTATGCAAGGTTATTATAGTAATCATCTGCCCTGTGATCTCTTCCCATTTATAATCTTCTTTGAAGCTGTAATGCTGAAAACTGCTTGGCTTCAGTGCTGTGATATATCTCAATTTCTGCATCACTGAGATCTTTTCTGGGTTCTTTAACTGATATGGCACCTCTGAAGTGATGCTATGATGTTCATTCATTACATTATCGCGCAATTCAACAATCATAATTTTCATTTTGGTCATTCTCCTGCTGCCAGACTTTCAACAAACTAGTTTAGCCTCAATACAATCTGATAGTTAGCAACATACGTCCAACTGTTGAACCACAATCGGACTTACTACAGTAAGAATGGGCACTGTAACATCCTCCACCATCATCAGTGACACGGGACCCCCACAAGGTTGTGTCTTCCCTCCTTCCCATTTACCCTCTACACCAATGACAGGATCAGCCCCTCACCTGTCACTGCATACATCAAATACTATGACAACCCTGCCACACTTGCACTCCTGAATGACAATACCTCTGTTCTCGGTTATCATGACTCCATCTCCATCTTCACACAGTGGTGCACAATCAATCATCTGGAACTGAACGTTAAGAAAACAAAAGAACCGATCATCAACTCTTCCAGCACTCACAGCACAGCTCATACCTCCACCCAACAAAGACTCGCTGCCATCTGTAAACTCAAAGCACTTTCTGTTGCCCCCCACCTTCTTTTGCTGCTTTGCAAAAGCACAGTACAACCCATTCTCCGTCTCCAAGTCCTTTTCCTGAGCTTTCAACTGCATCTCATATCTGCAGTGGTTGGAATTAACTCACTAGCTGAGCCTTCTCTTTGACAACTGAGCAGCCATACACCCTGATGGAGATGTGACATGCAGTTGAAAGTTCTGAAAAAAGCTAGTAAGTAAAAAAAAAAAAAAAAAACGTTAGCCTCAATTTTATCAAACTCAAAAGAACTACAGTGTTGGGATATATTTCTGAACATACTGGTCAAAATAATGCCAATGCCACCAACTACACTTAAAGGTGCAGGTATAAGATTTAGTGGGCTCTGTTTAGAGAATATAGCATAACTGTGTTTTCATTAGTTCATAATCTCCTGAAAATAAGAATAATAATTATGTGTTTCTTACCTTAGAATGAGACTTTTATATCTACAGCCATGTTGCCATGTTGAGTCGTCATGTTTCTACAGTAGTCCAGAATGAGCAAACTAAACCTGCACTTTGTAGCCACCATAGTTTCTCTTACAAGCTAGGAAGAAGAGGCTTGCAATCACCTGCTGTGCTGCTAGATGGCACTGAATGAAAGGTAAAGCGTCTAGGATTTAGTGGCATCTAGTGGTGAAGTTGCAGATGGCAACCAACTGAATACCGCTCACCTCACCCTCCTCCCTCTGTTCCAAACATGTAGGTTAAACTATAGTGGCTGTGAAGCTCTTGAAAAACAAAAAAGGTCCCATTTAGAGTCTGTTTGTTTGTTTGTTCTGGGTTTGTAGAAACATGGCGGTTCAACATGGCAGACTCCACAAGAGAGATATCTGTTTTATATCTGTAGATATAAAAGTCTTCTTCTAAGGTAACAAAAACAAAATGATTCTTATTTTCAGGTTAATATACGCAAATAAAAACATAGTTATAGTTATCATATTCCATTTCTGCCAGTCGATCCCTTAAATGTTACACACTGGTCGTTTAAGTCTGAAGGAGATTCAGCTCAAACTCTTGTTTGTTTGTTTGTTTGTTTTTAAATGTGTCCATAAACCCACACAGATGTTTTCACCCGTGTTGGCTGGCAATCACTCCTTCATTTACTCTTTCACTACATGCGATATAATAGTGCACATGGTTTACACAGCACTGATGACCATTATGTGTAACCATTGACAGGTGTACACCACTGTCATTTTTGTATTCATAAAATGTGACACATTGCATTGTGTAATTGTTAGCAGAGTGTCATGTACATGCCATGCTATCTTTTACTGTCATCATTTAATTGTGGAGATTTTTCTCATGAATGTGTCATTGTCCATACTCATTCCATCCAAGCATCACTTCCTCTCTGCTTTTTGTATTATTTTACTGAGCTGTTGTAGGATTGAAACAATCTGTATTTTCTGAATGGGAATCAGTTGCACCTCCTCAACACTCAAAATGGCCGAACACTGGAGAGCCAATCTGGTCTGGCTGTGTCATTAGAAGATATCTACTCTGGCATGGTTATGCTTGTTTTCTTGTTCGGTTTTGTGCTTTTCCTCCTTTTTCTGGCAGAGTGTTTGTGGCAGAGGGCATGGCTGGCTGTGCTGGTCTCAGCAACAAGGCGCACCAGTCTCTTCTCCAGCAATCAACCATAAAAGCCCGGTCAACACACACCTGTGCCAGATTATCATCAATGCAGTCTGTAACATGCCGTAATCTTTCGTACTTTTTGTGCCTCTACTGATTTACCAATGTTACTCTTGTGTGCTCCAGCGTGTTTTTGACTGCATGCTTTGCATTACCTTTCTATTGTGTTTGTGGTGACTCATTCAAGTCTGTCCCTGTGTGCAGTTCTCCAGTGTACCTCGCTTTGTTCAGCCAGTGTTCTCCAGCATTCTTCACTGAGTCCTCTGATCTGTTTGCCTTACTTCATCTGCAACGCCAGCCAGCCTTCAGCCACCACTACCTGCTCTTTGTGGTAATTCTGATAATAAACTCCTTAAAACCAAGCGGTAACCTCCGTGGCTGTGAAGGGAAGCCAATGCAGACGTGCCAAAACATGCAGTTCCTTGAACGGCCACTTGAGGCTGGCTACAAAATGAGTCAATCTCCATAAGCCCCCATATTAAAATGTTCAACTTCCATTGTCTCTGCATTTTGGGTCTACACACAAAACTAATACGTAACACTACTCAGCCAAAAGAAGTTAAATCATTAGTGCTGGATTAACGTTGACGTGACCTTGTTTAATCTGTGTTTACTGCCTCCTTCAGCTCTTTTGTGCCTGATATTCTTTCTTTCTTTCTTTCTGTTACTGAGGCTTTCATTACTCTCTTTATTATCTATATTCATTTTGTTTATCCGAAAGGCTTGATGGGAAACAACTTGTCGATTTTGATGAAACTCTCCAAGCGGTTCAACAAAAGCTTTGCATCCCCACTCACAATTAAATGACAACACTTCCATTATCTTTTTTGGGTTATTATCATTATTCCACAGTGTTTATCTACGTGAACTTAAACAGTAACAAATGAATTTAATGAGTACATTTATGACATTAACAATTTAAAGCATTTGTATGTGCATTCTCTATAAACCCACCAGCTGGTCTAAACCGGTCTGACCGATATTGTTTGGAGAAGTAATAAGTGGTTATGGCTTTCATGTATTCAACCTGTATTTATTCATTTTAAAATAAACAGACACTGCAGCGAGGCGTAATTTCTGGCAATTCTCATATATCTTTAAGATTAAACCAAATCATTACAACCAGTCATCACAAGTGGTCTGGGAATTGTAATTGTTGTTTGCATAACGATTGCGGGGTATAATTACGTATACATCAATGTTGTAAACATCATATAGCCTATAATAAAGCCTGCTAAAGAATTCACCCAGAGCAACAATAGCCTCCATCTAAGACAAAGCAGGTCAGTGTTCAATTCAGCAGGGAAGGCAGACACACAAATGTTTAGCATGAGTAATTATTCAACATTGTTTGGCGTTTTTGCCATTATTGCCATCATCTGCTGCTGCTGTACGTTCATTTAATTTAAGTTTTATTCTTATGCATTTATATATTGTATCTCTGCACTTGTATCATGTTTTTAGCTGATTATACACTAATAAAATTAATATTATATTAAATTTATGGAAGTAGAGCCCACTAAATCTCACACACGGGACCTTTATGTGACTTTTGACTTGTAAGTAAAAAAATAGCGTCAAATGTTCTGTACATTATGTACATTTATACTGATATCTGACATCAGAAATGAAGAATGCTTCTGCTGTTCCACTTCTGGCATACTTTTTGATACCTCCCTTTACCGCAATTAGCTACTCTCATCTATTTTCGAGGCATCTCATCTCAAACAAGCCTACTGACCACTCTCCTGTTGTTTTTAGATCCTGCAATCACCTCAATCCTCTCACCTAGTTTTTTCTCACCCATCTCCTCACAGCTCATTCCCTCATTAGTCCCTCAGTACATACACTGGTCCAGTTTCATTCACTCCCCATCAGACTGTCTAGGACAAAGGTTTCAGTGTCAGAAGAGGGCCTCCCAAGAGGGTCTCCAACTGTTTCAGGGAAGGCTCAGTGAATGCAAGTGAAATAATATTACATCCGTTACCAAAAGGAGATTATGTAGCGTAGACTAAGTGTGTGTGATTTGGATAAAGACATAGTTCAGATATACAGTAGTTTTGGGGACTTTTACAGAAATTAATAAATGCCTTATGGTAGGCTGCATGTATGTAGCAAAGGTTGTATGTCCTGTGTAGAAGCATGTTTGTATACATTCATCAGTCTGAAATGTACACATCAGGTGGAAGGATCTAAATGCAGATAATAAATGCAATGGAGGAGGTTCAGAGGAATGTAAAGGGTTTCCAGATGTGGAGTTTGACAAGCGTAGCTGTATCTTCCTATTCCAAGACTGTCTATGGTCTCCTCAGCACTGATTTTACACCGCCAACGAAAGATCAACTTGTCTCATCACCTCAGGACGGACCCTTTTGGTGTAAACAGCAATATTACACTATCTTGACACAATTGTTGAGTGTCTATGGGATCAAATAACACAATCACAACTCGATAGGCATCCAGGAATTTTTCCAAGCCTGGCCTGAGGCAACATGCACAGTCGCAGACCCTGGTTTAATATGTTTTGCGTAGCCCTTCAGTGTTATTGATTCCTGTTTAACCTGACCTGCATGTTTGACCCCTCTGCCTGAACTTTGCATTTCCCTGCCTGCCGCCTGTCTCCTGATCTCTCGGTTTTGATCATTAGCTGCCTGATCTAAGTAAAACTGAGCTTTCTTACTACATGGTCTGCTTAAGTGTTGCATTCTTATCAAGACACTAATTCATAAAAAAAAAAAAAAAAAGAAAGAATGAGCATGTGCAAAAGTAATTTGCAGCTATCAGCTAGTGTGAGCCACATTATGCTGTTCCCAGTGGTCATTTATATTTAAACTGCACCTACCTGTCATTCCTCACACTGAACAGCGAGGCTACAGTCTTAAATGAAATGCAAAATATTCACGTGTTGAATCATCTTTGGTTTGGAAAAGATGCCTGTAGTTAGTTTTGAAAATACAAATACTATCATTTGCTTTTACTTTACTCATCCACCAAACATCATCTTGATTGAAGCTGAATTAGTGGGAAAATCTCATCTGTAGATGAGAGAAAATAGACACTAAAGCAGGCATTTCATTTAACTCTAATTTCAATTCCTTCTAAAGTGGTTAGCTGTGAAAAGATTAATTTTATAGACCTTCACTTGAGCAAAATGGGTTAAAACATTGTTAAAACACAGCAGCAGTGGACAAAATGTATTAAATTTACTCTGAGGAGAAAAAATACCTTTGAAGCAAATAGCGAGCTCAAATTAAACCCAGAAAAAAAAAAGCTTAAATTACTGAAATTGAAAAAAGTGTGAAGAGGAGCAGACAAATAAGACAAGCTGCTTTATGGAGAAGTTGCAATACAAGCCCACACACCGAAATGCACACATACACACACATACATTTGTCAGCCTGAGATAATTCTCCCCTTTTTACACGGCGTATGAGATGACAACTTTTGCACTCTATATCGCATTACATTTCTGACAGTAGTTTTAATGAGCAAAAGGTTAGAATGTGAGTTCTCAGATATAAACGAGAGCCTGACTTTTTTTCCTCTCCTGTGTGTGTGTGCATGCGTGTTTGCACCAGTGTGACATGCTAGTAAAACACAATTTAATCCCCTGCTCGTCTCAGGGCTGCATGTCAAGGCCAGCGATGTGTTGGATGTCAGTTTGCAGCAAACAATCAATCTGTCTTTCGAGCATGTGCAATAAACTCTTGATCATGATCATGCGTTTTACACAGCAATGATTTAAATGCACACGCGTGCATAAACACTCAGAGTAAAGCTGCAGCAAAATAAACCAAATGCAAAGAAAAAAAAATCAAACATTAATGTGTGTATCACATGAATGCACACATTCTGTATTCTTTTACATGTGTGTATATCTGGGTTCAAGTGTGTTCGTGCATGTGTGTCTGCTATTGTCAAATTAAAAAATGAGAACAGCCTCAAACCCTCACGTGATTCCTCTCTCATTATTTCTCATTTCTTTCCTCTCCCTTTTTTCTCTCTTCATTCCTCTGTCGTCCCTTTTCTTTCCCTCCAAGGCTAAACTCAAGCCACCTCAGAATCCTCCTTCAATACAAGGCCGTATGAGATTAACTCTGTGTGTGTGTGTGTGTGTGTGTGTGTGTGTGTGTGTGTGTGTGTGTGTGTGTGTGTGTGTGTGAGTGTGTGTGTGTGTCATATTTCCCATAAATTCTCTCTTTTCTCTTCTCTCTTCTCAGTTTTCCTCACACATACACACAGAGATAGATGGATGATCTTATTTGTATGTACTCTGTACTGACAAAAATGGCTGTTATCTAAACTGTGGTGAAAATGATAAAACAGGTGTGGTGGAGAAATATAACCTGAACGATTCATTTTTGTCTCGGGTATATGTTTTTTTTTTTCTTGTTTGTTTTTGTTTTGTTTTTCCTTGGCAGGATTTCTTGTTTCCGTGTTTTTGGCTGCCACTATTAAACACTTGTGTATTGTTTCGACTGAATGCTTAACACAGTGTCACAGAGGAAGATGAATTATGGGCGTACAGAACAGCAGAGGCGTGACGCAAAGAAACAAAGATACTTTTTATTATTTGTTTATTTATTCATCTATTGGCTAAAGCTCTACGTCGTTACTTCTACATAGACATTTTAATTGCTTTTTTTAATTGTCCTACAGGATGTAATTAAGCCTTGATCAGACTTCACAGCAGACACTGAAGAATTGCCTTCTCTTCTCTCTATAGTATACTGCGTAGTCATGACAAAATTGTACAGAACAGAAATAATTAAGAAACACTGTTATTGCCACTGAATATGGGACTAAGCGGCCTATAATTACTGATTGTTTTTTAGTTTATCATTCAAGTGTAATGGACTGCTTGTCCTCTGACTACATTTACATGCACAAAATATTCAATTTTTTCTGAAGACAATATTCGTACTGAGCTGTTTACATGCAGTTGTGCACACTACAATTACCGTAATATATACATTCAATATTATATATCATCTGCAAAGAATACATATCCCAAAACCTTTGTTTCTCCTGCCAACCAGCAAGCTAGGCTCTTCTTTTTCTTTCTCTACCCCAGCCTTGCAAACTATTGGCTTGTTGGTTTGTTCCATAGACAGTATAAATATGGACAAGCTGTTGTGAAGTGTGGTCAAACACAGAAATTAGTTATAGAGGCCAAAACAGTTTTTTGTACCAGGCTGTAAAGATGTTTATTTCTGCTGTGAAGATGGACATTTTAACATGGGGGCTTATGGAGATTGACTCGCTCTGTAGCCAGCCTCTAGTGGAAGTTTGAGGAACTGCACTTTTTTAGCACTTCCGCATTAGCTTCATTTCATAGCCACGGAGGTTGCTGCTTGGTTTGTTCACCATGCATAGAGCTGGCCGTGAAGAAGCAAGAGGCCATGTGTCTCAAACTGCGGTAATGTACATGAGCAAATAATATTCCTAAAAAACGCATTATATGGGTTGTACATATATGTCTCGATTGGAAAATGCTACAGTCAGAATAAAGCCTAACTAGGAATATCCTATGTAATATGTTACCCATAGCAAATTCAGAATATTCTTATATTTAGATTAATAGTGGAAAATTAGTGTGGAGAAACAATTCAGTCAGAGATATGTAGGTGGGATTATAAATGGGGATGTCATCTTCATGCATAGTTTTCTAGCCACATAGCTACACCCATAAAAAATAGCAACAGAAAATTTGTATTTTCCAAGACCATTTCTACAGCAAGCCTTCTGCACAGACTTTATCACTCTCTCTATCATTCATAAATGTGAGTGAAAAGATGTAAGCACAAATACTTCAGTCTGCATGTTGATTTGCTTTCAGTAGTTATCTAAGTAGTAGTTAGTACATTTCTATGCCACGGACATCCATTATGGGACCACACCGTGCTGCAGGAATATAATTCAGGTTTCAACTGAGATGCTGGGTGGGCAGTGACACTTGAGGACACGGACTGAGACAGATAGACAGATGAGAGAATTGAAAAGGGGGATCATAATATATAATGTTAAAAGTGAGGTTGATAACACAGAGCGAGGGAAAAGCAACAGATATGGTTATGTGGGAGAGGCAGAGGAGGTGAAGAGAGGACACCAGACAGACTAAAAAGGATGTATTGAGACCTAAGATTTTTTTTTTTTTAAATCAATACGTTTCCCACAGTGCTTGATGAATTCATGAGGACACTGTGATCTAGTAATCTTAATCTTAATTATTTAATTTCTATCTCAGCGCCTTTTATCTCTGTGATCATAAGCAATCATTGCTTTGGGGCTTCTTTCTGGCACTTTTTCACAGATTTTTACAGCATCATAACTACTGCAAGCTTTTTGATGATAAAGTTTGAGTTTTTTTTGTTCTAGTCTTCAATTCCTCCTATTGACTGCAAACCTTTCAGCAGCTGTTTTCACCAGGAATCACCATTAGGCCACAGATGCTTAACCACTGACAGTATAAAGAATGGACAGCGTATCTGTGATGTCACTTCAGGCTCTGGCCACCGCATGTTGGTAGTCCTGCCTCTTCCGCCTCCCAGCTAAATCTAAACAGATGTGGATCATTGGTGGACCTAAGGGGGACCAAATGACATCCGGGTGCTCAAACAAAGCCATCTGTAATGGCACCCTGTCAATCAAAGCAGCCACGCTGTTAATTATTCATAACTTTAAGCTTTAATATAAATTGAGCGGGTGGGTTAAATAAAAATACACTCTCAGTACAGTTGTCATGAACGGGGAAATTAGCTATAGAGACCAAAACTGTATTTTGTACCAGGCTGTAAATAGGTTTATTTCTGCAGTTGGACATTTTAACATGGGGACTTATGGAGATTGACTCATTCTGTAGCCAGCCTCATGTGGACGTTTGAGGAACTGCAGTTTTTGGCACTTCCGCATTGGCTTCACAGGTTGCCACTTAGTTGTAGTATGCTGTCATATGCCAGTTAGCACTAAATGAACTACATGTGAGGATGATGGGAATGTCAGTTTTAGCAGATATTTGGTCATGAACATATTGGACATGTTGAATGTTAAGTGCCACCAAAGCGATCATAATTCACTCTGCAGAGCACACGAATGTGTGTTCAAATCTATCAAGTAGATGCTGAGATATTTCAGTGAAAACTTTGACCTGCTGGTCAAGGGAGAAATCACAAAAGTCATTTACATTCATCCTCTTGGGACTGTGGATATTTGTATCAAATTCTCGGAGAGATTTCAGTCCACACGGACCGACTGACATTGCCATCCCTAGAGGCACTAGCGTCACTAAAAAGTGAGCAAGCAGCTGACTGACTGTGTGACTGGCTAACTGATGAAGGGACTGACATCAAAGTGACTGACTGATGGACTGACAACAGACTGAATGGCCAACTAATGCACTGTGTGGGGAAGGCACTTGTCCATACTTGTGTGTGCATTCATAAACCACCTTCTGCAACAACTGGTTCTTTATAAATAATGCACAATGTTTACATGCTGTGCTTTGCCCACAATAATTGAGCTGCATCACGAATGCAAGCCTATACACAAAGTACACACGCATCAGTACACAGACTTCATTAAACCACCGCTCAAACAGACAACTTCTGTCTTTATTAAGGAATACAGTACTCTCTTTCTCTTTGTCACACACAAACACGCACAAACCCACCTTCATTAGCTGGTTGTCATCCTCCCTCACAGTGTGTAGGTATAATGGACAAAGCGACAATGTTCGAATGGAAACAGTATTCTGGCATTAATCAAATAAAAACAATGGTCTCTGTAAGGAACTGCCGTGTTAACAGCAGGAGCGTAACCAAAATAAGGTCACAGCTTTGAACTAAAGACGTCAATCTCATTACTGAAGGGCACTTACATGTATATGCCTCTATCAAACGATGACTCACTCAGTTTTCTTGGTGTTTTGCGTCACAATGGCAATCCAGCTGCTTGATGATGTACGAGCTATTACTGTGCAGGAATCAAATCTCATATAGAGTCATAGAAAGGACAGATCAAAGTTACATTTGCACAAGACTGTTGCAGTCCATGTAAATGCAGTCAGTGATTGTGAGTTTCCACTGGCCTGTTTGAGATCACAGATGGTGGGATATGTCCAAGCTTACATGTTGTGTATTTGGAGCCAGACTTCAGATTGTAAATTGATGAATGGGTTTATTGGGCTAGAATGAAGCACACAACTGTAGGAAAAAAGCACTTACCTTTTCAGTTTCTGATCAGTTTCTATGGGAGCTTCTAATATTCACATCATTCGGGTGTCACGTTTAGTTCAAAACAGAGGACCCAGCTGATGTGAATGTTGAGGGGACAAAAGGAAAGTTTACTTATGAACAGGTAGGTAAACACAAAATAACATAAAGGCGACTGAGTCCAGGCAGACATAAAGTCTAACAATCCAAGTTAAATCAACAGTTCACACAAAACTAATCAAAAACTGAGAACGCTAGAAGCAGGAAAAAGGAAGAAGGACAGAGGTTGAACAATACAGGACAGGGTAACAGACACAGACGACCTGAGAAGTGACAGAAAGAAACACAGGGGCTGAACAGAAGTGAATGCAAGATGACGAGAGACAGGTCAAAACTAATCACGGATAGATGAAACTGATCAGGGTGAATCAAGAGTGGTGGGAAAAACACCAAACAAAGACAGGAAGTAAAACCACAGACATGAGGAGAAACACTAAACCATAAACCTAAAACCATGATCACAAAAGTAACAGTTTACAGTTTACAACAGTTACCCCCAAATTCCACCGGGAACAGATGCGCCACATTGCGCCACGTGAAGTCACGTGCAGGACGGACCAAAACAGCGCCGCGGCCACGACGTGACAGAGATGTGCCTGGTGGGGTTTCGGGGTTAATGTCACTGGACAACTGAAGATGGTTGTATGATTACAGAACTAGTTGTGTGAGAGCTGAATAATATGCAGTGACAATATTGCACTACATCCATCCAGTTTTAGTTTAGTTTAGTGAACAATCGACTTTGGCAAAGTGAGGCATCCACATGTGTTTGACTTGTCATGCACCTTAACCCAAATCGGATATCATTGTTAAGCTGAACGATTATGGACTCAACATGCAAACACAAAACCAAGAGAGTGAATCAGTGTGACACAGTTTATTATAAACACCAGGGGAGATTGTGCAGGTGATCCAGAGGAAGTGGTGTCCAGGCTGGTGTAGGGTGGCAGGAGTCCAAGAGTGCAGTAGTGAACAAACAGAGCAGAACGTGGCAGGAGGACGGCAGATGAGGTTTTTTCCTGAGGCACAGGGAAAATCACAGTTAGTCAAAAAGTCAACGTTACAAAGGAAGTTGGCCCGAGCGTTTGTTACCACGAGAGACTGGAGACAATCTGGCGGAGTCTGGGAGGAACAGTCTTTTATACTGCAGTGTTTTTTTTTGTGAATGAAGAACAGTTGGTGAGGCAATCAGGCAGGTGAGAGGGAAATTAAGGCCATGCCCGGTGACACACACACACAGAGACAGACAAAATAGAATAGTAATTATATACTACTAATAATAATAATAGACAGAAACACAGGGGGAGGAGAACGACAGGACAAACAATGAGAAGGGAGGAGGCAAACAGCCTCCATATGACAATCAGAGCTGTCAGAAAACACTTATGTTTCTAGAAGTTGACATGAACATGTTTTACAAGTTGATCTGGTAATTATAATAACTCCTATATGCAGCATAAAGGCTTAGTTGGCTACACCAGCAGTTAAAACACAGGAATTTCTAAGAAAAAGCAATTAGTTTCATCACACTTGCAGCAAATCTGCTCACGTGAGCAAAGTAAATCTTTTGTGCTGAGTTCAGCTTTGGTGAACTTTGTATAGTTGACCAATAGCAAACTGTCTTGACAGTGCTGACCTTTGAAGGCAGACAGAGCGAGAGAGTTCAAACCTGCTGCTGTGAACCTCTAACCACTTTTGTATATCCCAGCTCTGCCATGGTGTAAGCTACTCCACAAAGACATGATTTGCAGACAGTTGTGACACAGGAGTCAATGGTATAACTACATCTCTTGAACCTAGACTGTCAACCTACTGTCCCATTGTTGTCCAAGCAAGCTAACTGAACCAGCTAGCTTTGAGAGCTACTGTAATTTGATAGCGGTAGCTCACTATCTTCAGTAATTTTCCAACTCGCCCTGCAGGTAGCCCCTACACCATCCCCTTAATGATGATGTGTGTTTGAACCTATAAATATAGAAACGTAGATACTATGATATACATCAACCTCCCCACCATAGCAACCATGCCAGAAATGTACAATAATTCACACTTGTTGTCTTCATAGATCAGAGACTTCATGTTCCAGTTGTGGTTGTTCAGAAGGTTAATATTTTGGCATGATTAGATCCACTCCCAATTAAACTGAATTTAATCCTAAGAAGACACCAGTATCATGTTCTCATGTCTATAACAAAACAAATTTCATGAAAATCGATTCAGAATTAAGCAAGTTACAGTCAATTTTGTAGTGAAGTCTGCATCTCATAGCAGATCTTGACCTCCCCAGTCATCACGAATAACGAATGCGGTATCTATGTTTCTATGACATCTATGGCTGAACCTCACTGTGACAATTTCTGGTGTGTCCAGGTCTTAATTCAGCTTTTATTGACACTATATCAGAAAGATGCTGACTCAACTCTGTGGTCATTTTTTAGGCTGCTATTCATGGCATTGCTTTACTGGATTACATTACATTGAAAGGTATTTCTCAATTTCTCATTTCTAATAACAAATGGAGACTATGTTTCTTTCTTGATAAACATTTTAATGGTCATAGTGGTAAATGCATATCTTCAGTTTTAAGATATGAATTCAAATTGAACGCGCAGAAATAAACTAAAAATAAAAAAAGTGGGTATTTTAGGTTTTATGGATTACTGGTGGTGCTCTAAAGAAAACCTGTTTTACTAAAAGGATCAAAATAAAAATAAAATATGTTAGTCAGAAGGCATTCTTTAAAATTTAGTTTGTCTTAAATGTTGTGTGCTGGAATCTATTAATTCATCAGGTCTATCCATTCACATTAAGCAAGAAATCTAGACTCAGCAGTGCCTGTGAAAGCCATTTTTCAGTTAAATGAAATGGCAACTTTTTCTTCCATCTCTGTGGAAATATTTTTTAAGAAGCACTCTATTTAAACTTTGAATCTTGGCTACAGAGTCAGAACCAGGTTGTGGAACAGTCATAGTTTTCATAAACAAACACATCATTTTAAACCACACACTCATTTGAAAACCACTGAACTGACTTATTAGAAAATATCACTGTGTCCCCCGAGTGCTGAAATATTTCGAGCTGGTATCTGTTCTGTCGAAGATACTCTTTGAATACTGACTAACATACAGTTTAAAGGAGCACTAGTCAGCCTGTGATGAACAAACTTACTAAACAATTCATTCAGCTCATTTTTTGATTTTCTGGTCCGGCTGCAACTCATCTGTTTTGATTCACTTTCACTGCTGTCGTCAGCCAAGTTTCTAGACACAGCAGGCAGTTGTTTTTGGCAAAAAAGCTTTCATAAACCAATTGTACAGTTACTGCTCAGCCTACCTGCTCAGCCCCAAGTGGCAGACAGACAGCGTTTAGCAGCTAAAGAGCCAGACATTTCTCTCAGGACTTGCTCAAGACCAAACCAGGACACAAGCAACAGTGTTGGTGGCAGAAACACTACTCCAAATGAATGCTAATGTGGCTGCTCAATGTATAAAAAGGTAACTAGTTGTTAACAGGTCCACCAAAACCTAGCAGCAAACTCTGTGGCTACAGAATGAATCAGTCTCCATAAGCCCCCATGTTAAAATGTCCAACTTCACAGCAGAAATAAACATGTTTACAGCCTGGTACAAAACACATTTTTGGCCTCTATAGCTAATTTCCCCGTTCATGACAACTGGACTGAGTCTGAATTTCTATTTAATTCACCCGTTCAATTTATATTAAAGGTTAAAGTTATGCATAATCAACAGTGTGGCAGATTAGATTGACAGGTGGGTGGCATTACAGATGGCTTGTTTGAGCACCCAGGCTTCATTCGGTCCACCTCAGGTCCACCGACGATCGGCTCTTTAGAAACCTGTGGGTGGGGTCAGTGACCATTTTTTCATCTCAATAGCTGGACAATGACATGGTGTTAGTGGTATAGATGACACAATATGACACAATATGAAAGTGTCAAAAATGTCGGTTCCTAAAACGGCCACTTGAGGCTGAAAAGTGAATTAATCTCCGTAAGGCCCCATATTAAACAGCCTGGTCCAAAAAACAGTTTTGGTCTCTGTAACTAATTTCTTCGTTCATGACAACTGCACTGAGGGTGAATTTTTATATAACTGACCCGTTCAAATTATATTAAATCTTAAAGTTATGCATAATTAAGAAAGTAGCTGCTTTGATTGACAGGTGGGTGCCTTCACATGCTGGTTGCGGCAACCAGGCCTAATTCTGTCCGCCTCAGCTCCACCCACGATCCACATCTTTGCCCATTTTTGGATTAGTTTGGAGCCAGCAGAGGCAAAACTGCCAAGATGGTGATAAACAGAGCCACCACACTCTGAGAATAACAACAGCTCGTCCGAAACCGATGAGTGACAGATACTACGTCCATGTTTTATACCGTCTATGGCTCCACTCAACAACAATGTTTGCTGTTATTGTTGCTGTCCAAAGGTTACAACATGCACGTGAGAGGTATGGCCTCTATAGAAACATATAGAAAGACTACACACTGTCAATATATCTATACCACCAACACTCACATTATTGATAACTGGGTTTTTTTAGCCTTGTTATGGATCAGGCCTTAGTGTGCATACCTGTATGTGTGTTTCTGTGTGTGTGAAAGAGACTGAAAGAGAGAAACCAGGCAGAAGCTCATGCCTTTTTTCTCAGCAGAATGATGAAAGAGAGTGTAACAACAATGCAGAGCAGCTTGAAAGGTATAGACTCAGTTCTTTTTTCTATCTATCTATCTATCTATCTATCTATCTATCTATCTATCTATCTATCTATCTATCTATCTATCTATCTATCTATCTATCTATCTATCTATCTATCTATCTATATGTGAGGTATTGGACATTACACATTGGGGGTAACAGGCAGTCTTTTTCAGAAAACTGTATGTTAACTGCCTCCCATCTTGCAAAGTCAGAGGCCTGCGAAATTGGAAGTGATTCATAAAATTACTGTGGCAGTGAGTGCCATCACAGGCTGAGATTATCATCATCCACTGCTCGGCTCTGTGTAAGTGTGTATGTGTGTATAAATGTGCATCTGTGTGTGGGCTCTATTAGAAGTTAAAGTCAATAAAATCCCCACGTTGATGACTGTGTTTCATATGTAACACAAAGAGAACAACTGCTAACACCTACATGCAAATCCAAGGCCAACATATTTGCTCGATTAGTCACATCACCAAAAAGGTAACAACAATATTTATATGGCATCATAACACACCTTCGGTATAAAATATTATCCAGCCACGCCTTTAGTTTCTAAAGATGGTTTTGAGGCTCTTAATTTGGCCTTGACATTGCAGCCACACTCTCATGCAGCCCAATTATGTCACTTTGAGTTTTGCAGTGATGCCAGATTTTAAATAATTATCAGGTTTTAACAGCTCATTGTACCTCACATGCAGTCTCATATGACTGTGGAGACTAAAGTTGCATTGTCACAAACCGGATATGTAACTAAAATGTCTGATTTAATTCCACATTTTCATTACAAACACTGTATGAGGGACAACATCTGACTCTGAACACTTTCTCCTAAAGTAACACGGGTTAACAGTCAAAGTAACATTCAGGGTAAGATACAGCGGACACCCCACCCAGAAGTCACTTTGGTAAAAATCTATAAAATCTACAATAACTGATAAAACCATAAAGCCAATATGGTGAATGTTTTTATGTTTCTATTACCTTAGAATGAGACTTTTATATCTATGGAGGGAGTGGGTCCTCTTCCATGGAGTCCGCCATGTTGAACCGCCATGTTTCTACAAACCCAGAACAGACAAACAAAACATTCGCTCTATAGACGGCCACTGCAGTTTATCCTTCATGCCTTGAACAGGAGGGTTAGGTGAGCAGTATTCAGTTGGTTGCAATCTTCAACTTCACCACTAAAGATCACTAAATCCTACACACTGCACCAGATGTGTTGCTCTCGTTAACTCCTGAGGGAAATCAAAATCTGGCTCTTTAACTGCTAAATGCTTAGCTAGTCGTTTACTTTGTCTGTTAAGGATTTGAGGAGATTTTCAGGGTGAGCAGCTGCCCACTGCCTCTGGAAACAACATTGAGTCATGAGACTGAACCAAAACAGTCAAGTTGTTACCATAAAACCAAAACAATGAATTTTAAAATGTTTTGTAGAGCTGAAGGGAATTACAAAGTTGGGTAATAATTCTCTGTAGGTTCCTCGTTGTAAGTAGTGCAACTTTAAAATGTATATTCTTATAAATTTAGTTCATTTTTAATGTGCACATTACTTACTTTTAGTCAGCCACAACTTACACATGGTGTAGGCCTATGATTGGCTGTGTATACAGTGTAATGTAATATGCATTCCCTGTTATTCTTGTGTGCCTGTGAGCTTTGAAGTGACTCAAGTCACCAAGACAAATTTGGATGCTGATACTGTATTTGTTTGGTTTGAGATCTCAATCACATCCACAGCAAACATTGGGGGAACACAGAAATGCTGAAAATGAAGAGCTATTTTGAGAATTTGCAGCACTTCTCTGATCATGTGTGGTAAATTTAGTCCCGAATGTAATAAATGAATCCATTTCTGTACACTAGTGATACTGTATAAATTCAATGAGTCTCACCTCTGAGAGTGAGACTTCCTCCTCCTTGTCTTCACAGCTGAGATTTACTGCAGTTCTTCCTTTCATCCGAGTCAAACCCCTCATCTTCCCACAAGTTCTTTTCAAACAAAGAAGCAGACCAGAGAGACGCAGCCAGCAAAGCTCCTCTCCCTAAATTGCCATCAATTTATTCTTTGTTCTTACTTATCTGTTACACTTCCACAACTCTGAAAAACTTTTATCCCTTTCACAGCCATGCCTCTGTTCCTTTCCCTTCCCCACCCTACAATTAGAGAGTGATAAACCACACTTATTCATTCCTCTATTTGGCCTGAAAGCAAATCAGTTTCTATTCACTTGAGGACCAGTTAAAACAGTGTGTGTGTGTGTGTGTGTGTGTGTGTGTGTGTTGAAATGGAATAGGACGTGTCAACAGGAGGTTTTTGCTTGTGTGGTGCCACCTAATCTCACGCATGATTAGGAGAGCAATAACACGACTGTCTGAGCAGGTTACAAAAATGTGAGCTCCCCGTCTCTGTGCGTCTTTGCGTATGTGTGTGTGTGCGTGTTCACATTTATGTGTGTGACAGCCTTGAAAATGTTTATTGAACCACCAACAGTCACATTACGACGAGACTCTACTTTTCTTTTACACCGGTGCTCCTTCAGTCTTAAGTGACCTTTTTTATATACATACCTGCCGCATTACAAATCTCAAACCTCTTGTCCCCCTTGACCTTCATCCAACCTTCCTGATAGCTTCATTCTCTAACATATTTTCCTCCCTTGCCACCTCTATCCCCTGTGGCTTCTTTTCAATTTCTTTGTGCACTCTGAAGAAGGTTGATTGCAGAGATGCCCACTGGTTGGATCAGTAAACAAACAACACACAAAGATACGCTCATTTCACAGATGCTAATAATCTCCCCTCAGCCTGCTTCTTCCTTAAATTGCAGCACCCTTTCTTTCCTCCACCCCTGCTGCCTCTCTCTCACTATGCCCGTACTTCATTCTTTCATTCACTTCCTGACTCTTGCTCGTCCGTGTGCCAGTCTCCATTGTGTTCCTCTTGACTGTAAAAGCTCTGATGTGCTGTGATGAAAAAGGGAGAAAAATGAGGGAGCTTTTATAGTCAGCTCAAGCATCCACATGCAGGGTGTGTGTGTGTGTGTGTGTGTGTGTGTGTGCGTGTGTGTGTGTGTGTGTGTGTAAAAGAGGGGAGGGACTGCCTAAAAGCAAGATGACATCTGAAACTGTGGAGTATAGCGCCTCTCTGTGGTGGCTGTCTAGTCTAATTGTAGTCAGCAGTGGTAGAAGAAGTATTCAGATCCTTTACTCAAGGAAACGTATCAATACCACACTGTAAAAATACCATACTTAAGTAAAAATATGTATTATCAGCAACGTGTACTCAAAGTATCAAAAGTAAAAGTACTCAATATGCAGAAAAGTGTTCCCTGTTAGTGTTTTGCTGCTGCACAGTGGTGCAGTGTTTAGCAATGGAGTGCCACAGTAAGAAGGTTCCTGGTTTGAACCCCGGCTGGGGGACCATTTAGTTACAGATCCTTGAGGCCTGTATCTGAAAGAGTACTACTATAACATTGTTGGACTTACGATAGACAGTTAAAAATCAATACAGCAGAAACAGAGGTGTTGTCTTTTTCTTTCTTCTTCCTTGTCAAAAACTAGCCTAAAAAAACGTATTAGTCTTTCCTTTAAGCATCACAAGGGGAATATACCCAAAACCTCAAGATTTCAAGGCACTTCACTGAGGTATTGATCAGAGGTGTTTTGACTCCAGAGATGTTTTGACTCTTTTATCTGGGCATTAGGCTTCAACAAAAAGCACTGTAGCATGTGGAGGATGAGAACCAGCTACTGTGTTGTTAGAGGCGTGGTTCCAGGAGAGGCAAATTTGGATCAATCAGTGTGCCACTTTGGTCCAGACTTAAATATCTCAATGACTACCAGATGGATTGACAATAAATCCCCAGCTGGTGCCTTTCTGTGTGGAGTTTGCATGTTCTCCCCATGTCTGCGTGGTTTCTTTCCAGGTACTCCAGCTTCCTCCCACAGTCTAAAGACATGCAGGTTAATTGGTGACTCTAAATTTGCTCATAGGTGTGAATGTGAGTGTGAATGGTTGTTTGTCTGTATGTGTCAGCCCTGTGATGAACTGCCGACTTGTCCAGTGTGTACCCGCCTCTCACCCAATGCCAGCTGGGATTGGCTGCAATCAATCGTGATATGGATAAGCAGAAAATGGATGGATGGATTACTGCTGCATTAATGTGTACGTTGCATTTTACTGCTGATTGAGCTAATTTTGATTAGTTGATATACTTGAGTGCTCTATACTGAAAGTGTGCAGCGTTTAGTCTAATTATGCAATATAGTAAATATGATAGACTTTGCTTACAAGTTGTATTATGACAAAAACTTAAAATCATCTCTTTCAGACCAGGCAGCAGGGCACAGGCTTTATACTGAATTGTTTCACCTTTACCGAGTGCACAAGACTTCGCTGATGCTCGCTTGCTGATATTGCTGTTTCATTATCAGTTTGTCAAAACTCAAGAGCTCTCTCTCTCCTCACCCTCACAAGCTGGTTTATCGTGAAGTAATTCAACTGGACAAGCTGGACACATCAACACTACATTTGCTTATTATTATTATTTTAATATTAGCCAAACATAGACTGTACAGTAAAACTAAATTACAAACCTATAAACCTAATTAATTATCAGTTTATTGGAATACAATTTCAGATTTTGTGGTTTCAATATTGATCAACTACCTTAATCTCTGTGAGGAAGTCTATTTAGGCCAAAAGTGTAAACTGGTCCATCCATCCACTTTCTGTAAACGCTTATCCACATCAGGGTCGCAGGGGGCTGGAGTCTATCCCAGCTGGCATTGGGCGGGAGGCAGTCGCCAGTTCATCGCAGGGCACACAGAGACAAGCAAAAATTTTACACTCAGATTCACACCTCCGGGCAATTTAGAGTCACCTACACTTAACTTACTCTATTCTGCTGTCATGAATTTATTTTCCCCTCAGGATGAACTCATCATCAGCTCAACTTACTTTGGTTTATGACCAAATACCTGCAGAACTTTTCACATAAGCCTCAGCTGTACTTTGTGTTTCTTGCATGCTAATAGACTAATCTAAGGTGGTGAACATTGTTAACATTACTGAACACCAGCATGTCAGCATTGTCATTGTGAGCATGCTGATTTGAGCATTTATCCTTAGTGTCTAAGTATAGCCTAACAGAGCAGTCTATGCCTGTAGACTTTGAGTCTGGTTTCGTCTTTCATTTAGACGGTCTTGGAGTATGAACAATAAGGATGACAAAATTATAGATAGCTTGTCAACATATGTAATCTACTTTACATTGAAATCACTTGAGTCTTTGCATACAATACGAAGAGACCAAACCAAAACCAACAAATGATTTCAACGTATGTATGGACATCCACAAAATGTGAATCTATCCTTTAACGAAATGCCCCAAAAAAACATTTTTTAAAAGTTTTCTCAATATAAGACATTTTTTGGCTCAAAGAAAGAGCAAAAGTCATTTGATTAAATTGATTTCCTGACATCAAGGGTGAATATGTGGAGTCGAGCAGGAGTATCTCATTTCTGAGTCATTCAACATAACAGTACAACACTGATGTCTGATGGTGAAAAGTGGAAAACCTTTTAAGAGGATCATTTTCACCAAAATGATTCAGGTTCAGCCCACAGCTGTCCATTCCCAGGTGTAACAGACCTTAAAACTACATTATGACTAATCATTTCTTCAAGCTGGACAAAGCTGACTGAATATGTTTGCAGTTTTTCAGCAACAAATCTCAGATTTCCACATTCTGCTGCACAATATGTGTGTGTGTGTGTGTGTGCGTGTGTGAGTGAGGGGGGGTTCGTAACAGCAGTAAATCTGAAGTGACACCTTAAAGGTCATTCAAAAATAAAAGCATCTTATAGCTCAATTGTGATTCAAGTGCCCTCTGTTAAAGTTCAGCACACACACACACACACATAAACATACACATGCTCCCTCCCACTCATCAACCACATTTAATTAAATCTGTTTAATTTGCCTTGTCATTTATTACTTATGTAAGCATTTGTCACCATGTTGTGCTCTGCTGTAATCTATTTTATTCATGTCACTTGTATCTCCGCTTGTCATCCTGACGCTTGTTTGTCTCCTGCTTCCTTTTTTTTTTCTCTTTTGTTTGCTCTGAAGTGAGTTGCTTTTATGAGATGATTTTGATCTCAGTTGCATGTTTTTGAAATTATTTTCTCCTCTGCTTGTTGTCGCCCTAAATCTGAATGTGTGTATAGCATGTCTACATCAAAGCCAACAAGGCAATAAACCAAAATGCAGCTTGTTGCATGCATAGACAACTATATTTGAGTTAGAGTAAGCTAATATTGATTTCTGTTGTGTGTTTAAAGGACTTAAATCTGAAGTTTTTGACAAAAAATATCGACTATAATATAGTCTACAGTTTTACACCCCTGGAGAAAACATTAGACATAAAAGCTGAAGCCTTTTCCCGCTTCCCTTCATTAATAACAAAAAACCTGTCTGTACTTTCTGAAATATCCCTGTCCCTGCTTTTACTGTGAAGATGTTTTCTTGCCAAAAAGCCTTTTTTTATATTCGTCTTAGAATACAAACTGTAGATAATAATTGCAGGTACTGTTCTGTCTCAGTGTGGCAGGTGTATCGTTGGCCAGACTTCAGAGATATCACCTGAAATCACATCAGGCACTTAAACCTATAAATCTAGCAGATCCTACCGTGATCCACAGTAAGAGCCATAAATCCTGCTCAAATGCAAGGTAGATTTTTGTGGATGCTTTAAAGCTACATTATATTTCGACAGCTTGTGATGGATTTTGTCTGAAATCCATTCATTGTATCTCTGCTTTTGTCTCGTGTCTGATAGCTCTGACCGTGGAGAATATACCACCCATAAAAATGTCTGGCACAAAGATGAATGTGTTTGTTATTTTAAAATTAAGCCTTGTTTCCTATAGATTACCCCTGTGAACAAAAGTTAAAGTTAATCTCTCTGCACGAGGTCACAATATAAGATAATAGATACTTTGACCTTACAAGGAAATTTGCTGCCACAGTCTGTACAAAGCCTCACATAAATACTCCGACACATTAAACACCACACCATAACCACAAAAATAAACATCTAATACAGCATGTTAGAGCTCTCGGCACATTGCAATTACTGGGGTGTTTTGTTACAGGATACTATGGCAGAAGGACAGAAACTCCAGCGATAGTGTTTACAGGCCAGGGACCTGTATCTGTGACCACACAGAAACAGTGTGAAGGATATGGGTGGTTGAGGATAGAACTACAGTCAACAACAAGTTGTCTAGTTCATGACCTGTAGCTAATTGGCGTAAACTAGACCTGATATGTATACTATGAGTGCAGAGTATGTCTACATCAAAGCCCACAGGGTAATACACATACACATAGGACAGAATGCAGCTTGTTGCATGCATAGACGACTACATTTGCTATTTATTCAATTCTGTTGTGCGTTTAAAGGACTTAAATCTGAAGGCTGGAAAAGACTTTGGTATAACTGCATTTTGGTTCCTTGAGGGCCTTACCGTGTGGAGTTTGCATGTTCTCCTCGTGTCTGTGTGGGTTCTCTCCGGGTACATGTCCAAAGACATGCACTTAATGGGTTAATTGGTGACTCTAAATTGCCTATAGGTGTGAATGTGAATGTGAATAGTTGTTTGTCTCTATTTGCCCTGTGATGAACTGGTGATTTGTCCAGGGTGTACCCTGCCTCTCGCCCCAAGGTCAGATGGAATAGGCTCCGCCGTGACCCTGATGAGGATAAGTGGTTACAGATAATGGATGGACAAACAAAGTCTCAATTTAGATTAGGTAGGTTGATTGATTGATTTATTGATTGATATATTGCAACATACCGTTGATAGATAGATAGACCTCATAGTTTTATTATTAGTTATATTATTATTATTATTCTAAAATACTTTGGGGTTTCTAACATTATTAAATAGTCACCTGATTTCTCCTCTTCTTTATTATTAGATAGATAGATAGATAGATAGATAGATAGATAGATAGATAGATAGATAGATAGATAGATAGATAGATAGATAGATAGATAGATAGATTTTTTTCTTTTTTCTGTAAGCTTGGTTAAAATAGATGTAGGTTTCAATCAAAAGACCTGCTGTTGAAAATCAGCAAAATCAGTGATTTCCCCTCTCATACCTCTATAACTGTGCAGCCAACATAAGTGGATGTCATTTTAAATATATGAATTTTAATTAAAATACTGAATGTGGAGCTGGTGCAGAAACCCCGGAGCTTTCAGGCAGCGGCGGCGGGTCGTCTTCAGGGCAGCGGCGGCCCCGGAAGTGTTTGTGAAACGGTTAAAAGCCAGTTGACGTAGGCTAGCTAACGTTAGCTGTCAGCCGGGTTCAGTCATTGTGCAGGGATGGAGGTGACACGCCGAAGTAAGTAGCCAGCCACGTTTTGCTCACTGGATTTTTAGCTCACTGTATACATCATAGTTATGCACGACAGAGCGGTGAGCTGAGATTTATATTTAAAATGCACAGAGACTCCTCCGGAGCTCCAGTGTGTGTGCTGCTGGCTAAGCTAACTAGCTCGTTATGCGGCTGTGTGTGTGTGTGTGTGTGTGTGTTCCTGTTCAGGAAAGCACGCTTCACTCACGCTAACACACTTTAACCTTTTTATTACAGATTTTAAAGAGTGCTTAAACACGGTGTACACCGCCATAGAGGAGGCTGACTTTCTTGCCATCGATGGGGAATTTTCAGGTAACCGTGTAAATGAGACTTTTAGCAGAAAATGAGGTTGAATTAGCGGACGCACTGTGAATAAACTGAGTTAATGTGTTTGTTTTAAGGGATAAGCGACGGTCCTAATGTCAGTGCACTAACCAACGGGCTGGACACACCTGAGGAGAGATACACGAAGCTTAAAAAGGTTTGCACAGTTGATGAGCTGCTGCACATCCTCTCCATGAGACCTCCAGTTTCTCTCATTTAAACTCTCTCGTCTTTGTGTCCATCAGCACTCCATGGACTTTCTGCTGTTCCAGTTTGGATTATGCACGTTCAAGTACGACCACACAAAGTCAAAGTGAGTATCTGCTCATCAAATACAGAGTTTTACATCTCACATTAATACTAAGGCACACATTTAGCAATATTATATCCTAAAAGGCTCCACAAGTCTGGCATCTGCTCATTAAAATGACTTATTTAATATGTTAATGAAACATTTTGAGACCAAAGAAGGCAAACTATAGCGCCTGACCACTCAAGGCACTTTTGCACTACATATCTCATTCATCCATTCCTTCAAACACTGATAGCTGCCATGCAAGGTGCCAACTACTCTCACACCCTCCAGGAGCAATCTAGGGTTCAGTATCTTGCTCGTCATGCAGATTGAAGGAGCTTTACCGATCCACCATTAGTGAACCACCCAAAATAAATGAGCCTGTGTTTTCACACTGACAAAATATAAGTACCTAGGCTGTGTGATGTGACCAAAATCTTAAATTCCAATACAGGCTGGGCCATTTCATATTTGATCCATATCAGATTTTTCATACCCAAACTATGTCCTCGCAACAGAAGTAGCTCTTTTTTTTTTTTTTTTGGTACGAGCTTCTCATTTTGTCCTGTCCGATCACACTCCTGTTCAGAATTAACCTTCTGTGTCAGGTTCACTCTCCGCCACGTTTGTTTGTCCTGCCTGTATCCGTAACTGTGCAGAAGAATACAAAGCGCCACCCAAATGATGACATCTATTGACGTAAAGAGTGTGATTTGTGATACAGTGAAATAAACAATGGCGCGTAATATGAAACGATAGGTGCTTTTCTTTGTGCACACAATGTACATCATCATATTGCACAGTCCTAAATACTCCCTGTTAACAAGGCTGGGACCTAATCCCTTACTGACTTGCTTATTGTGTGCCAACCAGTTTGAGATAATTTAATTGAAATTATTTATGGAAATATGCAACACTAGCAAAATATCTAGTGGCATGTTGGGGTGGCCCAGTCAAAAGAAGATCCCTTTGAATAAATCATGGCTCAAAGCTAGATTTTGACAGATTTGGGCTCTAATAATGCATTATTCTGAAATATATTTTAATCGCCACACAACCAGGTAGTTGAAATACTGCTCTAGTTGCAATACTAGAATACTTCTAGCATAGAAAACTGTGAGGGTAATGGGAGCCCAGCAGCTCATTTTTGCCCGTGCTGGTTAGTCCAGCTGACTTGAGTCTTGGATAATAAAATGTTCACACTACATATAATTAAACTACAAACTTAGAATGATCCAGCTTTTGTGTGACTTGCACACAAGTTATTCTGAAACTCTCAGCGACTGGACTGATTTCACTAACTCTCATTGTCCTGTTTCCTTCGCCCCCGTCTCTGCAGGTATATCATAAAGCCTTTTAACTTTTATATATTCCCGAAACCATTCAACAGGACGTCCCCTGACATAAAGTTCATCTGTCAAGTAAGTCAGTGTTGCTTCTTCTCCTCGTCTGATGTGTGTGTGTGTGTGTGTGAACTGAGATAAATAGTTTGAAAGTGGTTTGTCCTGAAAATGCCTCGTCAGCTGTTTAAAAAAAAAAAAAAAAAAAAGATTTCTCCCATGTTGGCTTTTTGTTTGAACATTTTTGAAAATGGAAGATCGTCTTTCTCGTTTCAGAGTTCCAGTATCGACTTTCTGGCCAGTCAGGGATTTGATTTCAACAAGGTGTTCTGTAATGGTGAGTACAACCCAGAACGCCCTTTAGTCTCATGACGTGAAGTGCTTGGTATCAAATGTCATATTTAAATACCTCCTGATTTGAGTTTATGTCACCACATATCAGACGTTTGCATATGGAACGTCGGTGTTAGTTTCGTAGTCAAGTCTTTGATTATTAGTTATGTCCTGAAAAATGACCAAAATCTCGTTCATTTCAGTTCTTAAATGTTTTTTAAGACGATGTGAAGACAGACATTTGAGAAGTTTTACTAATTTTTGTATCTTTCGTAGTTAAAGAAACAAACAAAAACATTCAGTACAGAAACATTCATATTGGCACTAGTTTCTAAAATTTTGAACATCCAGCTTTAGTGTTGAGTCTGGAAATAGTTTATTTTCATCGCTGTGACGCCTGTGTTACGATGTATCTTAACGTTCACCCCTCCAAAAAAATGTAACTAAACATAAAAGCTACGCAGGTGTAACTGAAACTGCAAGAGCTGTAATTGAACCTCAGGTGACCACACAGATGGATTGAGAGAAATTGAGAATCAGGAGTTGATGTTTTGTTGTTTTTTTTTTTTTCTCGAAGGAATCCCGTACCTAAATCAAGAGGAGGAAGCCCAGCTGAGGGAGCAGACAGAGGAGAGGAGAAATCAACACGCTAACGGTGTAGGGACTCCATCCTACATCTCCCCATCCTCCTCCAAAGGCCCTGCACACGTACCTGATGAACACAAAGACTTCATCAACAGGGTCATGTAAGTGTTACAGCACATTCAGACTCCAGGTGTGTGTGAAATGTGAGAAATGTGGCTCTTGTTTCAGACCATGGTGTACATGGTGGTAGCAGCTTAGTTTTTCACACTATAATATGAGGCAGTTTTCTTTCCTCGGGGTATACTGGTCATGGCAAACTGGAAGGAAATCCCATTATTACCCCAGGGCGCAATGGGAGGAAGGAAGTGTAGCCCCATGTGAACCTCCTGTTATTCCAAAGCCAATTTTTTTTTTTTCATGACTATGTTTGTGTCTTTTTTTTTGTATTTTGACCATTTGTACTGGTTTCCCTGCAGAGAGAAGGTTGAAGCCCTCTTCACTAACTCAGAGAAGACTTTGGACTTGGAGCCATGTACCGGGTAATCTAGCCTTTTCTCTCAAAATGCTACACTTGCACTGAATTTGTATCTATCATGTAATGTCTGTATTTATCTCTTATGTTTTTACTTTCTCTCTCTACTCCCTGCTCTCACCAGGTTTCAGAGAAAGCTGATATACCAGACACTGAACTGGAAGTGAGTGTCCCTCAACAATCTGGCTGTTATTGTTGTTTTTTTTTGTTGGTTTGTAGACGTTTTTAAAGATTTGCCTTGCTTTTACAGGTTTCCCAAGGGGCTTCACGTGGAAACCATCGAGACAGAAAAGGTAAGAACGTGTTTGATCAACCAGTTTTCAACCAAGCTTTTTGTTTTTGTGTGGAATAATATGAAATATTGATGCGAGTTCTCTGTGTGTGTGTGTGTGTGTGTGCGTGCAGAAAGAGCGATACATCCAGGTCAGCAAAGTAGATGATGAGGAGAGGAAGAGGAGGGAGCAGCAGAAACTGGAGAGAGAGCAGGTGGGTTCAAGATGGATATTGAATTAATGTTAATCACATCAGTTTGTCTTTTTATCTTGAAGAGCTTAAAGATGCACTAGTTTTGACCGTATCAAATATTTTTGCACACTTCTCTGCTGCCAACAGGAAGAGCTAAATGACGCTGTTGGCTTCTCCAGGGTCATCCACGCCATCTCTAAATCTGTGAGTCTGCTTTTTTTTGCAGTACAACTGTAAATCAGCTACTAAGCCTTGAGTTGCACCATACTCTTGAGTATTGTTTGTTTTTTTTGTTGCTGAGTGACTCATGTTTCATTCCACAATTACCGGATTTGTTGCACTATCGTGGCATCTTTAATTCAACGTTGTTCTGTTATTGTTGGCTTTGGGAAGTCTGACTTGTCCTCTAACCCATTTCATCTGACACACAGAGTAAACTTGTGGTTGGCCACAACATGTTGCTGGATGTGATGCACACCATCCATCAGTTCTACTGCCCTCTGCCAGAGGTACACACATCTTCCTTCCATCCATCCAAACCTAAGATGAAGATTTTTTAAATAGCAGTTCATAGCTAGGTAATGTGATTTGTGACTTCTTTATGCCAATGCACTTTTCTCCAGGATCTTCAAGACTTTAAAGAGGTCACCATGTGTGTTTTCCCGAGGTAATATTCCTCTACTTTTTTCTAAATTTGTTTTTGTCTTCACAACAGTTGCTTTAGACTTTCTGTGCTTTTTATTCTTTAATAATTGGTTATCTGTCCACTTGCAGACTTCTGGACACAAAGTTGATGGCCTCCACTCAGCCTTTTAAGGTAAATTATCTCCTTCAGTGTCAGAGGGGTGCCAATTTGTAGTTGGTAATGGAGAAACTTTAGGAAGTCTTTAAAATAATCTGTCCAGGTAAAATGACTGGACATTATTAAAACGCATATCTGCTCTTTCTAGGTTCAAACTGGTAGATAACCCCAAAAGCATGAGTGATTTATTTTACTTTTGCGTTTCAGGAGTTGATCACGAACACCTCCCTGGCAGAGCTGGAGAAGCAGCTGAAGGAGACCCCCTTCAAGTCACCACAAGTTGGTGAGTAAATGCACAAACATTTATCTGAACCGATCTCGATCTACAAAATCCCGCCAACGCTTTTCTTCTTGTTGCCGTCAGAAACGGCAGAGGGGTTCCACAGTTATGACACAGCCCAGGAACAGCTCCACGAGGCTGGGTACGACGCCTACATCACTGGCCTCTGTTTCATCTCAATGGCCAACTACCTAGGTAACACACACTGTCACACTGATCCTGTTCGCAAATAAGAAACGCGTCCGGATATATGTTGTTTTAACTTGGTCTGCTGGACACTCTCTCCACAGGCTCTTTCTTGACTCCACCCAAAGCGCACATCCCTGCTTCCTCCAAACTAATTGCGCCATTCTTCAACAAGTAAGAGATGCACTTCATTTTACTGTATTTACTGCTAAAATCTTCAGTAAGTATATTAATACTTCTCCTCTCTGTTGTCAAGGCTTTTCCTGATGAGGATAATCGATATTCCCTACCTCAACATCACAGGACCAGATTGTGAGTGAGATAATGTAGCACAGCTGTTATGTTTGTCAGGATTGACTACATGCTTGGAAATGTTGCCACACTGACTGCCTGTGGTACATTTCTACCACCAGGTTCACGCTCTTCCTCCGAACAATAGATCGCAATGTCCTCACGCAAACTAGAAAACATGGATGTAAACTGTATGAGTTTAAATATTTGTTTAAAACCTTCTTTGCAAATATCATGACGAACGAAATCCATTCATGACAGACACAAAAATTAAACATAACTCTGAACTTTCTTTCTTCTGATTCAGTGTTGATATTAAATATCGCTTAATAGAGCTTTAAATTAAAACTGTCTCCACCTGACCTGTTCCTACAGTGCAACCTAAAAGAGACCACGTCCTGTATGTCACCTTCCCAAAAGAATGGAAGACCAGTGACCTCTACCAGCTCTTTAGTGCCTTTGGTGAGACACACATTTTGTCTGATAATTCTGTTTGCACACAGACGCGATCTGTCGTTGTTCATCACTCGCCTTCTGCGTCTGTTCTCCACTCAGGAAACATCCAGGTTTCATGGATAGATGACATGTCAGCATTCGTGTCTCTGAGTCAGACAGACCAAGTACAGATAGGTGAGTTTGACAGAGCAGCTGAACACGCACACGGTCATCTGCACAGAAAAATGCGAAATGTCGATGCAGCCCGTTTAACGACTTCCTCTCGTCACACAGCTATGAACACCAGCCGCTATGCAGAGAGTTACAGGATTCAGACGTATGCAGAGTACATCCAGGCTAAGCAGGACAAGGAGAAGCCTGACAAGACGGTTAAAACCTGGGGAGAGGACGGCTGGGTGAAATCTCACTACACCTCCTCCACTACTGCTGGCTTTGGATATCCCAGGTACACCTGTGCTAGTATACCCTGCAAACTCTGCAGGTTTCTGCAGGTGTGCACAGTTTCTATTTTTGTTGAGGTATTTATAGTTGTGTTTTTTTTTTTTTATGTTTGTCCTTCTTCTAGGGGTTTGAGGAAACGCAGCATCAGTCCTGTTCAGGGAGAGCAGGGCGCCGGAGAGCCTCTAAATACAGATGGCTGGAGTCACTACTCATACCCGGATAGCGCAGGCAGCAAGAAGATGAAAACTGACGGTGTGTGAACGCATGCGTGCATAAGTAATTTCCTGCTGCAGCGTGGCAACATGCAGCAGGTTTTCCCAAGAAAAGTACTCGATTAGAGATGGAGTGTGGCCTGAGGGAGGGAGCAGGTGGTGTTGTGAATAATTGTCACAACCAATGAGATTAACTAATTCAAGGAAGGGTGGGCAATGTTAAAGTACATTTACAATAACTCCATCATTCATGCAAAGCCGGTGTCTTTGTTTTTAGTCTTAACCATCACATTTTTTTTTTCTCCAAATAAATGTTTTAATTTTCTTATGATCTCGTCATCAGTTACTGGCCATTGGTCTAGTTTTGGGAGCCATTTTCCCACAGGAGTCTTTTTTTTTTTTTTTTTTTTGGCCAGCACAACCCTCATGCGGTTTATCCCTCCTAATTTATTAATGCGCAGTGAATATATCCTGTATAAAGGCGCACACTTGAGGCTCTGACGTACTGGTTGTCATTGTGTTTTCTAGACTTCAGTGGACAGGCAAACGCAGAAGCTGTCGAGAGCAAGACCTCAGAAGGATGGTTAAAGACGGCGTAAGTGAAATGGCGATCATTTATTCTGTCACTCTGATTCTGTTTGCCGTCTCTTTTTTTAATGGTCGCTGTTCCCTGCAGAGATTCAGCAGGGTTAAGTCCGGGCCCTGATGAGGAGGACGAGGAGGAGGGAAGTCCTGAGGGCACTGATCCAGCTAATGATGCTGAGGGGACGGTCACCTGGCAACAAGCCATGACGACGAGGAAAGGTCAAAAGAACAAGAAAAAGAAGTCTGAAGGTGTGTTTGAACAAACGGTTAATAAGCAGGCAGATGATGGAAGGTGATCCTCTTAGTAAGACTTAAACTGTCGCCTCATAATAATCACATTTATGTTTTGTTCATATCAAAAGTAAAGTGATTTATTTGCTGTACATGCATGTTTAACATCAGAGCACAAACAGGAATTGTTTGTAACTAATGCAGCATGACTTACCGTACTGTAGATCTAATCAACAGGGCTAAGGCAAAGCTCACAGCTAACTCACTTCCTGTTGGCAGCACCCAATGCATGAGGGGAAACTGAAGTGTCAAGATGTTTATCCAAATAGAAAAATAAAAATCAACAGACGCAGTTCTATTTTTAGTCTCTAACAGCTCCTGAGGGAAATATCTGGCTCTTTAGCTGATAAATACTCTGTCTTCACCAGCTAGCTGCTAACTAAGCGTTAATAGTGGACTTGTTTTCATCAGATGGTCAGAAACACGACTCCAAACGACTGACAATGTTGCTCCATAACTGCTGGATTTGTAAATAAGCAACTGTTTCCTAACAAGTTCGCCGTGTCAACTTAAAAGGTGATGATATGTCAATGTTGTGTTCACAGCTTGTTCCCCACAAGTGACCAAAAACTCAGTTGATGCTGTTTTTTCATTTTTTGTTTTAAACAATCGGTATACTTTTTGAGATTCTGAAGTTTCAGAATGTCCCATCAATGTGTTTCTAATATCGACACAACATTGACACTCAACGTCTCTCCATTTATATACAACACAGATAAAGTATGTGTGAGTGTGTGTGTGTGTGTAGAAAACTTGCAGACATACAGGTGTCCTTTAACATGTACAGTGAAATGATGGCATTTCCGAGTAGGCTAACTTATCCTGGAAATACTATAGTAAAACTAAACGAAAAGCCAAAGTTTCAGAAGGTTAAATGTACCAATTGGCAAGATTGGTACATTTGTGTCTCATCTTTGTATGTCTCACTCTCTTTTGTGCAGGTGCTGAATCTACAACGTCACTCTTCGAGGTCCCAGAAGTCTGGTAGCGAGCGGTGAGGAGTGGAGAGGCCACTGTCCCACACTGAGCTCCAGCTCTGAGTCTCTTCATAAGCACTTGGGGCGCTCTCCTGTAAGGTTGTACATCACTGGGAGTGGTGCACGCCCCTAAAATTCATTCGTTCACTCAACAGCTGTGGATACTGCGTCCAGAGCTACCAGCCAAGCTACTTGACTGGACTATTGTAAGAGAGAACACAAGCCATAACGACAGCTGCCATATTTTGATCTTATAACAGAGGAGCAGGCAACTCTTCTGGGTAAACACACACACAGAGACACGCACACATATCACTAAAATCTAAACTCCAGAAAATGTTCATATATTCTGTGTTCAGACTGGAATCTGCCACCACAGCCATGCTATCACTTTGAGATCAATTTTAATAACCGTCACCTCAAATTAGTCTTATATTTTGTGAGTGTGGGGTGTGTGTGTGTGTGTGTGTGTGAGTTTGTGCATGTACATTTTCGCCAGTCTTTGTATCCATGTGACTCCGTTTCATAAATTGTGAGAGATAAAGTACCACTTGACAGGTCCTATAGTTTACAATGTCTGGGTTATTTAGTATTTTAATGCAGTCAAATATTTTCCATTTTAAAGAGAAAAAAAAAGAAACGTTCTGTCAACTTCCCCGGTTTTATCAACATATATAAGCTTATCAATGATAATGTGATGTTTATTATTGGTGGCATTTTGATCCTTCATAAGAGGTGCTTGTGTTTCTTTTTTGTACAGAATTGTTTTTCTTTACCTTTTTTGTGTTTAATGTTTTGTAACTGTGTCAACCTGCAACATTGTCAAAGTATGTTCACATGCAAAAGGTGTAAACGTTAAGATGACGTATACATTTTTGTATAAGAAAGTTTAAAAATCCTTAATATTTCCTTGGAAAGGGAAAAAAATTAAAGAATGTTTCTTAGTATCTCTGTTTTTAATGTCTTTTGTTCTCAAACTCACACATGGTTGTTGCACTGAACTGTAATTTAATATTTAAACACTTGCTTTTACATGCCTTTTTATTTACTAGTCTTGTTGGTTAATAGTTATTAAATTAGCTGCAAGGACTTTTACTACTTTTAAATTTTTAACAAAGATATGTTGAAATGAAAGAAAATAGAAATGACTACAGTATTTTTTTAAATAATACTTTTTATTTCAAGACTGGTGGGCCAAAACATTAAATATTTTAAAACAATTTTTAAAACATTTTGACAAGTTTTAAATTTAAAAATGTGTTTTAAAAACAAAAGGCATAAATAATTAATGTTGGCTGAATTCCATTTAGCTGCTTCACTTTTAGGAATCGTATCACCTGTGTTTTGTTTTTGTTTTTTTCCACTAACGAGTCAAATAGACGTTTTTTCACAGCAGCCATTTTGACATGAAATAGCAGGGTCAACACAGGTGTTATCAGTGATACTAATTAAGGTTCAGTTCAATTTATTTCAACATGCATGAACCAACATGCACAGAACGGGACCTTAATTAGTATCATTAATAACACCTGTGTTATCCTATTTCATGTCCAAATGAAAAGTCTATTTAGATTTGTTCCTAAAAGTGAAATGCTCGCTCATAATTATTGAAATAATTAATGAAAAGACAAAGACAGTTTGTCATAAAAACTTTAATGTACAGTATCAAAATGCATAGCTCTGATATGTTAAATACTGCTCATAGTTAAAAATGATACCATCTGTCTTTGAGTTCAGTCACCAGCTACACTTCAGCATGTCTTAAACAGAGATATGTGCCAAGTCTGACCTTCATGATTGAATTCATGCCAAACTGATTGATTTTTACATTGAAAAAAAAAACAAAGCCACACATGAATGTTCACAGGAAGCTGTACCATCATCAGAGAAAAGTTAAGTTATTCTGTAAGGCAGATATTAATTTGTAGCTTTGATTATTTCCAGACAATAAAAATGATTTCACAAATACTGTATTTGACTCAAACTTGCCTTAACATACATTTACCCAATAGAAAACTTTATCATGCAGACATACAGCTCTTTAAAAGTCTGAGGTAATAAATGGCTGTGGCACTGATTTATTTTTTTGACGCACAAGATCGGGCATCATTGGTCTTGAAGATGTTTTGATAGTGCAGGTTTACAATCATTCCCATGGAGGACCAGGTCAGCCGTTCGCCTCAAGTCGTTTGCTTGACCTCCATAAGGCACAAACCAGGAATGTGGCCATGAGCACTACAGCAGAAGAAAAAAGATGGTTTAGAAATATTTAACTTGGAGCAGATTTTCCCAGACACGACATGTCCGAGTCCTCACCTGGTGCGTCCGAGCAGAGCGACCACCGACAAGGTGCCGTCTGGGAGAGATCTGAAGAGCTTCCGCAGGCGGCGGTCCAACTTCCTCATCATGAGATCCATTTCCTGGTCCTACCAAAGATCACATATTGGAGGCTTCATTACATGTGCTCAACAAATAATAAACAAATCACAACAGGTACAAATAACGCAAGTGAACTTCATTCACATGCAATGAGCTTGAATTTCGTCAAGGAAGCGAGATGTGCCACAATGTCTTGACATAGCGTTTAAATCTAAAAAGCTCAGTTTTCACTGAGATTTTAGTCTAGAAAATAAAAAGATAATCCTTCACTGATGAAAATATGCAGCAAGAATTGACCCTGGCAGCTGAAAGGCAGAAAAATCAGTCAACTATGATGTTCAAGCATCTCCCAAACAGCTGTCATCTTAAGTTTTTCACACCCAACCGCTTGAGAACGAGGCAAAAATCTACCAAGTATACAAAACTAGAGCTTCACTAACAGCCCCAAGTGCTATGTTTACAAAAAAAAAAAAAATGGGAGAGAAAATGATTCTTCAGAGCCGGACTACTAACACAGCAAGAAAATCCAACTTTGGCTCCAGAGAAAAAGCAATTCATATGTCAGAGCAACTCTACATAGACTGCTCAGCTTCCATCAGGCTCAGCTGTACTTAAAGCGTAAAGCTAACATAAGGAAATGTAGGCTTCAACTGAAAGGAAATTATAAAAACGTTTCATTTTATTTGTTTATCTGTTGTATTGTTACAGTATGTTTCTTTTGATGGGATGTTATAACGCTAGAAAATGACAATGACAATCGCCTTTACCTGAGAGCTGATGTGCATGTGGCTCCTCTCTTCATCAGGATCCACTGTGGTGATTGGCGTTGTCATGGCAGCCCATGAAGGTAAGTGGGGTGGAGTCAGGGATGGACAGACGAGGTAGCTTTCCTTCTGGAGGTCCTCGGAGGAGGTGAGGGCTACATGTTTGCCCTCTGAACTCTCAAACTCTGGCCAGCAGAGACACACAGAGACGTTGCATGAACTCTCCGACACATACAGCGCAACAAGCAATAATCAATAAGATTTTAACTCACTTATGTGTGCATGTCTTGCATGTTTTCCAGGTTTGGCAGGCAGGACAACTCTTTCCACTGTACCAAAGTGAGCAAACGTGTCTCTGACTGTCTCCTCGGACAGTTTGGACTTAGTGGCAGTGTGCTGCAGCCGTGTGCCGTTTATTTTAGCAGCCGTTGAACCTTTTGCATCCGACGTGTGTCCATTGACCTTTGCAGAAATGTGTATGCAATCAGCCATACTGGGGTTTAATTTAACAGCGTAGAGGTGACTGGCATTCAGACTGTCACCCATCAAAGCATCAAGAGTCAAATCCAGGTCCAGCATTGACTCATAAACAGGCCTCTGGACCTTGAAAAGGAACACACAAGCAAACATGTTGGAGATACAGGCTACAAAAACTTCAACATTTAACTGCGATGTAAAGGGAATAAGTAACAGAAAGAGAGTTACCTTGATGGACTGTCCCTGCATTTTAAGTCCATTCAAAGTTTTTATAGCCAGCACGGCTCCCTCCAGCAGCTCAAACTCTACCTCTGCATGAACCTGAGGACCAAACATGTCAGAAAATATATGTAAGATCAACAAAGCCAAAATCCAAAAAGAGGAAAAGAACAGATCTCTTTTACAGCTCGAGTTCAGCAGAAATTATCACCATGTCTTAAGAGGTATTCAGTTGTTAATGAGAAATATAAATACAAATATCAGCTTCTTAAATATAAACTAAAGGATCATAATGTAGGCAAGATATACCCTGACAGCTGAGTTCAGCATCTTGATTTTTCGAACTGCTCCACAGCAACGAAACAGCTGCCTCACTTCCCTCTCAGAGAAACCTGCAGGAAACGGCCCAGCAAACACGACACACATATCTCGAAGGTTTGCACACACCTGCAGGATAAACACACACGTTAATCAGTACTAAAAAAAAAACAAAAAAGAATCTCAGACACTAAATTCATCATGTTCTGAAAAAAAAAAGCCTCACCCTCTGGTACTGCTGCTCGTCTGCAGGGATGCACCTCTTCAGATAGTCAGAGGAGGAAGAAAACTGGAGCACCGAGAGGAACGGACACTTGGTCTGTCTCCTGAAAGAGGCCAACACCTGAAGGGGAAGGGATAAAGTAAAATAGGTGGAGAAAAACAAGAGCAAGAGTTAAGAGGATGGAGAGGAAAAAGAAGAAAGGCACAAGACATTTAGTGAGAGGAAGAAAAAGAGGGAAAAAGGTGCAAATGCAGCAGCCTCTCACCTCTAATTTAAGAAATGACATTAAATCTGAAAGATATATGTTCACATTTACCATAATCAATCATAATCAAAGCCACCTCATGAACAAAAAGAGCAACTTCATCCATCTCTCCTCTCTCTGTGTCATTTTATTGTTTATTGTCAAATTAGGCAGGAATGCAGCTATCATCAAAAACCCAGAGAGCTGAAGATATTCACAACTGAATGTAGACAGGCATCCTGACATCTAACAAACAGGTAAACCAACAAACCCTTTATGAGGACTTGAAAACAGATCAATGCATATTTTGTGTAGAGAACAAAGCAGATCTCAAGTGTTTCATCAGGTAAAGGTCAGGAGGCAGTAGTAGTAGTAATCATGTCTCACCTCTTTGTCAGAGTTGTGCCACATCTGATTGGACACATCCAGTTTGACGTCAGAACGCTTTCCTAAAAAGGCTACTGACCGGCCGAGTGTTTGTAATATGTCAGCGAACCTGCCCAAGAAATAAATACAGAGAAATAGTCAAATATAGTTGCAGGAAATGTGAGAAAGTGTTTCCATTAGTGATAGAAGCAGCGCTGGAAGACGTGTTCAGATCCTTTACTTAAGTAAAAGTAGCAGCTGTGAAAATACTTTAAGTATGTAAGTATTATCAGCTAAATTACTTTAAGTTTGTAGCGTGGCTGTCAGATGTAATCTCAAAAGTCAAAGTTAATGAGCTCCAAAAAACCCTATTTTCAGCTTTGGGACGATGCATTTCACAAATACTCCACGAGGGTTTATTTATTTTAAGAATTGAAGAATTTTCAAAAATAATAGATAAATGTAGTGGAGTAAAAAGTAAAGTGTAGTTAGCCTCTGAGATGTACAATAGAGAAGTACAGTACTTGAGTAAAATGTACTTGGTTGCATTCCACCACTGGACAGAAGATACATTTTTCTCCGAGCTGATCATCTCTGATATTCAGCATCGCGTGAAACCTCATAAACCTTTTTTGTTTTAGTCGAAATGATTGTAAAGAACAACACAGACATTTGTGGAACATTCCAGACAAAGACAGAGAGAGATTCAGGTACACTGACTCAAACTAGGTCCACACTGAGCGAGTTAAATCTGAAAAGCAGTGAGCGTACTGCAGTGTTTTCAGGTCATTTTCAGGGCACTGAGAGGTTTTCTGTGTCTCAGGTGGTTTACTTCATTGTTTTTTCAAAAGCTACATCTTAAACTAAAACATGAGCGCTGTGTTTTTGTATTGATCCAACATGGAGAGAAAAACCCAGAGGAAACATGTGGTTTACCCGACTTATTGTGGACATGGTCTGAGTAGCTGAAGTGAGATGTAAAGAAATCAAAGAGGTTTGCAGGTTATATAACGTACTGTACCTGTGACTCGGTGTGGGTGCACAGTCAGGCTCCTCCACTATTGTATATCCCCACAGCTCCTCCAAGTGAAGTTCTACAACCTGACAGTGAGCATACACACAAAGTCTTATATCAACTGTGTGTGTGTGTGTGTGTGTGTGTGTGTGTGTGTGTGTGTGTGTCTGTGTGTGTCTGTGCCTCTGTGTGTGTTAGAAATGTGTTACCTGTCGAGGTCCTGTTTTAATAAAGTACTGGGCCAGCTCCAGGGCTGCCAGAGCATCCTCAATGGGATTATGACCCTTCTTCTCTTCAGTTTGTATTTTCCTCCTGGGACACAAGTGGAAAATGTAATTATTACCCATGGTGTGTGAGAGACATAGAGAGGGGAGAGAGAGAGGGGAGAGGGAGACAACTTACTTCAGCACTGTCTCGGCCAGGACCTTAAGTTTAAACCTCTGTCCAAACTCTCTCCTGTACAGCAGTGAGGTGTCGATTACATGCTGGTGGATCAGCTGCAGGGAGGACACGAACACAGTACAAGTCAAAACTTCAACTTTTGACCTGAAAATGATTGCTGCCATGAAGTTACTTTACAACTGAAGCCATTTTGAGATCTTATAATATTGACAAGTTTTAAATAATGACGTTGTGTCACACATCTCACTATTTACAGCAATACTTTTCATCGCTTGGACGCTTTGTGTTCTTCCATATGGCGCAGATTCAGGCAGGGCATTTGCATGGAGAAGCAACAGAAGCAAACATGAAAAGTGACCCTGACACACCAAGACAAAACGAGGAGCTTGTACCTAAAAGACGAGCTACTTATGTTGTAAGGACGTGGTTTGGGTTTGAAATGTCAGAAAAGAAAGACCAGATAAAAAAAATGTACTTGCACTGTACTTACTGTAAATTATGAGATGATAATTAACATAAAATATTCAAAATGTAATAAGAAATAGATCTTTCCATGTGGTCATTTTATATAAACTATGTATTCCTTGAATTTGCAGAAAACGTGATATTCTGTGATATGTATCGTTATCTGGATATGAAATATCGGGATGTGACAATTTGGTCCCTAAAATAAATATCTTCATGTTTCATATTCTGCTGGATTTGATCAGTTCAAGCCACAGATGTGCATTTATTATACTGAACATATATATGGTTTTATATTTAGCTTACAACAGTGTCAGTGAGGCAGTGTGTTCAGGTCTGCTGTGTGCTCTTCTCCATTTTAAAAGCCCTGTGTCTCTGACCAGATGGTAGTAATGGGAAGTGTTGATTAAGGGGCCGATCAGTGTCATTTGGTATTGTGAGTGCTACGCGTGTGATGGCTCGGTTGTTTGTGTCGGAGAGACTGAGTGTGGGAAGACAGATGGGTTTGGAGGCAGTGTGTGTGTGTGACGCAGGTAAGTGTGTCTTGACAACAAGTCTTATTCTTACTAGGTCAGTTTGGAAACACAGTTGTGTACAGAGCTAAGCATCCAAAAGAAAGGGGCCTTTATATGCATAAAAACTCCAGTGTTGTTATCAAAAGAATACTGTAGCAGACAGCGATGCAGTCCACTGTATTCACGGTGTCTTTAAAGACTGTACATGATGCAGGCATGTGTTTGCTAAACACACAGATACAAAGCTTCCCCTGACCTCAACAATCCCAAAACCCCCCCCAAAAAAGAACACCTAACTTCAGCCATGTTCTGATAATTATATTGTTACGAGTAGAAATCAAAATGTCCATCGTAACTCACTTTCAGAGCCATCAGGTCGTTGTTGAGCGAATGGCCGACCAAAACTGCGTCACTTGGCAGCAACGTCCTAAGTTTCACTTGAACGTCCCGCAAGGTGGTCGTGATTGATCGCAGCATAGCCGCAGTAATACCAGAGAACCTATCAGAAAGCAACAAAAATGTATTTTAAGACAGTGATTGATGTTGGTTTTCAAAAATACAAGCTTTTTTTTTTTTTTGTGGGTGTGTGTGTGGGTGTGTGTGTGTATACCTGGTGAGGTAGTCGAGGATTCGGTTCTGAGGTTTCACCAGCTCGTCCAGCACACAGCTCCCATCACTATCCACCACAGAAACACGAGCCAACTCGTATCCCTTTTCTGTTAGACACTGAAGCACAACATTAGCACACTCATTCACTGTTGGAGCAGGGATGGAAATCTTGGAGTGACTCAACAGCATTGTGCCCATAAAAGCGATGATATCACAATTACGAGATGCTAAGAAATGCTGAATAAATGGAGATGGCACTAGAGAGTTAGGACCACGAGATAAATTAAATCCCCCTAATCTGTCAGTATATCGCTTAAGATGTATATCACAATAATGGTATCTGTCTATCATGACTGAATGGTGCATGGACTTGTTTGAAACTGAAAAAAGTGTGAATTAAATATATAATTGAGAGCATCTCACCATTTCACAGTCGAGTCCGTACAGAGGGCTGCTGTCAGTCACACAGTCAACACTGTCTGCGCACACAAACTCCTCAAAGCCTGGCATCCCTGTGTCGGAAGGAACAAAAAGAACAAGAAGTGAGACGGTAAAGATGCATTCTCTTTCTCTCTGTTTAAGCTTCTCATCTACACTAAACCGCCGTTTGAGCTTTTAGTAAACAAATCTATGCAGTTGCCAATTCATGACACTTAATTTCCTACATGATGAACTGAAGGCTTCATATAGACCCTGTTATCTGTGATTGGCCCCAAAAATCCTGATTGAAGCACCCTTAATAATAAGACATAGTATAAATAGTATTTTATATTTGAAATCGAAATCCTGTGGGAAACACTGAGATGTCATCAGAGAGAGAAAGACACTCACCTTTGACAGGAAAGTGTCTCCTGATCATCTCCTCCTGAGGGAGAACATACGCTGTCAGTCCTCTCATCTGTGTCCCAAACTTGGTGATTACTGGGTGACTCCTCAGTGCTGCAGCAGTGTACAATCACACACACAGACAGATAAATGAGAACAAGAGCAAAAAAAACATGATGAGAAAACACAAAACTACAGCTGGGAGATATAAAATTATTGACTAAATGCCACAATATAATAATGTGATGATATTCTGTGGATCAATATTAGAGAATTCAGGAGATAACAACAGACAGGAAGATTATTTTGACTAACAGTCAATTAGACTTCAGAAGTATTTAATGATAGCAGCCTTTAAAAACCAGGAACAGGCAAAGTCATGGGTTACATCATCATTTTTTTGATTCATCTACCCACACTCTCACCTTTGTGTATTTGACTGCTTTCACTTTGTCTCTGGGAAAGAGACAGAGCTTCCGATTTAGGAACTTCACTACTGAAGATTCCTGACGCCAGGTCGGAAGTTGTTGGATTAAAGGTGACTCTCTAATCCAGCCAAATAAAAAAAAAACAACAACCACACAAAACACAGACATTGTGAATAATCATTTTCCACATTAAATAATCATGTCATGTTACATTCACGTCACCTCTGGTTACTTACAGTGGTGTAATTGGTCCTGAGGTGCTGCAGAGTGAGGTAGTGTTTGTAAAAGTGACTCTGTGTCAGGCCCTCCACGATCACCACATTCACAGCTTTAATCCTCTTCTGATGGAGGAGACGACACCAACTACAAGAGACACATGGGAAGCATAAGTGGGGTAGTCTGCGGCACAACAGGCTTAAAATAGATCATTTAGATTATCACTCGAGCACAGGGACGCCGTATAAGTACATTACAGAGAGTTATTTGATGGGAGCTGATACGATCTTACAACCGCAGTCATCACCTGGGCTGTTTAATGCCACCTGTTCTCCCCAGAGCAGCATAATGCAACAGCTCCGTCAGCTCGTTCAGTGTAATTGGTTGTTGAAGGTGGTCGAGCAGCACGGAGATCCTTGGTGAGCGGGAAGAACGTCCACACTCCGGCGTCTCCTCGCCTCCCTGCACAGTTTTTAATCTCTTGGCATCCTCGTGTGCTGTGGAGGCGACGCTCTTTCTTTTCTTTCTGTTGCATGTTGCTGCTGCTGCTGCTGCTGATGATGATGATGGTGATGATGGTGATGGAGGCTCCATGTTAAGTTTCTACTAGGAGATAAAAAAGAAGCGAATTTGTCTCCTGGCTGTCAATGTCCAACTGCAGCATTTCAGCACACATTTAAATACATCTAATTTGTATTTTATTTAGAAAGTTATAACAAGGAGGTTTAGCTAACTAGGACTGTGTATCGAAGCTGTATTGACCAAAATGTGTCAATAAGTTTGAATTTCAAAAACTGTCAATTACTATTAAATGAATTAAATGCTTTAGATGTTGTTTACTTATTCTTTAATCAGATATTTCCTTGTTTAAATCATGCATTTTAAACTGTGTTGGCTTCGTGCTAAGACAAAATAAACACAGAGAAAAAGATCAAGAACTTCGATTTCTTCAGATCACATTAGGGTCACCTGAGCCAGCGCCTTTAATTCAGCAGAGTTCCGGGAAGAGGCAATGTCCCAGGTTCATTGTTGTTTTACTGACTCACGCTACAGGCTAATCTAGCACATAGTGATTACAGATTACATTAGTCAGAAACAAACGGCGTCTTCCCATCAGTGTCTCTCTGCTGAAGGATCATTAGCGCATCTCTTCTGGTTCTGGCCTACATTACACAGCTTTTGAACTGCAGTTTTTGAGTGGCTCTCGTTAGCCTTTTCTGGAGACATTCACCCTAACCGTGACCTGGCCATCTTTGGATGCTCTGCAGAGGCTTTTGAGCTGCCGCACAACTTGCAGATTGCTTTATAGCGAGGAATAGTGACTTATTCTCCTGACCTGGAAGTCTACCTCTCCCCCTTACTTTGCACATTGGCTGAAGGAAATGTTGTCGATTATACAAATGGAAAAACTGCTTCTGCACAAACCCAATACATAAAACAGATTTGAGAGAACTTGACGACCTTTCTTGGCACAGTGTCACATGACTCTATCATTGAGTATGGTTTTTGATTTTATTCATTTATTCATGTAATTTTACCTTGCTCCTGAGACATTAATATTGCAAAAACTTTGTTTGGACAGAATATTTATCTTGTAAACTGTTTTTGTTCAGTTTAGGAGGAGGAGGAGGTGTAGGTGGGGTTTTTTATGCTTTCATCAAAGATAAAAACATCCCTCATGCCTTATCACATACCTATGGCATGAAATAACTTTAAACAATGATAGTTTTAATACAGTTGAAATAATTTTGCAGATAATCTACAACAAAAACAGGAGAGACAAAAACAGGAGAGACAGAGCGTGTAGAAAAACATGCCTACGGTATAATACTTAATCTAAGGCACCGAAACATTAGCAAACATTTGGTAAACTAATATTCTGGAACAATTTCACGCTTCACCAACTGGAAGCTAACTACAACTGGAGCTGATTGTAGAGCGAAGGATGCTCCATGAACTTCTCACAGGAAATCACCTCCTGCCCACTGCCATCATAATCTATGATGACTCCCCTCTGTGCACAGAGAGGAGACTCATCCTCTGACACTTCTCTGAAGGGTAGATACTGGATGATGGACATTTAACAGATAACTTGCACTGACTCTTTCTCCGAATAACAATGCACATTTTATTGCACAAAGTTACTGTACAGAGTTTATGTATATTTTTCTTTTGTATATTTTATACTGATAGAGCTATATGCTCTCCCTTTTAAACCTATTTATACTGTAGCCACTTAAAACTCTTCCTCATGCCTGTTTTGTGGTGTAATACATGCAACTGCAGCTGTAACACTCAATAAAGTATCTCTCTATCTATCTGGCTGGTTGTTAACTATGCAGCAACACAGTGATTATTGGAATGAATACTTAATTGACATGGTGTTATCTTTGTGGTACTTTATGTCATTTTAAGGGGAGGTGAGCATTAAAAGCTAAGTATCTAGCAACTGTATGATAATGTATTTGTTTTATATCCTCTGCAACTGTCAGATAAAGTTAAATAAACTGGTTCAGGGCTCAATAATTACACAGAAAACACTACACACTTAGCTAGCTAACACTTTATAAGAGCGTACACTTTAATTTAGGAGTATTTATAAGTTCATTGTAGTAACAAGAATTAAAAATGTGTAAATACCATATGTTAATGGTCCTGTGGGCTCCACATTCATGTTTTTCTTCACTGGTAGTGGCTAAAAACACATGGTTAAAGAGCAGACAACACTGCACGCTACAATGTGTGATGTAAAGTTAAAAACACGAGCACTACTTCCGGTTTGTGACTTTAAAAATAAACTAAAAGATTAGCCGTTGTAGCTAAAATATGATATATATGACAGTGTTTAGGTGACAAACTCTTAGATTAAAGATGAGATTTGTTATATGTCGGGATATAAAATGTTTTTTATTCGTGTTGTTATATGGGCTGCGTGTTAAATCAGTACGCCATGCTTTTGTTTTGGTAAAAAAAATATATGGTAAACCGGAAGTGCCGTTCGTTCAGTTTCGATAACCAGATCGATGATTTGACTTGCAGCCCCGATGAATCCACCGCAGATTGATGGATGAACGTTTGAAAAAAACAGCGCGGCTCTCGCGGTGTTTGTCTGGTGACACGACCTCTTTATAGTTTTATATTTATGTGTTAAAGTCACCTGCTTAAATTCAGGTTATCGCTAACGTCATGTCTACAAAGAAACTGGCCAAGTAAGTCACAGATTAACGTTAGCGTTTAGCGTTAGCCAGCAGCTAACATGGACAACAAACAAACAACATGGCGTGCTGCGATAACCTTTAATGTTTTAACAACTAACGTTAGCTACGTTACTCATCTCTGTAATGCTGCGTGCTTGAATATTAAGTTTAACCTTTCTGTGTTTGAAATGGTCAACAGTACTTTACCTTTCCTGCCTCCTACAGAGAGCTGGGATTATTGAGGCAGCGGAGTCAGTCCTCTAATGGGTTAAAGAAATCACTGCTAACAAGTAAGTCTGATTATTTCCATAGATAATATGGTCACTTTCTATTTTTTATCTAGTTTTTGTATAGATGTTTAGCACGGGTTAACTTCTTAACACAGTTATATATTTATTTTCTATGCAAATGTTTAACTCCCCTGCACATTTTTTAACTTTTACAGTTTAACTCCTCCACATTTTTAATTCCCCTGTACATATTTAAATCATATGCAAATGTTTAATTTTGCTACAAATGTTTAATTTCTCTGTACATATTTAAATTTAGATCTATCTCAGGTTAGTTTTAATGTATGGATACTGTGTTATAGGTTAATTCTAATGTATGTTTGCTACTGGATGCTTGAATTTCCTTCGGGATCAATAAACTATCTATCTATCTATCTATCTATCTATCTATCTATCTATCTATCTATCTATCTGTCTCAGATCAAATATTTGCATACCTGATTGTGATTGATTTTGAGTCAACTTGCTGGAGGAAGAAAAACAACTACACCCAAGAAATTAGTAAGTATATATTTATATGTTGAATATGGTTTCTTTGTCTTTTTCACCCTTATTGCTCTGCAAATTGCTCAACATAATGGACGATAACTCACATCCACTACATGAGCTCCTGATCAAACAACAGAGCAGATTAAGTCAGAGGCTCCTGCAGCTCCGCTGTAAAAAGGACTGCTACAGGAAGTCATTCCTGCCCACTGCCATCACTCTTTATAATGACTCAGAGAGAGGAGACTCGGTCTTCATTTTTACCCAATTTTGAGACCTAATTTCATAAACTTGTTGATATTTTTAATCATTCAAATTTGACTGGGTGGTTAATAACACTTTCTTCTTTGGTCTGACAAACTCATAAGAACATATTTATTCTTACTACACATAACTTGCATTGACCTTCTTGACCAATATTGCACAATGTGCATCTTTGCACAAGTTATTGTACAGCGTTTATGTATATTTTGTATGTTTCCTACATGGATGTAACAATATGTTCTGTATGTTCTTGTATTTATACTGTGATTATACACTTTAACTTTATCTACCTCATGTCTTTTCGTACATATCATGTGCCTGCGTTTGTAATACTTATTATAAATCTTATTATTTTATCTGTCTATCTTTCGCTGATGTTTGTCCCTCTTTCCTTTTTTCCTTCTATGCAGTTGAGTTTCCTGCTGTCCTGCTGAACACATCTACAGGGGAGGTCGAGTCTGAGTTTCACACTTATGTTCAACCTCAAGAGCACCCTGTTTTGTCTGAGTTCTGCACTGAGCTGACCGGTATCACACAGGTAATAGGCAGAAATACACTTATAAACATGCCAGTGCACTCTCTGGTGCTGTGGACTGCATATAGTTTTGCCTTACATCTGACTGCTCCTGTTCTTTTTCTTCACAGATGCAAGTTGAGGCAGGAATCCCCCTTCAGATTTGTCTTTCTCGGTTCAGCCGCTGGCTGCAAAACCTGCAGCTCAACATGGGTGTTGTCTTCCCCAACAGACAACAGACATCTAATGCATCTTCAGCTTCTCAGAAACTGTGTACTTTCCTCACATGGTCAGGTAAAAATCAATCGTATTGATCTATGATTCTTATGGTAACCTTCAGCTATCATAAACCAATCACAATTGGTCTCTGCCTCAGTTATTGAGGATGTTTTCTACATTGGAGACCTGCCTTATACCAACCATGACAGCATGGTTTATTTTCACCTTGTTTTATTTTTAAAGTTTTAATTAAATATTAATTTTGCCAGAACACATTTAATTTTAACGTTCCTCCATCTGCTTTGCATATCAGACTGGGATCTTGGAGTTTGTTTGCAATACGAGTGTAAACGCAAGCAGCTCCATAAACCTGATGTGCTCAACAGCTGGATAGACCTGAGGAGCACGTACAGGGTAAGTGGAAGCTCACTCGCTTTGTCTTTTACACCTCTGTTCTCTTTCATGCTTTCTCATTCATGGCTATGCCTAGAAACCGTGTAGTGCATCAGTTATTTTCTTTATGGCTTAGTCTATAAAATAAATTACATATTACAGTTATGTCAAATTCCCATTTCAAGTTACAGAAGAGAAGAGTGCAAAGTTATGACATGTAACCCGTAAAAGCAGCAAGTCACATGTTAGAATCTGTAACCAGAGACAAAAGTTGTCCAGAACAAATGATTATTTGATTAAACAAATCTTCACAGATTAAACTTTTTGTCAATTAATCAATCACTTGGCCTAGGCTAATCACTCTGGACTAGGCCTAATCATTTCAGCACTACTCATATTGTGATTAACCCATTGTTTTGTATTTTTCAGCTATTTTACGACCGGAAACCCAAAGGCCTGAACGGGGCACTGCAAGATCTGGGAATACAGTTTTCAGGGAGAGAACATTCTGGTATATATAAAAAAAAGTTCTTTTGTCAAAATAAATCTTAAACTAAAAATAAAGATTTAAACTTAATCCTGTGTGTCTTGTTTTTCTTCTTTTCTCAGGTTTGGATGATTCCCGAAATACAGCTCAGTTGGCAGCGAGGATGATGAGGGATGGGTGTGTGATGAAGATCACTAGGAGCCTCGTGACGGTGAGTGGCCGCCGTCCAACGATGCGTCCCAACTCCTAAATCATTGGCTCCCCTCTTCTGTCTCCACAAGACAAAACCTGTTACGATGACTATATGGAAGAATGTTTAAGTTTGTCATGAAGTTTTATTTTATAAATAAGCAAATATATTATTAACTGCACAACTGGACTGTTGCAATATCATACACAGATATTTATACTCTTTACTCAGGTTTTTAAACTTTTCTACTTCATGGTTTATATTTTGTATTTGTACCTTGTCATTTGCTAGTGCAGCAATTCTAGTATTGTAAGAAAATGTCGCTTAAAATATGAAATAAAGCTTTCTGGACACAAGAGAGACATATATACAGCCAGAATTTATTTGACAATGGGTGATGGGTGAAGTTACTGATGATATCTTGTCTTCTTCTTTTAGAGCCCGTCAATGGTCAAACCCATGTTTGGAAACACAGCTACAGACAACCAGAAAGAAAAATCCAACACAGCTAAAAAGGAAAACACACGTACCACAAACAAACCCTCATTATCCAAGATTCCTCCCAAATCTTGTCAGATAAAATCATGTACAGAGGTAATGATGAGGGATTTAGGTCCAAAGGAGAACTCAAGTTCAGCTCAGGAATCTGTTCAAAGCCTGATCTCACCAGTGACACTGCTGAATGGTACGACTATGCCACTGTGGGGAAACTGCAGGAGGTCAGTTACTGCAGAGGCTGCCGCTAATATTTCCTCTTTGGTTATGAGAAATTGTGCTTCACCACACATTAATCAACAACAACAACAACAACAACAACAACAACAACAACAACAGCAGCAGCCTTGTTCTGTGTTCTACTACTGTGGGCTGCCTTTCAAATCAGTCTAAGACAAACCGGCCCGCAAAAACAGATGTAGCAGTCGGACTCGTGGAGGAGGAGGATGGTGCAGAACTTTTAGTGGAAACAGAGGACAGGTGTAGTTCGTATGACGCTGTGGTGTTGGAGAGTGGTGATGAAGGTGAAGTTTATGTATCAGAAGTTGACAACAGATGTCACGTTCAGGAGGAGCCTGATAATACACATTCACCAGGCGGTCAGGTCACGTTCGGGAACAATATGAGAGTTGCAAACAACTTTGAAACTGAGAAGATGATTAGTGAGTCAACAATGTTTTTTTCTGCAAAGAAGTTGGCATCCCTCCTTGTCCCATCCATGTCCAATAGCTCAATTGTAATCAGTAAGCCTTCAACAACCTCAGAGCCCAGTACTCATTTTGCTCACCCTAACCCAACAATGTCATTTTCCGCAAAGACGTTGGCATCCCTCGTTAATATGTCGAATAGCTCAATTGTAATCCGTAAGCCTTCGACGATGTCAGAGCCCAGTACTAATTTTGCTGTGCCTAAAACTGTTACTGGCTCCAAATCAAAGCAGCACAAAACAGGACATAAAAACTCTCTACAAGAAAAGCCCAACGAGCCCCATAAAAACTCTGAAACAGACACACCCTTTCTGTTCAGGCACAAACTCTCCATGCCAGAAAAGACCTCCACCCCTATTTCCTCATTTTTCAGGTCCAAACTGTTCGTCACACAACACGCCAACAAAGACACACCAAAGTCTTCCTTTACCGTCTTCACTGACCCAGCAAAACCCTCCGATCCCTCCTCACATGGCTCGTTTTGCACCTCCAAGAATGTCCTCTCCTCCTTGTCTACCAACACATTTTCCTCATGTACCAATCGTTCCTCCATTTCTGTGACAATGAAAGGACGGAGGATCACATCCCCACTGTGTGCGTGTGGGCGGCGTGCGAAGCGGCAGGTAGTATCCAACGGTGGTCCAAACCACGGGCGAGGTTTTTACTGTTGTCCGGTGCGCCGGTCGGGCAGTGGAGGGAAGATCCAGAAGGGATGTGAGTTCTTCAAGTGGGAGTCTGCTCTGATGAAGAGCTCAGTGGCCTCTCCTGCTGCTGTTGGGTCCTCTGTCTCACTCTGTCACATCAACTCGACTATGAGCTGTCGTCCACCTCAGAAGTCCATGATAAGAAAGAGCTATTAAGTAAAAAAAAAAAAGTATGTTGTACCTCAATCACAGACTTTCTGATGTGATAACAATGCACCAACTGCCTCCAAAGACGGTTCCTCAATACGCATTTTATCAACTTGTTTCACCTTTTTATATTTTGTAAGAAAAAAAAAGGTAAAATCTGAATAGATAAGCTCGAAGACAAGCACAGTCTTTATTCTGTTGCTGCCATACCCTCAGCCAGAGGGGAGATCTGCTTTTATCACCTACATGCAGCAAATCAAAGCTGTTTACTTTATATTTAATTGGTGAAATGATGAATGCTCATTAATTTATTGATTCTAGTTTGGACAATTATTTGGCTTTTTGTCGAGTTAAAATGTCCCTTCTTTTCGTTACTTATCATTCATTGCTTTTCTGTATTTCACGTTATAAACTGAATACTTGTAATGTCTGTTTGTTGCACTTTTATACATTTTGGGACTTAAAAGTGTAACAAGCATGAATGAATAATGACAAATAATTAAATTAATTCATATGATGTTAATGACATGGATTTTATTGAAAAACAGATAAATCAACCAATTATGAACACTGATAATAAACTTAATTCTTTCTATGAATTGTGTAGTAAATATACTATTTTGAAATTGTGCTCAAATGAAGTGTTAAATAAAATAAAGTGACTTTTAGTCATGATTTTGTTTCTTGTTTAAATCTTGATTTTGCTCTTGGGTTTGACAGATGGATGTTTTTATCAGTGGCGGAAGAATTAATTTTACTTCAGTAGAAGTAGCAATACTACATTTATTGTTGCAGTGGTATATGGTATGAAAACTGGTGGTTATTATACCGCACACATTTGCTTATCGGCAGCACTGAATTCCGCTGTATTATTTAAAAATATAGGACATCATATTTGTGTTCAACACAAAAAAAACATTTGTTTTAATTACTTTGTGTTACATATAAATGAACCAACATGCGTATCTTTATTCTTGAAAGGTGTATATAACTTTTTATTTTTTCTAATTCAAGTATATCTTAAAGTTTTTCTAAATATTTCTTATTTATGAGTATTTTCTTACCCACTTTTGTGAGCTGTAACCAGAGCAGTCTGTTTTAATTATTTTTATCTTATCTTATAGGTGGGGCTAATTTTACTTGTTATCTTACCTATAATACATCATAATCTATTAGTGATATTTTATATTAATTACATATCTTGACTTGAAAGTTGACTATCTTGCAAAGCAAATAGTAATTAGAGCTGTCAAAAATCTAGTTGAATAAAAAAGCACTATATAAATAATATAGTAGTTGAATATGTGTCATTTAAATGTTGTTAAATTCCACCTTTTTAATATATATTAGGTTTACAGAACATATTCAGTCACTGGGAATAATCAACAGACGCGAAGTGTTTCGCGGTAACGTCGTAGACTTTTGTCCCTCCTCGCACGCCGTACTGGACAAACCGAAAAACGTGCTATGTTGTGAGTGAATGAGACGTCGTTTGTTGAAGCAGCTTCACTTTCGGCTCAAACTCACGTCAACACGGACACACTGCATCACTTTGTCAACTTCACATGGCTTTTACGTCGTAGCTTTAACATCTACACACGCTCGTGTAAGCCTCAGCCGCTCAGCTAAAGCCGAAGAGGGGGGGCAGTAACCAAAACAAGGAGGTAACCCGCCGCTGTTCAGCTTGAATATAAAGGTTTTTGACTCGTCTGCTAACATGTCGGCCGTGGCAAACGACTCGAGGAAACGGAGCAAGAAGCGGTACGGAGCCGGGCACCACAACAAGCGGTGGAAGGGCTCCCGGGAGCTGGAGGTGGGCATGCAGGGGATCCTCATCACATGCAACATGAACGAGAGGAAGTGCACGGCGGAGGCCTTCAATCTGCTCAATGAGTACGCAGACAAGCTGTACGGGCCTGAGAAGGTGAGTCCAGCAGACACACTTCAGTATTCACTTTTAGACATGTGAGAGCCCCTACAGACGAGGCAAGTTAGTCAGCTGCCACCCTGTCACAGTTAAGATAAATAAAGTGCATGTGTGATCATGTTTAATTTTATTTATAACTACATTTTAGTTCTATTTTCAGTGTGCACATCCCTGTGACAATAGACTTAAATCCACTACTTGTGTTTTTAGTGTTTAGCCAGTAAGTATGAATGAACTGCAATGGGGTGTACTGCTGAAACTATTGATCAACTGACAGAAAGTTAGTTACACAGTTTTGATAATCCATGAACTGTCACTCAATCTTTAAATAAAAAAAAAAATGGTGAAATATTTTGATGAATTTCTTGTTTTATCTTTGGATTTTGAGCCCACTCACCTTGTATCAGTCTGATTGTAGCTCGATCTGGCAGGGTGTCAGGTGTGTTCAGGTATAACAATGGTTGCTTAACTTAACTTGTAATATTAAATGCTTTTACTTATCCACACACATTCATACGCAGATGCAAGGTGCAAACTGGTCATCAGGAGCGATACATCACTTCATGTGTTACTAAGCTCACCTATACATGTCACAGCCATCAGGAGCAATTTGGGGTTCAGTGTCTTCCTCAAAGACGCTTTGACCGGCCTGTGGGAGCCGCGATTCAAACAAGAGGCTTTACTCATATAGGCCCGAAATAATGCCATGCACACACAAAGGGCTCATGAACATGCAACTGTGGAGAGATGGTGGAGTGATGGGCAGCCATGTAGCAGCACCCTGGACCAGTTAGGAATTTGGTACCTGTCTTAACGGCACCCTGGCAGTGCCCAGAAGGTGAACTGACACCTTTCCAGCTACCAGTCCACACTCCATACTCTAGTCCATGATGGACTTGAACAATCCCAAGCCAAGGCCCCACGGACTGAGCTACTGCCGCCCCCCATACTGCTGGGATTACTAAATTATTGCCCCCATAGTAGATCAACGTGAGCAACATGTAGTCTGTCATGTCTCTCAGCCACAACACAGGAAGAATGCCTAATCTGACACAGTGACCACCATAACAGACAAAAATATCTTGTAGTCTGACCCCGGCATTGCACTCAAACTGATACTGATAACATGGTATTAATAAGTTGCCACTTTCATCATCACAGTTGCAAGATAACAATGGAAGCAGCAGTGACGAAGAGGAGGCTGATGAGGAAGATGTTGATGTCGCGCTGAAGAAGGAAGTGGCACAGCTGCAAGCATCTGGAGCTAAACAGGAGAGGCGTTTCCAGGCTTTGGACAGCGGAGCGAACAACGTGATCTTCATCAAAACTCAAAATCTGGGTAAGTCCTTTTTACTTCATTGACGTGATGTATTTTTGTCTTTTTGAATTATTGTGGGCACAATTTGTTTTGTTTTTTTTCTCTCATAGAAGCTGACAAGCTGGTTCATCACATCCTGTCTGATCTCCACAGCACCAAGAAGAAAAAGTCACGCGTGATCCTTCGAATGCTACCAGTGAGAAGCTAAAAGTTTTCAAATAACTAAAGTTTAAACCACAAAACAGAGACTGCAGTTTTGAGATTTTTTTGACAGACACCTCTAATGGTGTGTGTAGACAATCTTATGTTCATTTTGTTTAGAGAAATGAGGTACAGTTGTTTAATCCCCGCCATAGCCATCAAAATTATTGTTAAAATATATATCAAGACTAAAATAATCATGAAGTTTTATGCTGTCTTCTGCGGTGTCTTATCCTCGTTTTCATTTTAACCAGGTAACTGGGACATGCAAGGCCTTCCAGGACGACATGGTGAAGTACCTGACAACTTTCCTGGAGCCTTGGTTCAAAACTCCAAACTGTGCTACCTACCAGATCGCCTTCAAGGCGCGCAACAGCAGCCACAACAAGCGGGACGAAATCATCAAATCAATTGCAGGTAGTGTTGGACTCGAGGTGTTTTTGTTGGTAATATGACCTGATCATTTTGTCATTTTGTCCTTTTGATTTCTGATCATTCCAGGTCTTGTTGGGAAGCTGAATCCGAAGAATAAGGTTGATTTGACGAACCCAGAACTGACAGTCATTGTGGAGGTCATCAAGGCTGTGTGTTGCATCAGTGTGGTAAAAGACTATACGCTGTACAGAAAGTACAATGTCCAGGAAGTGGTAAAGGAGGACATACCAAAGCCTGATGTGACTGCAGCAAAAACAGAGTCGAATACAGCTGAGGAGAAGGAGAAACACGACGCAGAGGAGACGAACAAAGAAGAGAAGAAAGGCGAAGAAGACAGTGACAAAAATGTGCCACAGGACAACAATGATGTCGATAAGGGTGAAGGTGACGGCGAGTAAGAGCTCATATTTAGAGAAACTGTCAGGTGTTGAGTTAGATTTAAAATCTGTTTTTAAAAACATCATCTGAAGTTGCTTTGTATCGTAGTGCTTTTGTTTTTAAGTTTTTACGACCGATAACATGACTCGAAACGAGGTTAGCAAGAGTCAAACAGAATCCAAATATAATTTATATTCATAAAGATCCATTGTGCATTGGTTTCAACTTTGTCCATTTTAAATATCAGTGATTTTCAATTAACTATACGTCACCTTTCGTAAGCTGACACTTTTTTAATGCCGAGTTTGATTTTTAATTTCAGTGTCATTTTATTTTTGACATTTAATCCAAAGAAAGGGGAGTTTTTTTTCAGGTTAACTGGTGTGTGACATTTTTTGTAACTGTTATTTCCTAAAGCAGTCCCTGAATTAAAGCTACCCGTGTGATTGACTGTTTTTGCCACATATCCTTTACTCATTTTATGGTACATTATGTGCTTAATGATCGATACAAAAGGGAGGAGGTAGAAGAAAACAAAGAAGGGTCTAAACCACATAAACATAATATGGGTACAAAACCTGCAAGTTCACACCTGTAGGGTGTCTGTGCTCTTAACGTTTGGCATCATGTAATGAAATGTCCTGTTTGACATTGGGTTATGTGTGACACCACCATCATTGAACCGGCAGTTTTTCTTTGCACCACAAGATGGAGTTCATCCCTTAATTTTGTGGAGACATGGACATCTGTGTGACAGGTGTACTGTGATTATGCTTCTGGATGAATAATTTATCAAAATCTTTGAGCTGTCTTTGTTACAGCACCTTCTGGTATAAATTATATTTTTAAAAAAACATTAGGAAATAATCATTTTCAAAATGTCTTGCAGCTGTTTGTAGCTGTTAACAGTTTAGTCTTTTATCGGTTTTAAAAACATTACATGCATCATAATTTTACAGATGGTGGCTCGTACATGTATCTGACAGCAAAATTAACCTCCACAACTTATGATGCCAAAAAACTGCATTGGTCTTGGGTGAGTTGGTTGAGTTGTTTTGAGTGATAAAATGCTTCAATAAAATTTGTAATATTTTGTCATATTTCATTGTTAGTCAATTTTTTTGTGAACATTAGAAACTTCCAGGACCTCTCAGACGTCAATGATGTAACGAGACTGTGCAGCAGCACTTTGATCTAATGCTAACCAGACACCAACATGCTGGGTGTTTGCATTCAACAAAAAATATAAATGCAACAAAAATTGCGCATTTTAGAGTGTCCATTTACATTTGTCGTACTCATGCTGTTTTATCAGCATGCTGATATGCCACACCTCTCACTAACACAGATTTTAATAAAATTGTGTGCATAGAAGAAGTCTGAGATTGTTTACTTCAGCTCATGAAAAATTGGACACTCATGACACTTTACATTTTTATATTATATGGTCATAAACCAAAGTGTTGGACAAGTGAAAATGATTTAAAAAAAAAGGTCAGGATGGGTCGTCCTCTGGGGATCATGAATGTTTCTATAAAAGATTCAAGGCAATCCATCCAGCAGATATTGAGATATTTCACCTAAAGACACAAATGTCAGCCTCATGCTGCCACTAGAGAAAAAGTCAGTCAAAGTCAACAGGATTCATCCTATGGGGATCATGAATGTCTGTATAAAATTTTATTTCAATCTATCCAGTACTTGCTGAGATATTTTAGTCTGGATCTGACTTGTGGACCAACCAACTAACACGTGTAAGCTGCTTTATGTTGTTTTTTTTTCAGTGCTTGGACAAGTCTTTTCATTTTAAACCAGAATATGTGCTCATATTTCTGTAGACTTATCCCGGGTCTCTCCTCTGCATCCACAGAGCCTTCCTGCAAAGGTCATGAACAGTTTTATGGTTTGTCTTTTGAAGATAGTACCAGGAGAACTTGGCTTTGTTTATAGATTTTTTTAGTAGACACATTAAAACCAAATATCTAAAATTAAGAGAAACTTAAAAATGTCATCTAGAGCAAAAATGGTGCAGTATAAACATTCAGTGAAGGCATTAATCATAGTAAGAACGTATACAGTTCTCTGTCGCGTACACAAAACACACAAGCATTAACAGAATTGTGAATTTCTCTCTGCTCATTACACTTGGGCTGAACCGTTGTTGTGACCCGCCAGTCGTTATCTCCACTATATTCAGCTAAAACTCACAAATTGCATTGCCGCTGACTCTCAGGTGCCCCAATCAGTGTGACCTGCTGACAGGCTTATAGCTCCAACACAAGGGGAAAGGATTGGATGTTTTCAGCTTGCCAGCGTGTTATTAGTACAATGCCAATTAGACTGTGTGACTAGCCTACATAATGGCTAACGTACAGTGATGCTTCATAATGATATCACAGTGGCAGCATCTTAATGATATCTCTGTTGGCAGGTGAAATCCTTACGTCTTAAGAAAGAACATAATAAAAACACAGTTTCCTACAGATGCAAAGGTAATTTTTATATTTGCTGAATGATTTTTAAGAAAACAAATAACAAATGTAAGTTTTATTCATAAAAAGCATTCAACAGTTTTAAATATTTAACCAGGAATAATCAAAATCAAGTGAATATTTACAGTACTAACCACTTGGTGTTGTTTACATGAGAAATTAGCCTCTGATGTTTTAATTACCCCCAAGGCCATGTCTAATTAAACCTCAGTGGGACCTGAAGTCCACTGCTTTACAGCCAAATAGGCACACAAACACGTACAGTCTGTTCTGCCACCCAGGATTGTGCGCTTATTCAGGTTTAAATGTCACAGGCCTGTGAAACAATTGCATCCACAGGCGCATGTGCACACGGTCCCCGGGGTCAGGATTAGCATCCATTGGTGTGGCTCCATATCTGACCTTTATGAGTGGCTAAGTAGTGCTCTCCAGGGTCTCATTTGTCTCACTTTACCCGAACAATGGCCTCCACCCCCTCACAACTGTAGCCTTTCTCTCTCACAGTACCAAATGAACATGTCGAGGCTCGAATTGTTGATCTTTTCAAGGGCTCCAGGTCTACTTTCACTAATGATTAAAATAACCATTAAAGCCCCTGAAAACTGCATTGCATTATAACCTTACATAGTTATGACTACATATACAACAATCCGAGTTAAAGTTTGAAAAAACAACATCCTTTGTTATTTTTCACTCAGATATTCAGCTAATCTGCTTCTGTCGCAGCAGTGATGTTATGGTTTTATTAAATTTAATTGACAGTGGCCAGACAACCTCAGAAAACAGCCCGACAACTATCATCACATTTTGATTCAAATGTTGCTAAATTGTGATTGGTGCATGGAGGTATGTGACATCCCCTTTTCTAACAGAGCCACACCCACTGCAATCCAGTGAGACACAAATTCACACGTTTGTCAAGTTAAATAACCGAAACTGGTGCAACATGGCATAAAAAGTATATTTATGAAGGACCCATCACTCATAGTAAGAAGCTGATTGCCAAAATATGTTTTTCCTTTAATTGCCTATCGGTTTGTCAGCTTGTCACTCTCACATCATGATGATGCAGTGAAATCAAATTGATAAAAATGGTGATTTTGGTTTACTGTCCAATAATAGCACAGTGCTAAAGCACCACCGTGTATCTTTTCAAAAGAAGACATAGCACATCCTTCCTCTTACAAGTGAAAAGTTTAATTAATAACCTAATAAACGCAACCTTGCTCATTTCAGTGCACTCCTGGGTTTCACTACTAAAGCCATTTGGTCTGGTATGACCAGTAGCTTGTGGCGGCTGATATAAACTAATGTTAGCAAACAACAGAAAGATACTGTTGTACACCAGATGTTACACACAGTCATTTACTTTATGACTCCTCTGTACTTGTTCAGCAAGAGTTATAGGCTCACATTAAATGAGAGCAAACAGAAGCATATTGAAGCAACAAGCAGGAAAAGATGTGGATGAAATAAGGAAAGCGTGAGAGGGATATACAGCAATACAGTGTAGTATATCCTATTTATATAGTACATTCATATCTCTTATATAGTGATAGTGATACTTTTCCAAAACCTTGGCACACTTGTACAGTTGTATAGAACACTTATTTTTCATATTCTATCTTGTTATATTTTATATTATTTAATTATTTAAATTTTATTGCATTTTATTTCTTTAGCTTATTTTTTCTTAGTGCTGTTACACAACTAGTGCTCTTAATGCTGAGCTGACACTGTGATATTGACCCTGTTAACCTGCACATGACAAACGAAAACTGAAACTAATTAAATGAGAAAAATGGACAGATACAAGAACACAAGGACACTATCAATAATCCTGAATTACTACATTTACCTCCTTCACTTTGACCTTTTGCACTCAACTCATTCTTACAATTTACTGACAAATTTGTTCTAAACTTGACAAAACTCAATGTCCACTTACTCACTTGTTTTGGAGCTTTGACTGTATCACATGCCCTTGGTATTCGCAGGTGGATTTCGATACTCAATATAATAATAATGAAGCTGTGTCTTCTTGCTGCCCCCCACCACAGGTTGAATGAGCAGTTCAAGCATATGCTGAGTTTCTAAGCCAATGAGATTGTTAAATTTCGGTAACTGACGTGAGACAAAGTGACGCTTGCGCTGTCTCTCAGTTTGTATATTTTCATCTATGTAGTACACTGTGTACACCATGTACTTACTAAGGTAGTGCTCTGATTTCGACGGGGTAGGGTTGTCTCATTTCGAGTACATCTGTTGTGCAATTCTTGAAAATGATCATTGGAACATTTTACCGCTTTTTCTTCTTGTTTGCCAAATTCAACCAGGTTGAGCATTAGCACCAACACTCGACCACCAAAATATAAAAATAAAACATATGTACAACTTACCTTTGTATATTGTGGTATTAACCACAACCACTTCAACTTGAGCAGCTTGCTCGGTCGCAATTTCACATGCCGTTGATCCCTCCCTTTTCGCTGCGTAGCCAAAATGGTGACCATTGAGAGCGAGAAGTGTCCGGCGTTCCACGCTCTTACACTCTTACGGGTACTCACAGTACACTGCATTTTGCCATAATTGACAGTGTGGACGGACTTTTGTACTTTAAAGAGCAAGTTTAAGTGTCAAAGTGTGCAAATTGAGAACAGTGTGGTGCTTCTCTAGTCCAAATATTCCAATAATTTTCACAAGATTGTCAGAAGTCTTAAAGCTGAGATATTTGTGTATCTGTATTTATAATTGTTATTTACATAAAGCTTCATGACTTTCTGGTTCTTTCAGTAACAAGCAATTCAAATGTATACAACACTGCGAAGGGTAAAGTAGACGTATACCGTATACGGTAACAGAGACAGCATTGGGTTGTGGCTGTTAGCAAAGTTTCCACAAGTAATCCAACACTGACTGATGGACACTGAATGTGGTGTTTGTTTGATAAGAAAGTATGGGCTCAAAAATGACCTCTGAGTTGAGCCCCAAACGTCTGTCAGCTACAAAAAAAAAAAAAAAAGCGATTATGAGCTTTGTCAAACTGGTATTTACTGCAGAGCTATTGTATGGTGAGGCTTGTCTTGTTATTTTGTCCATCCCTAGGTGTCAGTTTGTAGCTTTCCAGATGCTTTCTCTTTTGTCACACACATGCATAGTCAATAGATATACAAGCCAATGATTTCTTTATTTATTTATATCTATTGTTACAGTGATGGGAATACGGTTTGGAGGACGTTCGTCTGTGTGTGTGTGTGTGTGTGTATGTGTTATATGTGTGTGGCAGCCAGTTATGTGAATGGGGTTCAGTAATGAGAAATGCTTATCAACCCTCTACAGCCTGTCAGCTTGGTGCATTTAGCTGTTACCCCAACAATCCTACAGGTAGGCCAAGAGTGCTCGTATTGATTCCTATTTGTCCTCCCAGAAAGGAGCAATCAGCAGACGGATTTAGTTGATTAGGATTATGGGAAGTAATTTATGGTGGAAATAAGTGGGTGTTTTTTAAGTGTGCCATTAATGTTGTGAAATTAGTTTTCTTAATACCTGGGATGAAGTTGCTGTTTGAATGTAAATCACTGTTTATGTGACGTAGACGTAGAGGAAGGAGGCTCGGTTTTAGGGAAGCTGTGAGACAGTTTATCGAGCTGAAGAAAGGGAATCACAAGATGGAGGAGAAAGCATGAGCAAACAACAAATTCAGGAGCAGTTATTCCCCTTTTCCACACTCACATTTACTCACTTATTCTCATGAGTGGTATAATCCTTGTAGAGGGCGCTTTCCATATCACAGGGTGGCTTTTGCTGCAGAGAGACGCATTTTAGCATAATGCTAACAAGAACCTTGACAATTAGTTAGACAGGAGAGGGGACATGGGGGCAGAGAGGCAGCAGGGCAGTGTGCATGGTAAAGACGTGAATGAAAACAAGAACAGGACACCATGGAAAGGAGGGACAACCGGGATCAGCTGTGTGACTCTGAAAAGCTTTAATTACTCTGCTTTCTTTTTAATGATCAGTGCTAAGAGGAACTGGATCAAAGACCTATTTCACTAATTAGACTTGTATGAATTTCCCCCCCAGTCTATCACAGATGCATGAAGAACACTAAGACTCTTAAGCTGTAATCAGAGTCAATATTGATGTTTAGAAATTTCCAGAGGCAACATACACTCAGTAAATACTTTATTAGGTATACCTGTACAATCTAATGTAATCTAAAACAAAAGCTAGACAACAAATTCTACCTTTACGAAGTTTATAATGTTAAATTTATGGTGACATTGTTGGAAATGTTTATTTAATGTGGTCATAGGTTCGTAAGATTTAGGGGGCTCTATATACACAAATATAATTAATAATTTGTATAACTATATTAGTGTATAATCACCTGGAAATAACAATGTTCAAATTCAAATGTACCAATCACTGTAGTTTCTCTTTTACATTAGCAAGGAGAGGTTATGGTGAAGTAATACATCAGAAACTGGAATCAGAAACTGTTTTGAAAACCTCTCGATGCAGAAAATATTCCATTTTACTTACACGGTATAACACTGCTCGTTTACGTTAGCTTACTAGCTATTAGCAAATACATACAGTATAATAGAGACAGGGTTTGACTATATCCACATTTTATTACAGAACATAGATATATGCTAAATGTTAAGTTTGAACTACTACAACACAAAGCCAAAACACAATAAATAATTACAGAGGGAGTTAACTAGACAGCTAAAACAAGATATATCAAGTGAGCTAGCTACCGTTAGCAGTAGCTAAATCCAGTCATCATGTAAGAAAATAGACAGCGATACTAGTTTTGCTGAAAGATAACCGGACTAGCTTAGCAGCTGGCATCATTTGGCTCTCATTCATGTGATTTCAATTTCTATTTTCAATTTGTTATGGTTAACTTGGGGTTAAATATTCAGCCTTAAAAGTCACACCTGTTACACAGTTTATCAGCCAACCTGACAACTTGAAACCATTTTTTCTCAACTTCAATATTTCTGTAGTTACTGCTCTGCCTTTGTAGGTCAGATACAGGATAACTGCTATTTAAATGAAATGTATGTCAAAATGTCAAATCAAGTGAAAACTAGGTGAAGAAATAGGTAAACTAGTTTGGCTAAAAGATTAGTTTAACAGCCGACATAATTTGGCTTTTATTCATGAGTTGTGTTGTGGTTCAGCTTTGAAAGTCATAAATGAATGTGTTACAACCTGTTTTATACAGTTTATCAGCCAGCCTGACAACTTTAAGCCCTTTTTTCTCAACTTTGTAGGTCAAATATGACTACTATTTAGATTAAATGTATGTGAAATGATAATTGTAAACAGTTGATTGCCTTTATTCTGTTTGCTGATACATGAATGTTGGTCAAATATACTCATTATCTTCTCTTCTTTCTTTTTTTAATGTTTTGGGGGAAAGATCTCGTTGGATTGGATAACAGCTGCCGCAGAGGATTGAGACTGTGACAGTGAAACATGTATGCGTGATTTTAAGGCAGATGACAGAGAGACAGAAGGGCTCCTCAACAGGACATACAACTTTAACAGGATTGGAAATGGTACCCACCAGCTGTAAGAGGTAAAGGAGAAAGAGCAGGGGATGAGAGTCAAAATGGGAGGAAGGAGGGGTGTCGACGCAAGGAGAGGAGTGTTACCAGATCAGTTTGAGAAGGAATTAACTGTCATTTGGAAACAAAGTTGACTAAAGGACATTTGTGTTTGCTGCAGAAGCTTGGAGAGATGGATAAGGAGGATGAAAAAATGGTGGAGAATGGGAAACAAGCTTTAGGATGCATGAATCCGTTAAACACATCATCAAACGCTGGAGGCACAGCAGGGGGCCTCGGGATACACCCGTCTGAGAGTTGGGTGGTGTGGGTGTGTGTTTAGTTTTGTAGTGGCCTAATAAACCACCCATCTGCAGGGAGAGGAGAACAGTGGATGCGGGGAGCTGGGGGGGTTACAGCACTCTTTCTGCTCCATATTTACACTCCTTTCAAATGCACAGACCGACAGATACACAGTCCTGCCCAGTGGTTCTTTGATGCTTGTCGATACCGCTGCGTGATGATGTCATACGGCAGAGAGCAAGGGAGGGAGGCATGATCAAAGGAAAGAGGGAGGGATGAAGACGCAGGAGAGGATATCCAAGACAACAACGGGACAAAGATGGCGACTGCTTCTGATATGGGACGTCCACTGGCGTCCAGACCTTCGTATCGCCAGGAGGAACCCTGGACGTACAGCAAGTGCATTCACTCTCCTTATTCTAACAGGATGACCACCAGCCTGACATACGGGAACCACCACCAAACCAACCTCAGCCACCACTGCCGCCAGGCTAGCACGGTAAGCTCTCCGTCTACCTTAGCCTTTTCCTCCGCTGCCGTTTAAACCATCAAACCCTCAACGCCCCGATGTCTGGTTACCATCACTCCATCCCAAGTATTTATCATGAGTTGCCATCCTTTATAATAACACATTTTCTACCCATTTTCTTTCTTTTTCTCAGCCCCTTTCATCATGGTCTTTTGGCTGTTAATATAGGCCTCTCTTTGCCATCAAAGGCAGCACATCAATTGCCTTGACTCCCAAGTGTATGTGTGAGGGTGAAAGAGAGAAAGGGAGAGAGGAGAAAAAAGAAGAACACCATGTATCAAAGATCAAGGCACGCTTTCATGCCTGATTTTGGCCCTGGTTGGGTTTGTGCTTTCCATCATCTTTCCATCCTCCTTTTTCTCCCTGTACTAAGAGCTGCAGACGCGCTCCGAAACCCATCGACATCGTTTTTCCCCCTCAAAAACCCTCTAGTGGTCTAAATTCCACGTTTTTGGGGGGCAAATGTGAAGCAAAGACATTTTTTCTGTTTTTCTTTGAGAATATTCTGTAGCTTACTCGCTTACTGGGCCAGAGCTCTGCCCCAATGATGACAATACGTGAAACAATATTTGAATAAGCAGCAGGAGGGCAGCCAGCTAATCCACTGTGGCTAATCCAGTATTGGTGCAGGCCATATTGGTAGCTGGAGTATTCAACACCATCACAATACACATCAGCAGGACGCCATGGCAGATATACTGACACTCTTACTACAGGCATGGCTGGGAAAGGCCAGCAGATGGATGGATAGGTGGGTGGATGGATGGATGATATAGAGATACACGAATGGATAATTGCATGAATGAAGGAAAACCCATGATTTTGATGCTGTGGTTTTTTTATTTCACATGTTGTGAAGTCCTCTTGTGTAACTTAGGGTATTTTATGAGAGAGAATTGTCGAATTAAGACAAAGATAGAGGTAATATCTCTCAATATCCTTCATATCTGTATGACAATGTCTAAATTTATGTCATCAAACAGACCTGAAATGTCGATATCCTCCACTTCACTCTATGCCAAACATAATAAAAGTGTTCACTGTACAAGATTCTCCTTATTCTTTGTTTTGGAGCGTTCATCGCAGCCAAACAAAATACTTGTCTCCAATTAATTTTCTTAAAGAGCAGAGGTCTGTTTCTCTTTCAAGAGGTATATAATGAAGATTTCACTCTCTGTGAGCATCTAAATGGGCCTTTGTGCTGGGAGGCCCCCAAGAGATAAGCCTGTTTCTGACAGGCCTCCGTACAGACGCCTAAATCTGCTGTGGCAGCTGGAACAAAGGGACCCCTGAGCTGGACCAGCGCACTGACAAAAAGCTCCATCTCAGTAGTCTAAGGGGGCTGCCTCAATTTAGGAATTAATAATCCACTTTTACCTTCACTGGAAATTGTTGTTTTCATCGCATACTTGACAATGTGTAATTCATAGGGCTCTTTTTTAAAAAAATTTTTTATTGTGACTGGCTAGCAAGGATCACGAGTTGATGGATAAAGATCGTTCATGTATCGCTGACATTATAATTAATGAGAACGAGTTGCTTTGTACCTGGTGCTGAATAACATTTTCATCATTTTCTGCGCCACCTACTTGTTAGTCAGAGCTGTCAGTCTCACAGAGCGTGTCGCAAGGCACAGATGGATTAAATATTACACCACAGTATATGTGATTATATATTTATTCTGATATTATACATGCTGGAAATTCAGGTGGGGAACTGTTTATATTTAAATGACCAGGCAGGGTCGGTGTTTTCGGTTAATCCAGTAAATTAAATATTTAATGATGGCTGAATTTTAGCTGCTTCAGTTTCAGGGTTATGATAATGGGCATGCTGTCTCACTGTCATGACTTGGGACTTTATTGATTTGACAAATTCACAGGACGATACAAAAGTAGACTTGCAATTGCACAAAAGATATGAATATACACATACAGATATTATATAGAGGTAAACGTTGGACAGCATTAATACAGTATCCAGGTGTGAAAGCTGCAATAATGGTGGATTTAATGAAAAAATAAAAGGAACTATTTGCGCTTATTATTTATTAAGTATTATTTATTCATGTTTGAGATCTTGTAATTGCATTTGAAGGTACAATCATGATTTAAATGTAAAAAATAGGATATTAACTCCAACACAATGAGCTGCTTTAAATCCTGAACTAACTGACAGATTTCTAAAATCAAAAACTAATACCAGAAAAGTAAAAACTAAATCTAGTCGGTATCTGTAAAAATCTGCACGCAGAGCTTTTTGTTATTCTGTGTGAACTAATAAATATGTGATGCATAAAGTCAACAGGCACAGAATTATGTCAGGACAGGCTCTTATCTGGCAATTAACACATTTATTTATCATATTCATCTATACCATCACTAATTTACTGTACCTGTTTTTACAGATACTCTATATGTCTATAAATAATGGAGTCAAGTGACTCTTGTGCTTTTTCCTATTAAATCAAAATGTCTGCTGTGTGAAAGGCCTGTGGCCAATGCAACCAGAGATATTAAAAAGGTAGACACCTCAGTATAAACATGTGACACAATCTCTAAAGATATTGTCTTGTTGTGAATATGCAGGATAATGTCCTGAAATAAACAAGCATTTTAATGTTCAGTAATGCTGCATACAAGAAAAAATGTATATCAGAATGAATTGAAACTGAACTGAACGTTTTTTTAATGTGACTGCTGTTCAAGTTTTAAAAATTCAGCTTTAACTCTAGAGGACGGTAAACATACTTTGAGTGTTTACTCATTAAAATAAAACTGAAGAGTCGTGTTGTCACTTCATGTGACTTCAGATTTTTTGTCTGCATTAAATTCAGTTATTTGATCTGTAAATAGAAACAAAATGTGATGATGTGCAAAACAATAAAACTTCATATTTGATGGAAAATAACACAAAGACAACTTATCAAATCAATCAATTAATTAATCAATCAATGATATGCCCATGTTGAATTTGATGCCAGCAACACATTTTAACAAAGTTGAGACAGAGAGGCTGAGTCTGTCTTAGTAAAGATGAGGAGGGGATCACCACACAGTGAGAAACAGTGCAACTCTTACTCAAGAATAATGTTTCTAAAACTACAAAGAATCTGTGGGATCATTGTTTACAGTTCATAATAACATTAAAAGAGTCACAGAATAAGAAGAAATCTCTGTACGCAGAGGACGAGGATGAAGACCAAATTGGATGGCCGTGATCTTTGGACCCTCAGTCACCCAAATCACTTCATGAGAGAACACTTCCAAAAACCATCATCTGTGAATACAGTTCATCACTGCATCCACAAATGCAAGTTGAAACTCTACAATGAAAAGAATAAACCGTATATAAGCCAGATCCAGAAACGCCGCTACCCAAGCACAAAACTGTCCTGTGGTCTGAAATTCTGTTTGGAAATCATGGACACGATCGCGGGCTAATGAGTCTAATCTAAAAATGGGCAAAACGTGGATCATTGGTAGACCTGAGGCAGGCCGAATGACGCCTGGGTGCTCAAATAAGCCATCTGTAACAGCACCCACCTGTCAAATCAAAGCAGCCACGCTGTTAATTATACATAACTTTAAGCCTTAATATCATTTGAACGAGTTAATTATATAAATATACACTCTCAGTAAAGTTGTCATGAATGGGGAAATTAGCTATAGAGACCAAAACAGTTTTTGTACCAGGCTGTAAACATGTTTATTTCTTCTGTGAAGTTGGACATTTTAACATGGGGACTTATGGAGATTGACTCGTTCTGTAGCCAGCCTCAAGTGGATGTTTGAGGAACTGCAGTTTTTAACACTTCTGCATTTGCTTCACTTCACAGCCACGGAGGTTACTGCTTGATTTTGTTTCTATTTACATTTTAAACAGCGTGCCAACTTTTTGAGTAACAGGGTTGTCTAGATAGAGAGAGAGAGAGAGAGAGAGAGAGAGAGAGAGCATGTAGCCAGGTGTATTAGAGCCCCTCTGTGTGATGACCTTTCTTCAGCTAAGAGCTCAGACCTCTACAATACTCACACACGTACACACACACACACACACACACACACACACACACACACGCACGCACGCACACACAAACATAGTCAAGATTCATTATAGATTCATAAGTACCAACATGCCCCCCAACCCCTCCTCACCAAGACATCATAAAGGTCAAGTTCATCTTCCTCAGTATTCTCTCTTTGCCTCCCTTCACTCTCTCCTCATTGTCTCAGGGGGCACTGCAGCAACCATAACAACACCAGCCTGTTGCAGCAAGAACCTGTATATGAGTGTGTGTGAGTGTGTGTGTGTGTGTGTGTGTGTGTGTGTGTGTGTGTGTGTTGACAGTCGAGGATATAAGCCAAATTGATGTGAATACATTTCCATAATGAAGCATGTTTAGCTTGGCTGTAAGGTCTGCCAATCAGATACACAGCGAAGAAGCATTTCATCAACGTTATCTCAACATTTCATCAACGTTATCTCAAGCCAGGCGCAAACAACCCTGTCAGTCTTCATTACTGTCTGCTGAACCACTGAAAAGACTTCTCCAGATCTCTTACTGAACACTCTGAACACTGGTTTGTCTGCTGAAAGACATTTAAATGTTTTTAGAGATTCCTGCTAACATACATATGTGTTATGTTTGATTGACAAAATCAAACATTTCTAACATAAATCCTCAATATTTGATGCAAAATCAAATATATTTTTTGATGACTCCTGGTGGTTTCTGAGGATATTTACACAAAATGTGGATGTGACCAAACAAACATGCAGGTTAACAGTCAAATCTGTCCAGAAATATCCATTACAAGAGCCTAAATTTACCTTCAAGACCTCAAGAACACATTTTAAACTATGTTATGTTCTTAAAAAGACTAAAATTGTGCATATGGAGTCTGAGGCTAACACTAACACTGTTTTTTCTGTTTCCCAGGTTCAGATTACAATGGAAGAACTGCCCATTCAGGAGTGGACAGAGATGTGGACAGGTGTCTGGACCTCACCTGAGCCACCTGACCCTGCCTTCTCCACACGAGACAGCTAGCCTGAACGGCTTACAGGAGGCATGGTAAATTACTCTGTTAACCACTGCACATCATGGTTCATCATCATCAAGCACTTATATATATATACTTATATACTGATATTCAATATTTCAATTCATATCTAAACTTTTTTTTTCTAAAAAGCTCAGTGGATTTGTGTGATTAAAAAGTTTCTTATTAAACTGAACTGACTGATTGTGGAGACAAATCCTGAAGCAGCCTTGAAGACATCACTTCAGACATTCATGGCGGATTTACTGGGATATGTTTTGTAGATTAGATTAGATTAAACTTTATTGTCATTTCACAAAGTACTGAGACACCAAAATGCAGTTTAGCATCTAACCAGAAGTGCAACAAGCAGTAAAGTGCAGTAATGTACATATGTATAGGGATATATAAATAAAAGTGCAGCTATATATATGAATATGTTAGCAAGATGTATACAGCTTGTGCTGCAACAGTTGCAGTTGCAGGTATAAGTGTAATTATATGTGTAATTATACAGTGCGAGTTCTTTAAGCTAAGATATGTACAGTATGAACAGTATTCACAGTAATTATATAGTGCTGGTGTACAAGTACAAGTAATTCAATTGGTCGACATTATATACAAAATAAACAGCTAGATATGAATACACATATATACAGTAGTATTGTATATAACAATAGATGAAGTCACTAATTAAGTGTCAGTGTACAAACTTCATAATGAACTCAAGTGTGGTGCTCAGTTTCTTGAGAGTGTTTTTAAATTGATTAAATGGTCCGAAGTCACTTGAATATAATGTATGTGTTAGGTTGGATTTAACCTTCAACTTGAGCTGCTATTATTGATTTTTGCTATAGAAGTCAGTGTTTTATTATATATTAGTGTTTAATATTAAAGCCATGTTAAATTATTTAAGCATTTCTACACTTACCAGATTGCAGTCAGATTATTATAAAATTTGGGGAAGTGAATGAAAAAAAAAAAAAAACAGTTCTTTAAGTCATGATTGCAGCACTTTTGGTGAATTTTTATGTTTAATAATCTTTTCTTTTTTATATATTTTTAAGGATCTTTGGAGTACTGATTACTGATTGTTTAAGCTCAGCTCAGAACAGAACTCTTGAACAGCTTCTTTATGAACCTGAAGTACATGTGGCTTTAACTAGTGGCTGCTGTATGCCTAACCTGTTGACTAATTTGTGGCTATGTGTAGAAATGATTGTTTTGGTTTCATTCCTAATTGTATGGGGTATTATTCTACAACTACTTTTAGACAGAGCAATAAGTAATGTGACAATAATTTATATAAAGTAATAAAAACTTTACTCTATTACTTTTTAATAGAGTGATTTACCAAATATTGCATTTAAATTTTCGGATTATTATATATTGCACCTTGGATGAACTCAGGAATAAGTCATTTTTACACTGAATTTTGGGAAGAACTTAATAATAAATGTTTCTTTGAAGAATCAATAAGTAAAAGGTTCCTTGCAGAGCTGGAAAAAAGGTTTCCTTAACGGCATCACCACAAAGAACCACCTCAGGATTTAACTTAACCTTTATTCTATTCTTTATTAAGGGTGCATGGTTATTTATCACATGTCCAACCATGTTTTACGTGTTTATCACATGTGGAAGAGACCATTTCAGATGATAAAAAATCACATGTGATTTCTGTGTAAAATGTAAAACATCACATGTCAAAACATCAGCCTCACAGTTAGTACACATAGGGAATATTTCCTGTATTTCACATGTGTTTTTTTTTGTTTTTATTGGTTAAGGATCTATTTAATCTGGTAATGCTGAGAGGAAATGTATGACTGTAGTCTAATCTCTCTCTCTCTCTCTCTCTCTGTCTCTCTCTCTCTTTCTTTTCACACCCTCTCCCCCTCTTCCTCTCTCTCACACATTCACACACACACACAGCGGTGCCAGCTCGGTGCTCCTGACTGACTGACAGCCCGGCGGAGGCGAGTGACAAGCAGGATGCTCAGGTGGTGTCTGTGGCGGCGGCGGTGTGCTCTCTCTGTCCTGTCAGTCACTCTGCCGGCGGAGGTGGGCTCCGTTAACTGAACACCTGTCCTGAGGTAAGACAGTCCTCCCTGTGTTTTATGTCATTGTTTCTCACATGACATGCGGGTTTGTCTCAGATTTGTCTCGCAGTCGTTGCCTGGAGCAAAGTAAGCTGTATACCTGCTCATGCTGTGTGTGGTGCTGCTCCTGTGTCTGGCTCGTTTATTTTGTCAGTTTCAACACATTTTTGTCTTTTTTATTCATTCCCGTGGCGACGTGCGGCGCAAACAGCTGATCATAAATCATGCAATAACTATTAATTAGAGTCTATTAAAGGCTAGCGTCTGTAATTCATTTTATGTGCTCAGGTTGTGTAGTGACCTGTTGCTGTCGATGGGGGCGCTACTGGACCGTAATTTCGCTACCCTGACATAGAGCTGCGACACATAGACCCGTTATGATTTATGAGTTTATTAAATACAATACCTGTGGTGGAAAGTAATCAAGTACTTTTACTCAACTACTGTATATTTAATACATTAATTTGATGTAATATTATACTTTTATTGCACTACATTTAAGAGTCAGATTGTACTTTTTTTACCACATGTATCTGACAGCTTAATAATAATAATAATAATAATAATAATAATAATAATAATAATAATAACACATGTATTTGTATAAGACCTTTAAAACACAGTTTATAACGCTCATTACTTTAAACTTTAGATACTACTCTATTTACAGGATATGTCAGAATACTCTATACGCTATGTTTTCATTGGTGTAAAATCACCTGAAAATAAGAATGAGCCTTTCATATCTACAGATACCCATCTTTTCCGAGTCCACCATGTTGAACTGCTGTGTTTCTACAGTAGGGGAACACTACGCCACTGTTCACATACAAGTATGACTCAGTGGAAATATAATATTAATTAAACTCAGTAAGCGTCAGTAGTGAAAAGTAACTAAGTACATTTACTCAGCTTCTGTCCTTCTTGAGCAAGTTTTTTATTTTATGTAATTTCCTCACCATGTTTACTAAAAAATATTATACTTTTCACTACATTACATATATATCTTGTGTATGTAAATGGGGTGGTCAAAAATATTAGAAACACCTCTCAGTATAACGCAGGCCAGCTTAACACTACTGCAAACTACAACCTCAGTAGGAAACATAATAGTTAAATTAATACCTCTCTGACATTGTTGACAAAAGCTGAAACATTATCAGAATCAGAATCACTTTTATGGGCCAGGCATGTGTACACCAATGACAGTATAAGACACAAGGAATTTAACTCCGGTGTCACGTTGCTCCCAGTGTACATATAGATATAGACAAAAAAAACAAAAAAACAAGGAGCTTGACAGGTAAACATGAACATTAAAACTATGTAGATACATTTAAATACTTGCAACGGATGCTGAAATAAATATGTTTATACAGATAGTATAGTAGTGGTCGGTCTGTGTATTTCAGAATCAGAAAAAGCTTTATTGCCAAGTACGATTTTACACATACAAGGAATTTGTTTTGGTGTTGTTGGTGCATGACAAGCATTATCTAAATATAAACTATTTTTAAAAAAAAAGTAAAAATATAACAATATAAATATATATACACAGTATGTTTTTAAGAATAAAAAAGAGCAGTACAGCTGGCAGTGCTGATAAGTACCAGTCAAATGTTCACAAATGTGCAAATTTACAATTAAGGTCACTGATTACTTTGCAGATTAAGATTTTAAAAACCTAATGAGCATTTAAAAGATAGATAGATAGATAGATAGATAGATAGATAGATAGATAGATAGATAGATAGATAGATTAGTATGTTGCAGCATGCAAACATACATTAAACATACATTAGTATTAACCTATAACACAGTAACCGTACGTTAAAATTAACCTGAGATAGATTAAAAAACAATTATTTTTAAAAAAAACAACGCTTTGTTACACAGTAAAGAAAATAGACCAGCTACAATGTGACATGCTCATTGCTTTCAGTGTGCGTGATGACGTGCAACGCGCGTCGCTTCTACTCGTTGTGGTTCTTGAAGCGCACTACACACCGCACGGCGTCGGCGTGCACGCACGTATTCTCTCGCTCTGTATTATTGCTCAGAAAGCAGCCACCATGGGGAGTTAAAGGTGGTAGTCGACGGGTTATTTTCGTTCATATTTAATACCAGAAAGCTATCCATATGCTGCGTTTTGGAGCACACAGTTCGCGCCAGTATCCCCAATGCAGCGGATTACGGGGATCGGGCTTTCAGAGACGGTAGGAGAGACACTTTTGTGGGGGGAAAACACGGGACGTTAACGTACCTAAGCTAAGCTAAGCTAACAAGCTAACCAAAGCTAGGCTAGGCTGGCTGGCGCTGCTGCTGCAGCCAGCAGAGTAGGGGAAACGTGCCCTCGCTTTCTTGTTTTGTTTGATGTTAGATCGGCCGATCTGCTGCTGTTAATCAGCTGGAAAGTTTGAGTTAACTTCTGCGCTGAGTTTGGCTCGGCGCGGATCAACGTACAGAGTGCGCTTGTGTTTGAAGTGTTTTTGTACGCAGGCCCGTCTTGTGTGGTTGTAGAGTTTGTTTCTGTACCCATCCCCCCACCGTCTTTTTGCAGGCCAAGATGAATGAGATTCTCACTTCAAAGCACTGGCATCGGTGGTGGCATTGCTGCAAGGCTGGCTAGCTGTCTTAGCTTGTTAACACTAGCTGGTTATTTAGAAAACGAAGTGTGAGCTTTGTTTTGGCAACTCGTAGCGCTAGCTGTTTGAAGCTACTGACGACAGAAACTTAATGGTGAACTTCAGCATGTAGATTTTAAACACATAGCATCGCATTGTTTTTGGCCAGGCTGGAGCCGTGGTTGCTAGTTGGTGTTAACACCACCTATTTATTGCAAGCCAAGTGCAAGCCAAGTTAGCATTGTAGCAATATTTGTAGTTTTTGTGATGAGCCTGCTCGCTCTCAGCCACACTATGCAAGTGATAATGTTTATAGCCTTTGTATTAACTCCCACTGTCCTCTTTCCTCTTCAGGGTGAATTGTTTCCCAGCAAAATCATTGCTAGAGGGCAAGATCTGACCTCTGCCTTGTGCAATCAGAGACATGAGTGTTGTCAGAGAATTACATGGGATTGGGTACAGGGGTGGAGGCGGTGGGGTTGTGGCCTCCCTGAGCGGCCCTACCCACTTTACCGAGGATGCTCCGCGACCCCCAGTTCCTGGTGAGGAGGGATCTGATGTGGACCCCCCAGTCCAGTCAGCCAGCACCCGTCCAAACACCCTTTCCCAGACCCTCGGTTACCTCCCGTCGTCCTCATCATCTAAAATGGGGGATCCGTCAAGCTACACGCCCTCCTCGTCGTCTGCGACCCCGCGTCGCCCTGATCTGGACTTGGGGTATGAACCTGAGGGCTCTGCTTCGCCGACTCCACCTTACCTGAAGTGGGCAGAGTCACTTCACTCTCTCCTAGACGACCAGGAAGGCATCCAGCTGTTTCGAAATTTCCTGTGCCAGGAAGGGTGTGCGGACCTTCTCGATTTCTGGTTTGCTTGCTCGGGGTTCAGGAAGACGAGCCAGGAGAAGAGGGCAAAGCTGGCCAAGGCCATCTACAGGAAGTACATAGTAGACGGAAGTGGGATTGTCTCCAGGCAGATCAAAGCAGCCACCAAGAGCTTCATCAGAGACTGCGTGGGAAGGCCACATCCTGACCCTGCCATGTTTGAACAGGTAATTAAACGCTGATTTAATGTTTGTGAAGGCTCCTAATAAGAGCAATGGATGTTGGATGTTTCTCACAACCTGTTCAGGTATCAGCCACTGCATAACAGCATTGCTGTGCACGCTGTGAGGATACAGTGACTGAAACTGAAGTTTGCCCGTTAGGAAGATAATGTATGACACCCAAAAGGTGCCACGATTGTCTTTGATAGCAGAACTGTACAGTGCACAGTTGGGGCGGTGCAAGTGTTTTTGGTCTGTACTCGTAAAGCCTTCATAGTTCAGTTGAATGGTAGTGTTTTAATTTGTGGGTCAGAGAACGTGTTTGTGTTCATTTTCTATGGAATATTAATCATGTTTGCAGTCAGAATAAATGCTGCACAACAGTTGATGCAGACCTGTCTGCAACATTCAGTCCTGCTCCACTGGAAATCCTTTTTTTTTTAAGGGGCAAGAACTATAGGCCAGGTGCGACAACTAGACCTGGCTTACAGCCTCGTGGTAAAATGTAAATGGTATTTTAAATACAGTACAGACCAAAAGTTTGGACACACTTTCCCATTCTCTTAAATGAGAAAGTGTGTCCAAACTTTTGGTCTGTACTGTATGTGACAAAGAAAGGATGCAACTACAGTTTGACACGCGTCAGTGTCAAAGCACAGATTTACGTTTTCCTGATTTTTTTATTCTCGTGAGTAAACCACAACAAAGGACTCCATCGAGTTAAGTTTTAGTTTCAGGTTTTCACTCGCCTACCTGTGCCCTCTTTTGCCCTTGATCTCGTTCGTGCACTCATTGCTCTTTTTGCGAGTCTGCTGAATGCGTGTTCAGACCACATACATATGAGACTTCTATCACAGGTTTTGTCACAACAGACCGTACTGTACTGTCTGTGACTGTAGTTCCTTACGCATTGCGGCTAACGAAACACGATCACACAAAATGAGATCGCATAATTACCATGATGAACGAAGTGAAGCTAGTTTCGGTTTTAGGTCTCTCTGCCCAGTTTCCAGTTTCTATTTTCAGCGGTTACTATATAAATAAAAGCATAAAAATCCCCCTGAGATATATTAGATTAAAAAAAAAAAAAACGTGGGTTTATCCTGTGACATTGCGTCCGTCTGGAGCTCACAGTGTTCACGTTTATATTCAAAAGTTAATCAGTTTTGGAAAAAGTCAAGGAAAAAGCGGCGGGTCCAAATCCTTTAGACTTTTAGTGTTTGCTTTAAGGTGTCATGAAAGGTGTCATCAGTGAGTAGACAGGCTTAATTAGTGATTAGAAATTGTGTGAAGTGAAGGCAACATCTTCAGGCATCATCAAGTTTCGTACCAACTCACTGTGTTTGTTTGCTCCAGGCCCAGACAGAGATCCAGGGCATGATGGAGGAGAACACATACCCTTTGTTTCTAAAGTCAGACCTGTACCTGGAGTACACGCGGACTGGAGGAGAGAGCCCCAAGCCTAACCCCAGTGACCAGAGCCCTTCATCGGGTCCAGCCAAGCCTGTGCCTGGGTACTTACCCACACTCGCTGAGGATGAGGAGTGGAGGTGAGAGGATGCACCAGAAAATTACATTCTCGTGATCTGTGAGATAATTAATGTACGACTAACAATGTAATGTGATTTATTTTTAAGGTGTGGAGGAGGAGTAGGAGGAGGAGTGAGGGAGGTTGAGGAAGAGAAAGATGAGGAGGAGTGTGGAGACACACCAGCTGGTCGGCTGACTCACAGCCTGCTGATGCAGACGGCGCCGCAGAGAGCCACGACCAACAGGAGGAGGCAGGACAGCAGGGAGTACAGGTGTGTGTGTGTGTGTGTGTGTGTGTGTGTGTCTGTGTGTGTCTCAAGGTTCATCAAGGAGATTGTGATGTCTTAGAGTTTATATTATCACAACAATGTGTGATATTGTTTTTGATATTAATTATTGATTATTAAACTTGGCCTCATTTGCAAGTCTTCTAAGATCCATTGCTTTTTAATTTATCTGGCTTTTTTCTATACATATAATGTTAAAATACATTTAATCATAGTCCGTTGATTCTTTACTTGAAGCCTTTTTTATCAGCTTCAGCAAAGGTTAGCTGGTTACACCCATTATAATATTAAAAAATATAGTTTTCTCTATAAAATGTAATTGTTCTGTTACTGTGTTCTTTTAAAAAAAAGTCTGAGAATGACAAATATTACCCAAATATTGAATAATAATAATTATTCAGTCTTAATTAGGTTGTGAAAACTAGCAAGAAACCAAACCTGCTGAGTTGTAAGCAACCAAACACGAGAAGTCCTGCTCTCAGAAAACCCCTGAAAGTTCCTGGATTACTCCTAACCTTAGCCTGACCCCTACATAAATGTGCACATGTATCAACATTCGAGTATGACCTCACCACATTACAATCTCTGTGCTCCTCCTCAGGCCATGGCGGGAGCCGGTAAACCCGTACTACGCTAACATGGGCTACGCTCGCGCTCCAGCAACCAGTGCCAACGACAGTGAGCAACAGAGCATGTCGAGCGATGCAGACACACTGTCACTGACCGACAGCAGTGTGTAAGTACACGCAGATGGATCCAGAATTGCCTCGTGTATTTATTAATTAAGTCATTAATCGGATCATTGGATTAAGACCTGTCTAATGACGATGGATAAATGAGCCGTTACGACGTGTGTTTGATTGTTTTTCTGTGTCTTCGTGTGCAGAGATGGTATTCCTCCATACAGATATCGGAAGCAGCATCGTAAAGAGATGCATGAAAGTGCCAAAGCCAATGGACGTGTGCCCCTACCTCATATACCTGTGAGTTACACAGACACATCTCATGTCAGCATTCACAGCTGTATTCATATAGCATTCATGGTAACGTGATCTCTGGGGACCAAATTCAAATATCAATGTTTTGAATTTGTTCTTCAACATGCAAATGCAGCTTTAATTATTAGCATAACAGACATCGACAGATATTTCAGGATGGGTTACCTTGTCACACACTTTTGTATTCTATTAATGTTACTGCCACAAACAATTACGAGCTTTCACGGTTAATTTCTTAATTGGAATTAGCACATCCATCTTAAGTCTTTTGTCTTCACAGTGCCTTACTCTTTCTCTGTAATTTAAAGGTTATTATTGTTTTGTCCTGCCTAATTAATTGACTAAATTGGCGCAGCAGATGTGCATTGGAATTTGCCGCGTGTAATTTCTGTGATTGCGTCTACATCCAGCGCACGTACCGCATGCCAAAGGACATCCACGTAGAGCCTGAGAGGTTTGCAGCGGAGCTCATCAGCAGGCTGGAGACGGTTCTCAGAGAGAGAGAAGCTCAGGAAAGACTCGAAGAGAGGCTGAAGAGAGTACGACTGGTAAGGGCATCACTGTGTGTGTGTGTCGTGTCGTGTGTGATGCTGCTTGTGATGCAAAGGCATTTTTACACTATGATTTAAGCTGGATTTCATTTAAGTTATCTACACAGTGTTGATCTTGTTTCCGTAGAAATACTTGGTAAATTATGAGTGAAGTTGACTTTTACAGTTTAGTAATGAGAAACTGCGTCGTGTGGTCGTCCTGTAGCTGAGCTGAGACACACAGTTTTTTATTTGACAGCATGGAAATCACAGATGACAATAAAAAACGGGTGCGTTAAAAAAGCAGGAACTACAAACGCATGACAAAATGACAGTGACCTTCAAAATTTCAAGTCCCATATACGACACTAGCAAATCAGAATTCTGATTTATACAGCCCTAATTGTAAAATATGTTTACATCATGTTTACATCATGTTTTCCTTTATCCGCGTTTGGCTGCCAAAAATTTTGTAAGATAAGACAGACTTTATTGATCCACACCAGGGAAATACGCTTGTTACAGCAGCTCAGAAGACACAAGGTGGATAAGAAAAATACTTAATAGGGGCGCCATGGTGGCTCAACTGGTAGAGCGTGCACGCCACACACGAAAGTCCGAGTCCTCTGCCGCTTTCCTGTCCTGTCTGTCTTCAGCTGTCTGCTCTTACAAGTTGACAGCCGTCCAGAGTTACCAGCGAGTTAGAAGTGGGTTCAATCAGCCACACCTCTGTGATGCTATACTTGATACTCCCTCTGTAGCCTGGTTAGCGCCGTTAGCCCCTCCATCTTATTGAGGAAACATCTTATGTTCCCCATGATAATGATCATGTATACATGTATGATTATGTACCGCTAAGCTAAACAAAAACCTTCAGGTACCCAAATGTAAACATTGTTTATGTACCTCTGCTGTTGTGCTATTAGATCGTTTGATGTTTTCTGTCTAAACAAAGTCACACCACATTTTTCATCATCACCAGCTCACATGTAGAGCCAGCATCACAGGGCTTGGTGTACATCACAGCTTAAATAAATGAATTTTGACATTTGTACACTGTTATTAATGTTATATGAATATTTGCACATTCAGATTTATAACTTCCATCAAAATAACACGTTGCTGTGTTCATTTTTTTCCTCCCGTGGGGGAAAAAGTGACTTTAATAAAGTCTCTATACTTTTTGTGTGTACATCATGGTTTATCCGCTATAATACTATAAAACATTTGTCTCCTTCTCCTAACAGGAAGAAGAGGGCGATGATGCTGACATCTCCGTGACGACCTCCATGTCTTCTCATAGCATACCACTCCCCCTCCCCTCATCGTTTCCACCTCTCTACGGCGCCCGCTATTCAGAGACCACTGCTAACACGGCAACAGTCGCCACTTATGGCGGTCTGGTTGCCATGGAGGATTCCCACGACGACGACCCGGAATCTATTTTGGATGAGCACGTACAGCGTGTGATGAAAACGCCGGGCTGCCAGTCGCCAGGGGCAACCAACAGCACCTTAGGAGGAGGGGGTCGACACACTCCTCCCAAAACATCACGTTCACCCGACGGAGGGACCGGCCCACCTCACTACCCACCACACCGAGGGGGAGGTCACAGTCTGCCTGCTGCTGGGGTCAAAGGTAAGAGGCTGTGGAGGGGGAGGAGAGCGGGGGGAGAAAGAGTGAGGGACTAAACTCCTGAACACGCCGGCAGCGTACGATGTGCATCAGAATATCCACCTGTTATCGAAGTTATCGAGTTATTTGCAAATAAGATGCCATTCATAGACGTCTATGGCCAACGTTTATCTGTTGTGTTGCATCAATTTTGCACCAGCTAAATATCATCTTGGATATTTACAACTTGGATATATTGTCATAGAAATAATCACCTTCGTGCCACCTGCATGGACGCTGAGCGGCTGTTCAGCTCTGCGTCTCCCATCTTGGATGAGAAGAGAAATAAACTGAAACAAGGCAGAGATGCATATCTTTGTAGATTTCTTTTGGCAGGCGAGTAAATAAGAAAACAAAAACACTGGTATCTGCAGCTGTACATCAGCTGTACATCAGTATGTGTGCTGTATCGGGCTGTGGACAGTACTTGTTAGTAAGATCGGTTCATTGATGGCCTCTGCCTTTATGTGGGTTTTGTTGACTGTGAAAAAATGATAGAATATCACTGGCCTTGTATTCAAAAGTAGTGAAAAAGACCTTGACAATATATACTCCTGACTTTATAAGGATTATATTCCAAACACAGCTAAAGAATCCTGAATTAAGGTCACATTACGTTTAAGTTTTATATTCTTCAAATGCAGCGTGAGTGTTTTTAAGAGGCCAATGCAGGCGTCAAATGGAGCTGCAGCAGCAGTGTGTTTTTGGGCTTGTGTATGTATTGAAGAGATGCTGGTATGTAACTAATAGGTCTCGCTGTGCTGTCTGTCTCAGGTATGCATCACCACAAGCAGCTGTATCACCACAGAGGAAGAGAAGGGCAGGAGGAGGCGGGCTCTAGGTCTCAGGCCAACTTCATGTGGAACGGAGACCCAGCCAACCAGTACGCAGGGAGAAGTCGTAACTACGCCGACGGGGCTGGAGCCAGCACACTTGAGGGCATGGGTTACAGGTATGCTAGTGTGGTTGTATGTGCTGAGGTCTACATTAAACTGTACGTGCTGTGTTTCGATCAGATGACCTCAACTGGTCTCTGTGTGTGTCACCTGTTCGTTCTGCAGTAGCAAAGGCAGCACGCTATCACGGCGAGGTTGTAAGAAGGCATCGGAGACGTCAGGCAAAGGTGATGAGAGTGGGCGTGGCGTGGAGACCCAGGTACCATTAGAGGATCTGGAGAGAAACCAGAAGATCCTGCAGTGGATGATGGACGGAGACAGACAAAGGAAGAGCACCCACAGGTGAGTAACATTACGCATACTATTTATGATCCATATAAATAGAGGTCTTCACGTGACATCCAAAGCCTACGTCCGGGGATAATAGGACTCGTTCTAGTACCTCAGTGTTTGTGTAATAAAGTTGGTCCTAAATGGTCTTTTGTGAGTGAGTGCCTCTGCTCAGGAGTGTCAGAGAGCAGAGGTCAGATTCATCCAAAACTGCAAAGCTGAGGCTCATCGAGTTGCATTTGAGTCGGGAGAAGGCTACTAACGTTAGCTTGTGAAGAGGAATCAGCTGTGCAATCGGGTCCGTCTCTCCCAGCCAAGTCCAGGACCAACATTTCCTGGTTTTGACTGGGTCCCAATCCCAGCTTTCAAATCACAAGTCTGGTTCATTTTCGGGTAGTACATTTCTGGGTCCTTGAGGTTCAGGCGTGAATTTGTGTACCCGTAAAGCCTTCCACTTCAGAATTTATGTATGTTATTATTAATGTTGTAGTATTTCATTAAGGTTGTGATAAGTTGTGACAGTTCAAACTGATGTGCCAGGCTTAATATTTTTTTATTTAAGCTGTAAACACAACACAGACATATCTCCTATCACCTCGTGTTTATCAGTTACTTTTCCTTTAGAAAGCACGTCGAAGTCGAATCCTGTTAATCCTGCTGCATTACAAGTTGTCTTGAATCCTTTGGTTTCTTGACTGTAGAGCTGTAAAGTGGCAGTCTCTTCTGTGTAGTCAAATCCTCTGACATTCATCCCGTCTCCCTCCTTGTTGTTTTTCCAGCAGCAGCACCAGTAGCTCGAGGAGGATGGGAACCAGCAGCGAGTCACCGCGTCCAACATCAGTGGAGCGACCCGGAGCTGTCCACCCCTGGGTCTCTGCCCAGCTGCGTAACAACCCCTCCTCAGTGTCCACCGCCATCCCCGGCTCATCGTCCACCCAGGTCCAACCCTCGCACCCTTTCATCCAGGACCCGGCCATGCCTCCCAACCCGGCTCCCAACCCCCTCACCCAGCTGGAGGAGGCTAGGAGGAGGCTGGAGGAGGAGAGGAGGAGGAATGCACTACAGCAGGCCAAGCAGAGGTAGGTGTCACGTCATCTTCATACGTAACTTGTGTCTGTGTTTGCATGTCGTCTTATTTGATAGTTTTGACGTGGATCTTGCTCTTTTTTTTCAGGCATAAATCTGGTAAGCGCCAAGTGTGTGAGAACATGACAGTCGCTTACTACTTTTGTGGAGAGCCGATCCCGTACCGAACATCAGTCAAAGGCCGTGTGGTGACTTTGGGCCAGTTCAAGGAGCTGCTTACCAAAAAGGGCCATTACAGGTGAGAATATCTTGATGCATGTATTTTAAAATATATAATGAGGGTGAGAATGTTACATTTTAAAGGAACCTTTCATTATTTAATCGAACGTGTCTCTTGTGTGTGTGTGTGTGTGTGTGTGTGCGCAGGTTCTACTTTAAGAAAGTGAGCGACGAGTTCGATTGCGGCGTCGTGTTCGAGGAGGTCCGTGACGATGACGCCATCTTGCCCATCTTTGAGGAGAAGATCATCGGGAAGGTGGAGAAGGTTGACTGAAATTCTGGGATCAGGAAGATGACAGAAAATTGCAAAAAAAAAGATCTTTTGGAGGAGAGAAAAAAAAATGAGATAGGAAGAAGACATTTTTGGGGGGGGGGGTTTGGATAGAAATTCAGCTGTGAGAAAACGAACGAACGAAAAGAAAGTAGAAAGGATGGATGGAGCAAAGTGTTACAGAAAGGGAGATTGTGTTACATGGTAGAAGCTCGAGTATTAAGAAGGTGGTTAGTTTTATGGAATATCTGGATATCTGCGTCATGCCTGGATCAAACCCACATACAGCGAAGAAGCTTGGCCAGATGAAACCGGAGCGGAGGAAAGGAACATAAATTATTTCACCTGTCTTGTCTCCACTGTGGATATTCGGGGAACACTGTTAAAATCTGATGTCTGACCAGTCTTCCACTGCAGTGGACGGAGAAGGGTGAGAGGGACTGCTGGAAGGAGAGAGGATAAAGTAGTCTTCCACTTCTGCTCTGGAGGAGTCTGTCCTCCGCAGACCATTACGATGCTGCTACATTACCACGGAAACTCTTCAATCGGTGCTCGGGACAGTAAAGAAAGCGGTTTTGTTCCATTCGGGAGTCTCGCTGCCTTTTTGCTGTCTCTGTTCCTCATCAGCTGGTGACAAGGGGAGAGGACAGAGGATTTTTTGGGGGGGAGTGGAACTTTAGCCTGCTTCTCCTCTCGTTGACTTCATAGCCTCAAAACAGAAACTTTCTCACCCTTGATTCCTAGATGTCATGTAGTGATCTCTCACGTCAATATGTTCAGACAACAGTTCTCCACACAACTTGTTTACCAAAGCTACATATTTTTGATAAGACAAGTATCCTAGCTACTTGTTTCATTTTATTTGAATTGTGTATGTACAAGGCAGGTACTATTACTTATTAATGCAGCCTAATTTCGTTATATCTCAACTTAATGTTGTATTATTGTGTATGTTTTGAAGCTAGTTCATTAGTCATTTCAGGGCAGGCATTTTGTTTTTTTGTTTTTTTTTCCTCTATAATACATCCCTGCACCTCAATCCTGTACTGTTTACCTTCTGAGTGTGCGGTTCTGTTCTCCTGCGCGATGGATTTTAATTTTAGGATTGCTTTTTTTTTTTATTTTTTTTTTTTACCCACCACCCTCAAAAATGATCATGAAACACAAGAGCGCACACTACAGGTGTGTTATCTTTTGACCACAATATCTGTTGTTTTTAACAGGTCACACTGTCACCTCATGTACATTATATTTTTCTGCTACACTGAGAAGCCTGCAAACTCAGTTTTAGGTGCCTGCCTGCCTGGCCAGTGCCATTACTATCTAGAAAGCTTATTCTGAAGCGTGTTGGTGAGTGTGAAAGCCTGTGTCATGTATGCCTGAACTCAGCCAAAGAGCATATCGTGCGTCCCATATGCCTCCACGTGTGTGTCTGTGCAGTCCAAGTCCGCGAGTATCAAATGTTACTTTTTCATCATGAGCTGAAGGGGAATCTTTTTCCTCTCACAGATTCCTAAACTTCAACATTGTAGCTTAACACTGAGTTTAAAAGAATAGTTTGACATTTTGGGGAATGCGCTTATTTGCCTTTTTGCTGAGAGAACATTGTGTCAGTATGGCAAATATAAAGCTACAGCCAGCAGGTTTAATATAAAGACTGGAAAATGAGGTGTTTTGTAAAAAATTAAACAAATTAGGGCTGTTTGGTGTTTCTGCATCAAAATTACCAGTTGTTTTCTCTCTCTTCAGTTTGTCTTAAAGTTAGTTTAAAGGTCAAGAGTGTCAGATTTAGTGGTCTCTTTTTAAAGAGCATGGCAGAAATTAAATAGAATATTCGTAATTATGTTTTCATTAGTGTATAATCACCTGAAAATAAGAATCATTGTGTTATCACTTTAGAATGGGACTTCTATATCTTCAGATGATGTGGGTCCTCTTCCATGGAGTCCACCATGTTTCTACAGTAGCCCAGAACAGACAAACTAAACGTTGGCTCTACATTGGCCGTTTCATGTTTCAAATATTTCGCCGTGTTTCTCCTTCATTCTAGAAAGGCAGCAGTAGGTACACAGGGAGCTGCCACTAAATCCTACACACTGCTCCTTTAAGTTTCAGCTCTAAAACAGACTTGATAGCCAGGCTAGCTCTTTCTCTGTTTCTAGCGTTTATGCTAAGCTAAGCTAACTAGCTGCTGGCTGTAGCTTCATATTTAAAGCACAGACATGAGAAATGATGTCAATCTAGCTCTAAAATGTCAAACAATTCCTTCAGATATCTCACACCAGTACAGTCTTGCAGTCAGGGGCCTCAAGGCCTTGTATAAAGCACCGTGCAGACAGTGCACTGATCACACACCAGCTATGTAAGCTGAATGTAATTTGACTTTTTTTAAAACTTTGACCCGCTATGTCCTCAAAGGAAATCCCTTCATTGGTCATGTCCTCGTGTCCGTCTTCATTATCGATCTCAAACTGTTGGCTTGAGTCTTTTGTGTTTTCTCTGCTGGTAGTTAATTGAATGTGTCCATCAAACAAAGAGGTCCTTCTGTACGTCTTGCAGGAATGTCAAATACAATTTGTCCTGGGTTTTTAGCCCAGTAAGGGAATGTAGGATCGGAAAACATATTTGTCCTTACTTCAACCCATTATGCCTTCAATATGAAATTTAAAATTTAGATATGTATTTGTTTATAAAAAAAAATGTAATTTTAATAATCACCAAGCATGTTCTTTATAAGGAATGTTTTCCTGATGAGTTGAATTATCTATTTTGTTTTAATGTTTATGTGCGAACTGCTACGGCCCTCTGATATATTTTATCTGTTTTGTTAGAAAGAACGCCCAGGGACAGTTTGAATGACAACATTTGTTAAGAGTTGATTCTTGTGATTATGATCCAATGGACAAAACAAACAACTGCGTCTGTTGTGTTGTCAATTTGTGTGAAACACAGTGCCTTTATCATGTTATCTTCTCGAAATATCTTTATTGAACCAATCCATGCTTTTAATGTTAACTTTTTATTTTCAAGTCAGTCCCGTTGTACTTTTTAGCTGCAGTCATGCTTGCTCACTTCTGTTCTGATAGATCCTCTGCTGTAAATATGTACATTATCATTTCATATGTGTCTTCAGACCTGCACCACATGTCCATGGTGTTTCTGTTTTTCAAAGGTAAACGCCAAGATGTCACTGTGCTGGTTCCACTTGTACATTTCTTTTAAAAAGGTACTTCATAATAAAGATGTTGAATAAACACTTCCTCTCTTTTATTGTTCAGCTCACCTCATTTTCCATATTCACATATTAATCTTTATTTACCCTAATACTGCACATACCTCTGAACCCTTTAGTTTTTGCTAATTTAAGATGATCCTGACATTTCAAACACCACAGGTGTTACTAATAACACGTCTCTGTTCTGTTCAAGTGCCCAAGAAAACTATACATACATTTATTCATCCTCATGGGGAGATTCAGGTTTCCTTGTAGCTTACAGCTGACATTAAAATATAGATTAATGACAATAAACAACAGAAGATAGGGTTAAATCAGTAAAATGGGTTAAACAGACAGAGCTAACATATGGTTATATGACAAAATGTCTCCTGTTAAAAGGTTCATTTCTACATCGTGTTGTTAAAAGAAGTATTTTCCACCAAGATATAAATACTCTCTGCACACTCACAGTTCTGATAAATGTTGATGAATATTGTACTTTTTACTCGCTAGCTATAGTTTGTCGTAGTTATCCTCATGAGGAGCACAGGGGGCTGGAGCTGATCCCAGCTGACCCTGGGTGAGAGGCGGAGTACACCCTGGACAAATTCATCACAGGGCTGACATATAGAGACAAAACCATTCACATTCACACCTATGGGCAATTTAGAGTCACCCATTAACCTGCATGTCTTTGGACTGTGGAAGGAAGCCGGAGTACCTAGACAAAAAACAAACACACAGGCATCTATAGGTGCTTATGCAGTGAATAATCTACAGAGACAGTGAGCATCAATTTAAAGTCCAGTTTAATTGTCACATATGTATCACTGGACTGTAGCCTCCATCATGTGGATCATCATGTTTTTATTCGTAATAAGATTAAACAAGCATTAGCATTAGGAATCCTTTAAAGCCACATGCTTAATAAGAAACTAACCACAGCTTGATGGGGTTGGGGTATATATAATTCAAGGTATGATTTATGGTTGCTGACTGAAGGATTAGCACCACCAACTGTGTGTCTTAATAAAGCCAACTCCTAATATTCACATAACATTAGAGGATGGTGCGTTTTGTTTAGCCTATTATCAGGAACATTTGGTTAAGATTTATGCTAAATTTGTTGTAAGGCTGTAAGGCAAATGTCTAAATGTCAAAATAATTAAAACTTTAAAAGTTAATTAAATTAGCCATTAGACACATCACTCTGATAACAGAATATTCATTTTACATTAGATTAATTTCAGTGTGTGAAAGGGAGACACTGCAAAAAGTTATTATTAATTTAATTAATTAAGTCATATTAATATTAAATATTTAGGGGTATGTGTTTGACTGAAATGTAACCTCTGTGCCTGTTTAAATAAAATAATCTCCCTGAAAATGAAGATAAATCAGAAACTGTACTTGGACGCCATCTTGTGGATGTTGTTGTCCTGAAGAAGAAGAAGACGTACAACGTGAGGTCAGAGTTGAGATATGACGCAAGCACGTAGCAGTTGGAAAACGTATTTAGTTGGAGGAAGCGTTTTGTAAACAAGTTATTTTTAATTTCTTAAAATATTACCGCAGATATCTGACTTGAAACAACGTAAATAATCTGTCTTTAACACTCGGTGAATTTATTTATTTATTATTTATTCATTTATGAACCCGGAACGAGCTCACAAAGCTAGCTGTTAGCCAGTTAGCTGTTGTTAAGGTAGCATGTTAGCTGGCTGCTAGCCTTAGCTCTGGTCGGTGGCATGGATCCGCTAAGTATAGCTGTGGATGAAGTGGCTTTGGAGGGACTGGACGGAATAACTATTCCTACTCTGTGGATAAGACTTGAAGACAGACAGCCCAAGTTTCCTCTCAAGATCGACGACTGCACCAAGGAGCTCATCTGGAAGTCACTCATCAACAACACCGACCTGAAGTTTTATCAGCTGCCGCAGGAGAGAGAGGATGTTGTGCTGTATGACAGGTGAGTGCTGCTAGGACACTAAAACACTCAGTTTTGACCCAGTTTTTAATAAAATAATTAAATCCTGTAACTGTAAACATATTTAGTGGGACTATTTTAACCTTAATAAATTGTATAATGTTACATTTTGGCCATTTCAGAGGCTGCAGTTACAGGAGCAGTGTGTAGGATTTTTGTGGTATCTAGTGGTGTAGCTGCAGATTGCAACCCCCTCCACTCACCCTCCTGTTCCTAGCATATATGTGCAAAATGTGAAAGGCCCCATCTTATAGCCAATGTTAAGTTTGTACATACAAATGTGTCCATGTAAGCCAGGGGTGTCCAAACTGTTCCACAAAGGGCCGGTGTGGCTGCAGGTTTTTGTTCCAACCAACCAAGAGCACACAGTTTGACCAGTCAACTCTCTGAAGACTGAGATCAGTTGATTAAATGAGTCAAATCTGGTGTGCTGCTGCTTGGTTGGAAAGAAAACCTGCAGCCACACCGGCCCTTTGTGGAACAGTTTGGACACCCCTGATGTAAGCGAACCTGCATCATCTGTAGATGTAAAAGGTTAATTTTAAGGTAACAAAAACATAACAATTGTTATTGTCTCATGCAAACATAGTTATATTCTGTAAATAGAGCCCCCTAAATCTGATCTGAATCTACCAACTAGTATAGAAAAGTTGAGTTGAAACAGTTAGTTAGTTGGTTAGTTGATTCGTCAGTTATCAGAAAAATAACAAGCGACTGTTTCTATAACCAGTTAATCGACTGTCGGACAGACAAAACAAGACATTTTTAAGGTGTCACTTTGAGCTCTGTTTAATCATAACTAAACTCACTTCTCATCAACTGAGAGGCAACAGGGCGAGCTTCCTCAAAAGTAACATTTGTTGCTGTAAAGTTTAGAAATTTTAATTTTCAGTTGCTAAATACCATGAAATATGTCTTTGTTATTAAGTTGAACTCCATCCAGCTGTCCATTAACTATACCTGCGGGGTCTGAAGTCATTGGGCCAGAGGTGGGGTACAACATGTTCAAAGAAATACATGTAACTGTAATTGTTCTTTTGTGATAATATGTGATATAAATTAAAATTGAGGTGCACACTATTCAAAAAATAATGCCCTTTTTGGCATGTAAAAGTGAGACTTTTTTCTGAGATTTTATCTCCGACGTCAGTGATCATTACGGGTTTGTGGGTCTTGTATATAAAGTATTTTTCTACATCAGAGACAAATACAAACAAATGAACAAATACATGAAATCATCGTACTTTGTAGGATATTTCAGCTGTTACAGTTCAGATGCCCTGACTTCGATTTTGTGTTTGCATGTGTGTGTTTTCAGGTTCAAAGACATCGACCCAGAAACAGGCATTGAAACAGCACAGAAGTTTTCTGACACACGAAAAGACGTCTACCCCATCCATATTATTCTAGAAAACAAGGATGGGATACAGGGCTCATGCGCGTTCTTCAAACAGAGGACAGACATCACGAAGCAGGTCCGCTCCAAGTCCCTCACCCCATTGGTCAACTTGCAGGAGGCTTTGGAAAGGTTTGTAGAGATCTACAACTAGTTACGATGAAAAGACATGATTGAATATGAACATTCATATTTTTATGAATTTAGAAAAACCAAACAGAACTCTGTCTCTGTCTCATGTTTCATATTTTCCTCCTTTCTTTCTGACCCGTACCTCCTCAGATATGGCCGAAAGCTTGTTGTCGTTGCGTCTCAGATGCTTCGATTCAGGACCTTGATTGGTATCGAGAGCGATCCTGATTTGAAACTGAACGACGACTCTTACTGTGTGTTGGAACGAGTGGGTCGAGCTCGATGGCAAGGAGAGCTACAAAGAGATCTGCATGGATCTTCTTTCAAGTAGGAAACACGCGTACACGGCCAGTTAGCTCAGTGTTGTTGCTGTTCTGTTTTCACTCTTTATTACAAGCTTTGGTTTAGATGTTCACCGTGTAACAGCCGGTGTTGCGTTTAACAGGATCGACGCTCGAAAGCTGCACTACATGAGGAAGTCTCTGGTCAAACATGGACTCATCAGCATGCAGTCTCATGCCACACGACTCAAGTCAGGACAGCAGCAGCACTCCATCCTTCTGCTGCTCAAGCGCTTCCACGTGAACAGGTCTGTTTATCGTCTGGGTGTTTTTTGTTCTGCTGTTGTGCACATGCAGAGAAAAAAGTGGGCAACAGCCTAATATGCCCTTAATGCAGTTTCGCTAATTTGTGTTAAATGAAGTCTCAGACTGAGTTTCAAACCTCATTACTTTGCCATGCTAGCTGTGTAGCTCGAGGGATGCCCGTTATAAACACCTCAGCGATTATTAGATTGATTTAAATCACATTTTATACACACATTAATGGTTCCCAGAGGATGAAGCCCACTGACTTTTCCTCTAGCACCACCATGAGGTTGACATTTCCATTGGATGGATCTGTGGCGTTGAGTATCGAGTACTAAACAAATCTACTTTACTTTACAGATACATAAAGTAAACAAAGTATTTCTAGTATATGTAAAATTTATGACTTTTGTTTTGTTAAATGAAAATCTTACTACTTTTAAGTTGTTTTGTCTTGACAGAAATCATTTATGGCTGCTGCAGCACTTAACATTTAAGAATGTTGACATCTCTTGTTGAGGGTTTTGTAGAGAAACCTGTTTATATTTATCAAAGTAATGTTTCAAAAAAGTATCCCTGCTGTATTGGTACCAAGATTAAGGCACTAGGATGGAAATACTTTTGAGCAATACGCAGCCCAAGTGAATAATATGAACGAATAAACAACAGAGACACAATACACCCAGCCATACGGTACAGAGCTGAATCACGTGGATGCATTCAGATAAAGTGGGCTCACTCATCATCAGCGCTTTTGAGAAAAGTAAATCGACTCACTTAGAATGACGTGTCAATCCCAAGGTAGCCACTCTCTAAAGCATACCTAGCTTTATTGTCTATTTTACTCTAAATGGGATCATAGTTTACATAATGAACATCAAGCCATATGGAGGAAGACTTCAAACTAGTCACTGAGACCATAAACTGATGATGAATCTTTTTACTGAGGTTATAAATCAAATGAGAAGTAAGGTCATTTATCCATAAAGCGCAATATAATCAGGTTTTCTTCTTGCTTCCAAGCGTGCTGCCCCCTGCTGGCCATTAGAAAAAAAAGGTTCAAACACTTACACGTTACCTCGGTCCACTAATATATATGGCTTATTCTTTGTAATGCTGAAAATGTTTGTGCTTTTATAAATGTAGTGTTCATATTTAGGAGCATCCTCAGTCTGTAGTCGCTCTCTTAACGCCCTGTGCTCTTTCAGGAGGACTAAGTACGACATACTGATGGAGTACGTGTCCAACATTCTCCAGCAGTCGCCTGGTCAGTTTGCCACTTTGATCACACTCAGAGACCAACTGGTGAGTATCTCTCTGTGAGTGAGTGTCTGTTGGTCTGTGTACGTTAGTCTATATATGTCCTAATAACTGTGTGTGTTTTCTTGCAGAATGTGAATGAAGGTACTTTCAAACGTGTTCTTCAATACATGCGAAATGCTAAGCTGGTTGAGTTTTGTCAGTATCCTCTGGAGGACTTGGATCCCAGCGCTGGGCCCTGCACCAACAAAAAAGGTAGTTTGCCACTGAAGTATGCCGTCTTCATATTTTTGTGATGCTGAAGGCCGTGAATCACGCAGTGCATCATTTCATTTTTTGTTTTCCAGGGAATAAAGTGCTTTTGCGCTGTTTGAAGATGTTAAAGCCGTATACAAAGAAGGGTGTCGCCGATGATGACGACGATGACGACGAGGACGAAGAAGATGACACTGGAGCGAGAAGGAGAGGCCCCCCTGCAGAGGGGCGAATCATGGAGACTGATGTCCTGTCACAGGCCTATCACATTGGTAGGTTTGATCACTTTCCTTGTTTATGAAACAGATTTCAGGAGTAATGTGTGTCCAGCAGAAAAAATTTATATTTTTTCTAAAGCTTTATCTTGTTGTATAACCAAATGTAAATTGCACATTTTCTTTTGGCTTTGTTGGATTTGAAATGAAAATCTTGGCAGACATCCCTGTGGCTCGCCCTGCCACAGCCAAAACGCACTACCCCCACTCAAATGAATGGAAAAACCGGATTCTGTCTGACTGCGCCCAAACGGATATCTATGTTTGTAAACTTCAAATCTATTAGCCCTTAAATCAATGCTAAAAGTCTGCACTTTACCCTCAAATCAATTGTTTCTATTCAGATTGAATGTTCAAGAGAACAGACAACACAATAATGTCAATGATTGTACCGTCTGTCTAAAAATGACTTTTCTCACCTCCAAATTCCCGTTATCAATTAGTTTGTGTCTTATTTTCTTGTGCTTCAGTATTATCCTGTGGTACAAAGGGAATCCCTCAGAGTGGTGTCGGGTTCAGGATGAACGTCGGCAAGCTGGAATCTCGTATGCTCTGCCGAAGGCTGGAGAGGGATGGTGTGATTAAGGTAAGACCTAAACTGTCCCACATCCAGACATTTTCTTTGCTGTCAAAATAAATTTACTCTCTACTGAAAAGAATCTTTGCACGTGTTACTGCTTGAAAATTCAATTAAGTTTAAATCAGTGAAGTCTGTTTACGTGTGGTCAGAGAGATAAGGTCTTACATACAACAATGGGATGTTAGTATGTGATTGTAATCACGTGTGCAGGACATTCTCAATTGTCGGATATGTTGAGGTATCCCACCCATATGACCTCCACCAGAGGTCAACCACCACAAAGAAAGCTCTTCCTCTTTGAAATGTATACTGGATGTGTAATCTGGTAACGTCAAGTTTGTTTGGTGTCAGGTAGGCACCTCGTGGATCTGTTTGTACTTGTAACTTATTTTTGTGGTGACATTTTAATGTTAGATAAAGCCGGTATTAATAAATACTTCAGCTGTACTGCTGAATATTTGATTTTTTTCACTTCCATTTGTAGCCATGGCGACTCTAGGGATGGCAATGTCAGAACATCAGAACATCTATCAGTCACTTGGTCCAGACTGAAATATCTCAACAACTATGCGATGGATTGCCATCGATATTATGTACATTTTGACATTCATGATCCCCAGAGGATTCACCCTGCTGACTTTGACCCCCTGAATTTGTGCAACTGTTGGATAGATTGCCACGAAGAAGACATTCATTCATTCATCAAGTTGAGCTGTAATAACTTTGATGATCCCTTAACTTTACATCTAGCGCCATCATCAGGTGAAAATTTGTCCAATACTCTGTGACCAAATACCTGCAAAACTAATAACATTCCCATCATCCTCTGTTGTACTTTGTCTTAAGCGCTAACTGGTAAATGTTGCTAAATTAAACTAGCAAATATGGTAAACATCAGCATTGACGTGAGCATATTAGCATTCTGATATTCGCATTTAGCTCATAGAACCGTTGTTTATAAAGTGTGACAAAGGTGTTGATTCATCCTGAGGCTGTAATTTGCCATATTGGACTGTATTATATTGAAAAGCAGTATTTCTCAAACTTTTCATACCACGTACCACCTCCGAAAATATTAGACTCATCATTGCAGACGTTAAAACACGACAGTGTAGGGCGACCCTATTCAGTTATGAACAGTTTACACAGGAAGCAGGTTTATTTCTAATATTATTTATTGCTGACTAGAGCTAATTTGGAGAAAAGGGGGTGCTCCTGATCCGCACTTGTCTTCCTGATATTTGGAGCCACGATTGTAATTTTTTTGGACCATTAATTTTATATATACATTTTTAAATTAATTAATTTCATTTACAAGGAGGTCACTTACCACCATAGTTTGAGAACCATTGTCTTAAAGTATTTAGCTTCTCCATAGATGTAAATGAGGAAGGCAAAATATAGGAAACGCTCTTGATAATGCCAGCAGCAACACAACAGCCATCACATGTAAACAACCAAAGAAGCGTCTAAAGTAATACAGTATCCTGGTACTGTTCTGGTTAATCATTTTATGTGTGTGATGTCTCTCACCCTGCAGGGATTCATGGAGGACGAGGGTCGGCAGAGGACGACAAAATTTATTGGCCATAAGTGTGTATCTCCGATGAGTGTCGATTTATAAATCCTTACTTTAACACCATATTTTATGTCAAATACGATTGTACTAAATGTTCTCTGTTCACTTGACAGGTGTGTTGGTGTGAGTGATCAACTCCAACTGTTTGCTAAAGAGCAGGAACGGACGAAGCTCCTCTACTCGTCTACACCACCGATGTCCAATACTGCACCTGCCACCCCTAAAACACCATCAACCTCAAAGTCGTCATCGAAACAAAACACCAAAACTCCTGCAGCAAAAAAGATTCATAATGCGGGTGAAGGAGAACACGAAGGTGTGGAGGAGGCTGGGCCAAAGTGTGGTGATAAAGAAGCGGATGCAGCAGGTGAAGGCTTGGGTGGAGAGGGAGGTAAAGCGAGAAGAAAGTCAGGAGCAAAACGACAGACGGCAGGGAGGAAAAGCAGCGTGAGAGCTAAACGGACGCAACCTGAGATCCCCGTCGAACAAACTACACCAGCTGAAGGTGAGAACTCACTGCACCTTTGCAGATAATACGTTTGGTATATGATAATGAAGGTTTTTGGTTTAATAATCTTTCTGGTCCACCTAATTTCTGTCATAACTCAGGTGAAACTCCAGCCTGCAGCAAATCCACGACACCTGACTCAGAGCCAGATCCCAAAACAGGTAATTTCCTGACGTGTTGCAGCTCTACATGACAAGAGTATTTGATTAGTAGCAAATATCTGGTTCCTTTTGGTGGTAAGACAAATGGATAGACTCGAGATGGTGGAAAGAATCTGTAAACACAACATTGTCTGACATGTCATCACCTTTTAAGACTGGATGGTGAAACAGTTAGATATTTACACATCCAGCGGATATGGAGCAGCATTAGCTTGAAGTTGTGTTTCTGTCCACCTGCTCTCCTTTCAGCGTTGTTTTGCTCTCCACTAACTCTTGAGAGAGATATTTGGCTCTTTTAGTAGTGAGACTGAAACAAAAAAATAAAATAAAATAAAAATAATAAGCTGAAAGAGGCTAAAACAACCCGTCCAGCTGAGAGGAGCGCGCCAAAATCTGTATGAGATCATTTTGATTTTTAAATTTGCACACAGTTGTTAAAACTCCAAAACCTTTTATTCAGTGGGACAAGCAAGAGTTTTAAGACATTACTAAATACAGGTAAATATCGATGTTAAGATAATTCTGTTTATTTCTCTCAAATGTTCAGAACAAGCTGGAGTTGAGGAGGAGAAAGAATCCAACACCAGTGCTGCTACCTCTCTGCCTCAGAGTGAGGCAGAGAACACCACCGATAACCCACCTGATAACAACATTGTGGTTGTTAAAGATGTCCTGCAGCCAAAGGTCCGTCTGACGGCTTTCATTGTTTGTTTTTTTAATCACAGTTTTGTTGCAGCTTGTTGAGATGAGTAACAGTTCAGTCTGCCCCCCTTCAGGCACGCAAACAAGAAAAATACAGAAAATCTTTGGCGAGGTCTCACGAGACGTACCGCCTGCTGAGGAGGAAGAACTTGATCGTCGAGGCGGTCCGCAACTTAAAAATCATCGAGGGTCTTTTCCCGTCAGTCTGTCTTAAATTATGATCAGTTCATCTCAAAGCATTTTATCACGCAGTAAGGGAGCGAACTAAAATGTCAACATGCCGTCTTTCTCCAGGTTACAGAAGATGATCAACGACGAAGAGAAACAGTACGGATTCAGCTCAAAGTGTTGCAGGAAGACTATTTTACGTCTCGTCCACGGTCTGTCCAAAGAAGGCTTGCTTAAGATTTACAAGACCACTGTCATACAGGATGGGATCACCAAGAAGGTAAAGGCACACGTTACAGCTTCATGGTTAGTTATATTAACACATCCAGCCTGTGGTGAAATGAAACTACTGACCACACATAATTATAATGATAAAGGATTATACTTAATAGTTTATCAAAAGACAGTTTTTAAATCATCGAGCTGATTTGATGTTGTACAAAACATTTGGATAAAATGATATTATAGCAGTCGGTGACAGAATTGAGTTGTTTGCTTTCTTGCCACACCTTCCTTTTGTCTTTTTTAAAGGGGGGTAGGGGATCTTTAGGGGGAGACAGCAGGTCAGCAGTACATACCACATGAAATTGGTATACATCGTGACACATGAATACATTTGCGTTCATTAAAGAGTCTCAGCTTCCCAGTCATGCCCAGTTTATGCAATTCCAGTATTATAATATCCAACACAGGGACCCCAGTATGCAGAAATATTCAAATACAGAATGTGAAAATAACTGCATGTTATTAGCATAAAGTATGTAAAGGGAAGACTCATGGGTGTCTAAAAAACCCATTTTCATTCAGATACCATGAGCTGAGAGGTCAACCACCTCAACATACGCATCACATACATTACAAAATAAATACATCCAATACATTAATAAATAACTCACACAACAAATCAAAGACGACTAGAAAAGAGCTGCTAACTTTTCTTAATTGTTGATATCACCCCACCGCTAACCCCCTCCCTCTGTTTCATGTTCTCCTACGTGCAGGTTGAGATGGTCGTTCATCCGTCCATTCAGCCCAACGATGACGTTGTGAACCGAGTCCTTGACCAGATCCGCTTCAGAATCTCCAGCTCCTACTCTGCAGTACGGTGAGCGCAAACCAAATACTTTAAAATAAGTCAGTGAGAAGTTTTATTCTATTTTCTCTCCACCTGTCTGATTCCTTTGACTTTACTTAATTTTGTCAGTTTCTCAGTGTAAATGTTCAGCACGCTCAATCCTGACAGACAGAATCCACTGTAGTAAAGAAAATAGATGTCTCGTGTCCTGTTTCTGTCTGTTATCTTCCTCCTGTGTCTCTCAGTCTGCAGAACGCCGAAGAAAAAGCCAAAGAACTGGAAAGGAACAAGGCTGACAAAGACGAGGAGTTCAAACCCACAACAGGTAATGTTTGACTGAATATTAGAAGAGAAGCAAGAGTTACTTTGGTCGACATGAGGTCTGAAAGTCTGTTCTGATGTAAACCGTCAGCACAAACACAAGCCTCAGACATTTCCAGTCACGTAGCATCATTTTCTGATGGTGCACTGATGTTGGAGGTTGAGGATTGTAGATACACTCACCAGTTTGATTTTCACTATTGGATTCTGGACCTATTTTGTGGTATTTCAGCTGACTGTGATGCAGAGTTATTATTCATAATTGCAGTGACAAAATGTTGCCAATAGCCCATCCTCAGATCCTCTGTTTGTTGTGGTTTCCTTAGGTTTTCATATTGTTGTCTGGATGTTGCAGACACGTGACCAAACCTGTTGTTTATTAGTGTAACGACAATAGTAATAAACAATAAAAAGAAAAAGTCACATCATTGTTGTGGAGAAATTGCTGAAGTCAAAGGTCAATGGTGAGGTCAGGAGTTCAGAAAGTGTTCAGGAGCCTTTGATGTCTTATGCTGTAATATTTATTGACACTTGGCCAAGGAGAATTAGAGACACTCTCAAAGTACATCAGAAGTGCCTGAGTCGGTCTCACATTCTGCCGAACTCATGCTGGTGGATAGACTTTAAACCCAAAGATCACACCACAAATACTATACGCCCAGAATTAGCCAAAGAGAATGTCTTTACCCATGGAGGTGTTATTGTCAACATATTCTAGTCTGAAGACACAGATGTCTGTTCACGCAGATTGGAACGTCAACGGCAAGCTATCTATTATGTCTATGAAGGCAGCAATAGGTCTCTTCGACCCTGGCCACCACAGTGTTGAGATAGACTGGCACCTACTGTGCTCAACCAAAGCCAAACAATTAATACTGCCGAGGACCTCAAGGCCCACACGTGACCTCGTGTAACCTAAGGATAGAAAATTCCATAACAATCATGACACAAAATGCTAAATAAATGTAGAAATGGAGGTCATGACATGCAGGATTAATGAGCCCCAATAATCCGTCTCTCTCATATCATCGAGTTATAACCAACCAGTCTGATGTGTGTTGTTATTCTGTAATAGCCTGCGGTCATTTGAAGGTGATTTAATGAAGGTTAACACACTGTGCTTAAAGGCAGTGCACTCTGACATAACAAATTTATCAACATAACTGTCCCGCTGCCTTCAGATGTGATTTAATAAACTGAAGAAGCTTTTCATACAGCACAAATCAGCTGAGGAGCCTCAGATTAACAACAGTGTTTCTGCTTTAGCCACACTATAAGTTATTTTTGATGCAGATTAAAGTTTTTGTTAATTTACGATCAATTTCCAATTATTTTTCTGTGCATTTACTGCAAGTGTTAAACATTTTTTGTCAGAAAAAATCACCAGATTTGCAGCTGAATGACGCTCGTGAACAGTCATCTTCGTTTTTCAGCCTCCAAACTGCGTTTCCTCAGTCCTCTGCGCTGTCTCTTTAATGAAGAGAAAGAGAAGTGCGGGGCTATAACTACCTTTCATAGCTATGCAATAAAATGAAAACAAATAGTCATGTGAAATTTGGCCCCCTCTGCAAGAACTATTAACGTAAAATAATAGACGATTTTGGGGCAGCCACGTATGTTCAAAATAAACAGTATTTTCCATGATTTATCTAATGTAACCATTTTGCAGTAGGTATCCGGTATATAACTGTAAAACTGATGTTTCATCACAGAGGACACAGGATTTCCTTCAAAGTTATTATGAAAAGAAAACGTGAGTTTGAATTCAGAGATGGAAAAAAGCATTCAAATCCTGCAAATCTGCCCACTTTTCTTCACTATTAAAATCTTCTTGACTGTACTGAAATCCTCAAGATTAGATTTTTTTCTCCTCTAAATCTAAATCTCCTCTAAACTGTTTTCTTCTTTATCTTCTCTCCGTCTTTCTTTTCATAGTTCGTGGATTGGGGAAGACGTTTGGCTTCCAGCCTAAGATGCATCGTCTGCGTGTTATTCATAACTTCCTCTGGTACCTCATATACGGACACCCGAGCAAAAACAACTCACAATCATCTGAAAGTGCGACCGCCAGCACTGCGGACCAGCAGACTGCAGATACTACTCTGGGTAACTTGGATGTGACATCGTCTGGTGATGAAGAGGAGGTGACGGAGGAATCAATACCTGGTCACTCTGAGCCTGATATGAAAGGTAAGCAAGCAGCAAAATGCTCTTTCAGAGGGGGCTCTCCTCAGTTAACCACCTTGATTTTATTTGTAATCTTCTGCCCCGTCTCTGATAGTCTATGTCGACGACGAGTCGTGGAAGAGATTCATGCCTCCTGTCCGTGTGCACAAGGAGTTTGCCAGCGGCTGGGCGATGGTTGGCGACCTGCTCCTCTGCCTGCCTCTCTCTGTCTTCATTCAGGTCATACAGATCAATTATAAGGTGAGCACAGGGATGCAGTCCATCCCACTTTCTCAGGTACCATCTGTGTCAGATATACTGTGGTGGTGAAAAGTGCTGAAGCAGATACACAAGATGTTACAGTGTTGTCACATCTTCAACCAAAGAAAGTTAATTAAAAGTCATCCTTTGGGCCAATAGATTTCAATGTTAAAGTAATTTATCCAGGCCTTTTTTGACTCTCAGGTGGAGAGACAGTAGGACGGACTTGAGATGGACAAATTTATGTAAAGATGGATATAATGAAGAATGGATAAAGTTAGCGGTTGGTTAGAAAGGTAAAAATTGGATTTTCAGTCAGCTAAATAAGAAGGTGGTTGGTGTACTTAATCTTCGCGTATCCAAAGTGATAAGCGTGAGCCAAAATATCGGTGTGTGTGCTCCGTGTACATCACAGATCACGCTATGCTGCTTATTTCTTTACCGTCTTTACCGTGGATCTATGAGCTGACAGCGTGCAAGGTCTGCACTTCCAAAATGATATGAACTGTATGCATGACTCATCCTTTTTGAGTCATGCACACAGTTTATACTCTCCTTGCAACTGCTCCTCCATTGTGCCTCGGGTTTTACTCGTGGATATTTATGAGATATTGTTTGTAGCTGACCGAGCACACGCGGTACATACAAACTCTTTTGCTGATGTGCATTCACAGGTGGATGGACTGGAGGAGTATCTCAGCGACCCCGTGAAGCAGCACCATCTCATCAGCTTTTTGCCTGCGAGAATGAGAAGACAGCTGCTTTATAAACGGTGACTTTCTTTCCCTCTTGCTCTCTGTCTCTATAACTCATTGCAACTGTATTTTCTAAATTGAGTGTTTTATTATTTATATCAGGAGATACATTTTCACCTTTCATGAGAACCTGCAGAAGCTGGTCTACATGGGTCTGCTGCAGTTTGGGCCTGTGGAGAAGTTCAAGGAGAAAGACCAGGTAAACCACAAGTCTGCTACAAAGACACCACACAGAAAGATCTTCATCTGACGCGGCTGCCCTGATCACTTCCAAATACACAAATATGTTAACAAGTTGAAGGAGAAACATCTCTGAAGATAAATGTCTCATATTTTTTCTCCATATCTGCATGAATCCAGGTGTTTTTGTACCTGAAGCGTAATGCCACCATTGTTGACACCACCAACGCAGAGCCTCACTACTGGCTGGTCACAGAGTCACCTGACAAACCGTTTGAGAGGCGCCAGTACACGTTCAACACTGCTGAGGACGTAGAAAACTACTGGTTTGACCTGATGTGTGTCTGCCTCAATACACCACTAGGTACATACACACACACATGCGCACACACATAAAAGAACAACACTTACAAGCTTTCATAGGGGAAATGTTCACTCTTTTAACATGTGTCTCTTTCTTTGTAGGGGTGATCCGAGGAAAGAGAAATGCTTCAGAGGAGGAAGCTGCTCCTTCCTTCGTCCATGAACGCATCGTGTTTGTAGGAATGGCAACCCTGCTAAAGTAGGTGGAGTAAATTCTCTGTGAGGGAAGGGAAGTTTACTCGTATAGCAATTTTCAAGTCAACAAAAGGCTGCAACTGAAACACAGAACACAATATAGATATAAAAAGACATAAATACGGTTTTGAAAAGAAATTTTAAGATAAATATAACTGACAGTGCAAAATATGAATAAATAGTCAAACTAAGTTAAACGTTTTAGTGTTTAGTTTTGACTTTGTGGACAATAAGCAGACCTGATCCCCGACCATCCGAGAGGACAGCTCATGATGGACCAGAAGTTCAGAAATTAACTTTTAGAAACCAACAATGTCTGTAGATTACAGAGAAAACATGTTGAAGTAGGGGCGTGGAGAAAACTATATCGTCCTGGCCCATGAGCCTCTTTATAAACACTTGAGTTTGTAGGAAGAGGACACGATTAACTTTCATTCTCCAGTGGATATCACTCCTGTTAGGACTAGTGATGCGGCCTACCACTGCCAGATGAAGTAGTGACGCCGTGCTCAGTGTTGTACTTGCAGAGTTTAAATTCACAGAACAGAAAAAACAGGTTGGAGCAATATGAAACAGTTCGTCACCTGTGTGTTAAAGTAGCGCTGATGTATATGTGCGCACACACACAGGGGCAGTCATGAGGTGTGCGACGATGGGACGATACCCGGAGACAGTAAAGGAGCAGGAGGTCTAGACTCTGAATTCTTCGCTCATCTTAAACGCAACTGGCTGTGGACCAGTCACCTTCTGTCTGTCAAAACGGTACGTACAAAACACAAGTGGAGCATGCGTACAGCAAAGACAGTATTAAATACGGCATGATGTTTGACATTTTGAGCACGTACGTCTGTTGTTTTTTTTATTTTAGACTCCAAGTGGTTTAGAGGCGAAGGAGAATAAAATCAGACTGAAGAGCCTGCTGAGTAAACATGCTCTCAGGATTGCACTTAAAGCTGGTGAGTCGCTGCTTGGAACATTATTAATTTCTCTCTTTTAACACAATTATGCTCTTCTAAATATACTTTTTATACACCTGTGTGTAACAGGAGGAACTGCTATACCCCGATATATGACTGCCAAGCGACCACTGGTGATAGAAAATGTTGAGGTATGAGTTCGATCAGTTTTATTTTATTATTATCTTTTGTACACTCTCAGTGGCCAGTTTATTAGGTACATCTAGCAACAGTCCTGTCATAAATCCTACTTCCATGAAGGTCATAATGTTCGGCTGTTTTAAAGCGATGCGATTCAACTTTATGATCACTTTGTGGTGCTGCTGATGTTGAGGTGAGCGATAGCAGACTGCAGATGCAAACACAAGCCGAGGACTGAGTACGTTTTAACAGTTTATCAAGTTCACAAAAGGAATGTGCAGTCAAGTGGGAGATCCAGTGAAAGGGCAGTGGTGACAGATATCCAAGGTTCTTCTATCTTTTCCTGGAGATTAAAGTTAGACAGGACAAAGTAATACAAAACTAACTTGAGTTGTTATCACTAGGGAGAGTGTGGGAGGTAGAGCCGGTCTTTTAAGCAGCAGCGGTTTGCTGGCAAATGAGGAACAGGTAGTAGTGAGGTTATCTGGTAGGTGAGGAGGTAAACTGGAGGCTATGCACACAGAGTAACAGATAGAAACACAAGGGAGGGAAACAGTTGCAGGAGAGGAGACGTACCACTTCTGCATGACAGCTGAACTATATCCCATCAGCCTACTGTCATTTATATGAATAACGGTTAGTGGTTGGTTAAATAGCAGATAAATAATAAATGTTAGGTGTACCTAATAGACTGGCAATAAGTGTATGTTTCAAGTCTTAATTTTTATATTTTTCACATCTGTTTCTTTAATATATCGGTTTTACTGTAACAGTTTTGTTAGCAAGAAACTTCTTAAACTCAGAGTTGTGTCATCCTTGTTGATAAGTCTGATATGATCCTGTAACGGTGACGTTATTGGAGATTTTTCCACTGAAAATCATTTTCACAATTAAACCACAGACCTGTTATTGCATCATTTCATGTGGTTGGAATAACTTCAATCCATTTTGAAGTATAAGTCTATGATCACTAGACAATCCTTTTTGTTTTCACATTTATTTAATTCAATAAAATCCATGCATATCGTATGAAATGGGTATTGAGCATTAGGCATTTTACCTGGTCTTGGTCTTAATCTACCTTGGACATTCTGTTTACCGCACACTAGACATGATGCACAAAATGTTTTGAGTAATTTTGGAATCCATTAGCCCATACATCCCCCCTGTTGATGTATGGGTTAACCCATGCGTCAAAACTGCTGCAAATCGAAATAAATTTTTTTACTGTGTTTAGTAAAGCGTCTACAGCATGTGACACTCTAAGTGTCAATGGATGAAATAAGACAATCGTGGCCGAACTCTGTATTGTTAAGGCTGCGGCCTGTACAGCTTGTAGACACTGTGGCATTCCTGTGGCTATTGGATCAAGTTTAGATGAATAGTATGCTATGGGTCTAAATTTTCCTCCGAAAGGTTGAGTTAGCACACTGGTCATAAATCCACTTCTAGCATCACACATTTGTATAAATGGTTTCTTATAATCTGGGAGTGCTAAAATTGCTGAACTCACTAGCAATTGTTTTACTTGTACAAACGCATGTTCTCCCTCTGGAGTCCATGTGATCACATCGTTAGCTGCCATGGGTTGATCATAGATAAGCATTTGAAGTGGGTGTGTTACGTCAGCGTAATTTTCAATCCACGCTCTACATAAGTTAGTCATTCTTTAAAAAAGACATCATTTGTTTTTTAGTCTGTGGTTTGGGTGCATGTAATATTGCAGTTTTTCTATTTTCATCTGGGTGTTTACCTTCAAAGGAGATATTGAAACCTAGATATTTCACTCCTTCTTTCCATAGTTGCAATTTATTCTTACTTTGTGAGCCTGTTCTGCTAAGTATTTTAATAGTATCAATTTTGCAATCCTGTTCATTTTCTGATTTCTGGAGGCTCACCGCACAAGCACAGTTTCCTCTTTTGTCCCAGCATAGTTCAGTGAGAGTTACTCTACAGCTGGGCTCTTTAAAGAATTTATCATGATATTCTTTATCTGGTCCGCGCTCATGTCGAAAGTACATTGTACAATGTAACTGTTCGGGTGTGCGTATTTCATTTTTCATCTCAGCAGGAGGAATACAGTTTTTTTTTTTACCAATTTCATTAATTCTTGAGTTATACTACTTGGTCCTGTTTGAATTAGATCTAAACTGTACCAGTAATTCAATGTTAGTCCTTTGCGCACAAACGTTTCTATTTCGTCCTCGTCATCACTGTCTGCTGTTTTTTAGATTTACCCGGCACGCTTTCATACCAGAACCATTTTGGTCTGGTACCACTGCTATCCCTACTTTTATCATCAGATCTCTCCCTAAGAGGTTAACAGGACACAGTTGTGATAACGCCACTGAGGCTAGAATGCTTTTCTTTGTTTTAGGATATTTCTAGAGGTTTGGTCAAAGGTTCAGTAGTTACATGTCCTGTAGCTGACCTAACTCTCAAACCACTGTTTAGCTGCAAGGGAAAGTTTGTTCCTGTTTCGTGACATCGATTGTCCTACAGGCTCCAGAATCACACAAGAAAGTTATAGATTTTCCCTGCACTTTTAATACTATCCATGATTCAGTTCCTTCTTGTGATAGTAAAATTTCAGCTGGTTGTAACGATAGAATCTCATCTACCTCTCTGTGTGTGTGTGTGTGTGTGTGTGTGTGTGTGTGTGTGTGTGTGTGTGTGTGTGCGTGCGTGCGTGCGTGTGCGTGCGTGCGTGCGTGCGTGCGTGCGTGCGTGCGTGCGTGCGTGCGTTCGTGCGTGCGTGCGTGCGTGTGTCTACATGACCTGCTTCAGGAGTTAGTTATGCGGTGTGATCCTTTTCCTTCCTGTCCTGCCCAGGCTCCGCTCCTTCGCCTCCTTCCGCTCCCCGTCCTCCCCTCCTCCACCTCCTCCTTGGAGCTCTGCAGTTTCTCGCATAATGTCCGCATTTTCCACAATTGTAGCACGCATCCGCCCTGTCGTCCACTCCTCTGTTCTCACCGCCTCCCCGTAATCTCGGAAGAAAATTTCATCATTGTCACCATCATCACACAAGAATGCATTTGCAACCTTCTTTTTTTTTCTTTGTTTATAACAGACCCATTACCTGCTCATTTCGGTCTCCATTTTTAGATGATCACAATAACGGTCTGTTATGATCAGTGCCACACAGTAAAGAGCATTATAAGAAGTTGCTCACATGCCCCGTCTCAAAATAGTGTCAGCAGTAGTGTCATCTGGACTTTTTTCTGATGTTGTGTCATGTTTAAGAGTCCAGGATTTAAACAAAGCCTCCTGTTGCTCTGTGTTTGTAACCAGGTGGCTATCGAGCCTGCGTCCAGAAACCAGCAGGTGGTCGGAGGAAAGAAACAGAAGAGGAAGAGAAGCAAAAAGGAGGTCGTCAAGGCTCCACGCAGGAAGAAGAAAGGTACAGTGTGAGCTTACGAATTCGCGCATGTGAACGATTGACTTGGAAGTTGGACAGCTGACAGATTTTGTGTTTTGTGTTTTGTGTTTGCCTTAAAGAGCCCCAGAAACGCACACCTGCCCATGACGAGGCGGACCACCAAGCTTTGAAGATGATGACGAGACAGAGAGTCTACTGGTCGATCCAGGAGGACTCCCTGATGATGCTCTGCAGTGTGGCCGCACACCTGCTCAACAGCAAGGTACGCACACAGCTGGGCAACGTAGAATGAATGAATGTATCCAGTAATTCAAAAAAAATCTATTTTTATGCTTCCTATCCTTCCTGTCTATGTACTGAAGGCTTTTCTTTATTGTGACTTGAACAGTTGCATTGCTCTTAATGTTTTGAACGTACAAAAACATATTGATGAATATAAACATGTCTTTGTTTAGTTTTTTTTGTCTCACTCCTCGCTCTTTTTTTAAAAGTTCAGTACGTTCTCACTTGTTTTGGTTTAAAACCTACAGCATATTGTTGATGTGTTGCAGTTAAAGAGGCCGTTCGTACCTCACTGTGTGGTCAGAGACCTCCTCCACGCCGAGTTTGAGATATCGATGGATAAAACATCTCTCGCTGTCGGACGTCGCTCAAAATATATCCTCAAAAATCCTCAGACACTTCTGAACTACAGGTAAGTGCGCATGATAAAAACAAACATGTTTCCACACTAACCTGCAGTTTTACTCATCAACGCTGTGTTTCAGGATCTGTCTGGCTGAAGTCTACCAGGATAAAACTATGATGAGACTACTGGAGGAGAAGAAACCAGCTGATCCAGACAAACCAGAGGTTGTTTTTTTTTTGTATTTTTATTGATGTTATTTTTGTTCTTTCTTTCTGTTTCTGAAAGCTCGATGTTGAATATTTATGCCTGTGTTGTTGTAGGATTGTGCTAAAGTGTTCTCCGAGTACGTCCGGCTGCTCAGACAGAAGTTCAGCACTGCTCTGAACGTTCATGATACGGTCATGCCTGACACAAAACATGAGCTCTTCTCACGGTAAGAAGAGGACGAGGTTTAATGATCTGACTTTTAAAAAAAGCACTGATGGTTGGCTTGTTTGTAATGTTGTGTTGTATGTGTGTTACAGCTTTAGAGTTTCAGCAATAGACAGTGTGAAGCGGGTGTCATGCAAAGACACTCTCAACTGGTGAGGATTTGAGTTTGACATTTTCTTCCTCTGATTAAATATGCTTTTTTTTTTTTATGGCAGTTAATTGTTTATTTGTATGCGTACATTACAGCACAGACGACATTCATGCCATAGTGTTACATAACTTGATCCAGAGCACTTTGGCCATGACCAACAACCAGATGAAGTCCTCCAGATCCTTTCAGGTACGGCCATCTTTAGTGTTCCTGTGTTAACAAAGTTTATTTATGTAGTAACTTTGAGCAGAAGAACGTCTCAAAATACTGAAAAATGTTTTAAAAAATAAGGCGAAAAACATAAAAATCTGTATTTAACACGATGAAAACAAAATAAATAAAATAATTACACACAGGAAAGTCTAACATAGTGTCCACCTGACCTTGTTTCCACTCAAACTTCTGATCATCCATCTTCTCTCTCAGGCCTTCCACATGTACAGTAAATACAACCAGGACCTGCTGTGTCAAGCGTTCATACGATGCAGGAAGAGAGGTCTGGTCAACCGCCGTCGTGTCAACCAGCCGTTTGGGCCGAAGAAGAACCGAGCGCTTCCCATCCTGCCCATGTCCTACCAGCTGTCCCAGTCCTACTACAGGTACACAGCCACATGAGGGAAGATACTGTGAATACTCAGATTACTTGTATTTTCTCTATTTGATGTGACCAGGAGGTCTCTTGACACACCGGTACAGTACCGTATTTCTTGAAATAGTGGCCGGGTTATTTATCTCTGCAGAGTGTACCAGGCCTTTATTTGAAGCAGGCTTATATTAGAGACGGGCCATTATTTCTGTATCCATATTTAAATAAAAAGCCTCCTCGTTTTCTGATCTGCTGCAGAATATCTTAATTTCTTAACGAGGCTTTTATTGTGAAGTACTTGCAGGAATATTTTTAAAAACTTCAGTGACGTGCGTTTGTATGTTCCTACAAAATACAGTTTAATTGGAACACGAACACGTACACTGTTCAATCAGCAGTTCAAGGCCTTTTGTGACTCTTTTAGAATCCAGGAACCTTTTTTAGGAGCTTTATCTACGTTTCAGCTGGAGTCTAGTTTCAGTTTTAGTTTCTGAGTCGTACAGTAAAGCATGTTACTATCACTGCTTCACATGGGAGTACTTTACATTAAGAGACTGCAACAACGTCTATACGACGAGAATTCAGACTTCAAACAAGCACTGTTTGTTTCTAGTAGCAATATTAGGACTGGTGATGTATTAGGGACTGTTTATTTTAGCGTTGTTGATTTTTAAATGATACTTTACGTAGCCAATGCTATGTTCCATTGGAAATGTGCCCCATATTCCAACTCTCTCTCTCTTTTTTTAACACTGATTCAAATCTAACAGTGTCATCGTGATATTATGTCTGGTGGCATGTTATGATGACGTGTTATTGGGATGTGACGAAGCATGAAAGGAACTTTTTAGCGTCCGGTTTTCTGATGTGAGCAGCGTTGTTTGAATTCTCTATATATCGGTAACTGTTTTTTTCACAATGTCTCTCTCATTTCAGATGTTTTTCGTGGCGTTTTCCTCACTCGCTGTGCACTGACGCCTACCGCTTCTTGAGGAGTCTAATGAACAACAAGACGGGAGACGACAGACCTGTCACCATGTTCTACCACGAAACCAAGAACCGGTCGCAGAATGGAGAAGAAGCGACGGAGAGAAGAACGGCGTCTGAAAAGAAAAAGAAACAAAGTGAAGGGAAGGAAGATGTCAGGGCGGTGAGTGAACCAGACAAGGCAAAAGATGTCCAAAGGAAAGTGGAAGATAACCAGAAAAACCCAGAAGACTGCTCCACAGCTGCTTCTGGTGAAGATCCACCCAGCAGAGCGCAGACGGAGGATCCTCAGCCCAAATCTTCGACCTCAAACGCACCTCGCACTCCAGAGGAGCCTCCAGATGTGTCGGACATGCTGCGGTTCTCTCTGGACTCTCCAGGTGGAGCCTGTGTGGTCTCTCTCACCCTGATGACGCTGGGACTGCTGAACGTGTACATGTCCATACCCAAACCGATCGTGGTGGTGGACAGCAACCTGGTGGACAATGATGTAGTCAAGAGGTGAGTTATAAGTCCTGTGCACACCTGGACAAACATCTGCACGACGGTGAGGAAATAAGGAGATAATGTTTACGACATTTGAGTGAGCTGAAAACAGAAAACTCTCATTACAAACATAACATTTGTAAGTTTGTAGTCGATTCACTGCTGTTATTTTTTTTTTACATTAAATGTACATTTCCTGTAATAGTTCTGCAGCATATCACGTGTAATTAAAGAGGGCTAGAATCAACACCGTTTATGACTGAGGAGCAATATCCTGCAGGAAACCTCGAATGGCTGCCAGGGGATTTACAGTCATTAGTGCACATAATGGAAACAATGGTGTTAAAACACTTAACTCAGCCAAATTAGGCAGTAAAACATAAACTTAAATAGACTAAAGGATATTTCATCTATAAAGGATTTTCTGGTTTTGTGCAGGTAAAATAGAAGAAAGTCCTCACCATGTCTGTTCCTACCAAACAAATCGCCTCTGATTACTGTATGTGTACATGTTCTGAGGCTTATCCTGGTTTTTGATCATAGACAGGAAAAACCTGGTTACTCATAACTCTCACAATCCATGTTTCTATCAGAACACTTCGGCTAGCGGATATGATGTTTATATACAAAACTGTGGTTATGAAGTATAAACTGTGTAAACTTCAGCATGGCGGCACTGGAAGAAGAGGATGACGACGATGATGACGGCGAAGAGTGCGAGGGCAGAAAAAGGCTGGAAGTGAAGGCGCATCAAGCGTCACACACCAACTACCTGATGATGAGGGGATTCTGCTCTCCTGGCATAGGTGGAGTTTGAATGTTTTCTGTATATGAAATGTGTACATTTACCTTGTTTGTACTTGGTGCATGGCAGAAAGTAAAGGTTGGTTTTCAGCCACATAATTTGAATCACCTTGAACTGGAACAAAGAGTACAAAAGCTAATAAAACAAGGGAATCCCTATTTCTTTGTAAGTCTGATAAAGTGTTGCACTTTACATTTTTATCCAAAGACAATAGTAAATGTAACGCGTATAAAAACAGGCTGTTGTGTAGCATTATGGCAGCATTCAGACTAAATCAGGCGCTGCAGCAAGTACACAAGTTTTTCCATTCATTTGAGTAGGGGTAGTACATGTTGGCCGCAGGGGGTTGTGGCAAAATACAGCAAGCAACCTGCAGCGGAGAAGATGAGCCAGATCCAACTTTTAGAAAAAAACGCAGCCCGACATTCCGCTGCGGACGCCAATGAGACAAGATCTGAGTCTGGCTCGCAATTTGCGCTGTGTGGAGACTTTTAATTTAGTTTGTATCCGATGGTTTGAGAGAGAGAGAGAGAGAGAGAGAGAGAGACAATCTTGCAGCAATTTACTGCAGCGCCCGATTAAATCTAAATGCAGCATCTAGCTTATTTACAAGAACAAACTCCCCAAAAACTGTAACAGAAATTTAACTTGAATACAAACTTAGCCAAAAAAGTAAAAAAAGATGCCAATGATTGATTCAGGTTTCCTCTTTTGTGTATACTGAAGAATAGTGAATTAAGGAATTAGTCAGAAAATTGGACTGCTGTTTGTAATGATTAATTTAATATTCAAGAAAATTAAAAAGAAAAATCTGTAATTAATATTCCTGTTAATTGCAGCCTTGTTTCAGATTTATAACAATGTTGTTTTGTTTCTAGTCAAACTACGAAACCTCAACACCTGCGATAACATCGTGTTGGAGTCGTGTATAATGAAGCTGCAGCTGCGCGACACACCTGCTCACCGTGTGTTCAGTATGGAGAGTAAGTCTCAACACAACAAGACATGTACAGACTCAGCTTCACCTGCTAAACTTCACCTTTATGTCTTTATTTTTTAGTCTCCCCATCATTGGACTTCACTAAATGTGGCCCGTCCCTGCTGCCCTCCAGCCTCACCTACTCCACCCGTTACTCCTCCTCTCCATTCAATGTGAAGGAGTGTGACAGGTGCTTGGTTCAGCAAAGAGGATACACTCCTCAGGACATCGAAGTGTGTGTTCAGCTCAGGAGGAGCTTAGAGGCAACCGGTGAGAAAGGCTTGGACATACACGACCTCTACGAGACTCACGTACACCTGGAGGAGCCGCAGTCTGGACGCACCAGGAGCCTGCAGCAATATATGACGGTATCATGTCTTACCATACAAAATATTATTATGCACTAAAACTATATAAAGCATTAATGTACATTAACTACAAAATAGCTTAAAAACCAGAGAGAGACAGCCAAACAGAGAGCTAGATCAAGTGAAAGTTAGCAGCTAGATTTAGCTAAACCTGCTTTTTCCCAAGCTCTCCTATAATTAAAAAATATCAAATCTGATGAATGGACATGTTGTTGTTTGTTCCCACAAATGAGGCAATAACAAACAACAAAAAACTATAAAATATTTTGGCTAGTAGGATTTCTGCATTTCTAATGTAGAACTAAATGTGACTGTTTTATGATATAGAAACATTATTATGCAACAGAAATATATAACTCAACTATATTAACTGCAAAAGCTAAATAAAAAGCTAAAAAAAAAGCTAAACCCCCTGCACTCTGCCACAGAAAGACAAGTGAAGGCTAGCTGAGGAGATAGCCACCTTAGCTTAAGTTACACTGAGTTTCCCGCCCCCAAAGTTTCCTTTGTAATCTAAAAATGTCTTATTTGTTTAACCAGTATCTTGGTAATTCATTGTATTATCCCACAAATGAGGCAATGACTAAATAAAGTCATGATAGACAAAAAACAAAATATAGTTCATTCCTAATTTAGACGTAAATGTGACTTTTTGACATCTGTTTGATATAAAAACATAATTATTGAATATACATATATAGTTTTAACTATAATAACTGCAAAATAAAGCTAAAAAACAAAGCTTAAGATACACTGACTTATCCCAAGTTAGTTTTGTCATCCAAAAATGTCCTATTTGTTAAACCAACGTCTTTGTAATTCATTGTTTTATTCCACAAATTAACTTGTGACTCTACTGCATATTCATGTCATTTGGGGTGGTTAAATTGGGATACGATATTCAGCATCTAAACTCCAAAATGTAGCCACTACAGTGTTTTAATCTGTTGCAGTTTGTTGTGTAGGTCAGTATTAAAAAGGCAAGTTAGCATTACCTTGCTACTCTAGGTATTAAGTTAGCTGGACATGCTAATCTGCTCATCTTTTGGAAAAACTAAAAACAAACACACCCTCCAAACTTTTTAAATGCCAGTACTCTTAATACAACTCACTGCACACCACATGTGGACAATATTAAAGCTTGACAGACCTGCACTGCCATGTTAGTCACTAATCTATGATTGTAGGACGTCCTGTCTGAACTCTATTTCTCCCTTTGTGCTGCAGGACTTACAAGAGGAAGGCCAGGTGTTACAAGTTGGGAGTTTGGGTGCCCGGTGGGTGCTCATGCAGCATGCTGACCCCTGGTTGCTGACTGTAAAGTCCAAGCCACGATCCCAGCCCAGCTCCACATCTGACAGATTCCCCTGTTTGGTGAATAAACACAACAACCCCTTCATGCGCAAGAGATGCAGGCGAGGAGTCCCACGGGAGACAGAGGAGCCGCCAGCAAAAAAATCAGCCTTGGACAAACAAGATGGTGAGAACAGAGAGGACGTTGAGAGGCTGGCAGGTGAGATGACAATAGAGAAACAGAAAGAGAGGGCAGATGAGGGCAGTGGAGACAAAGTGTTGAACTTGGAAGAAGAGGAAGGAAAACAGAAGCAGCCTGAAGAGGAAGGAGAGCGGCAGGCAGGAAAGGAGAAGATGGAAACTGCGGACAGGCCGGAAAAGAAGGAGCTTAGAGATAGAGAGGACAGTATAGACGATGAAAGAGATGAAGAGGCATGTTCTTCGCCAACAGGATCAGCTGGTGATGATGAGTAAGTACAGACTGTGAAGGGCTGATCGATTAATTCTGCATTTCCCTTTCCTGTTTCTCATCTCTTTAATCTTTCTGTTCACACAGGGGAAATCTGAGCTTCATCAGCCGTCCGTGGCGAATGGTTGACGGCAATCTGAACCGGCAGGTGTGTAAAGGCATGCTGGAGGCCATTCTTTACCACATCATGTACCGACCGGGCCTCACGCAGCAGACACTGGTGGAACATTACAAAGATGTGCTACAGCCAATGGCCGTGCTAGACCTGGTGGAGGTAAACAGACGTTAAAGTAAAAGTAAAAGTAAAAAAAAAAAAAGCTTTTAAAACATCTTTTTTTATGGCTGACGTGTTACCTTCCTCCTCTTTTCCCCAGGCACTCATAGACATGGGCTGTGTGACAAAGAAAACTGTGGTTAAACCACCTAAACCGTCACTTTTCGGCCGCTCTGTGCACCAAACAAGAAGCGAGACAAAAGCGAAGATTGAGGAACCAGATACGGTGTTTTATGAGCCCACCATCAGCTGCTGCCTGCGGCTCGGTCAGGTGTTTCCCAACGAGCGCCACTGGAACTACTGTCTACCATAAAAGTGGTCGTGGATTACACTTGGCCTTACCTGGCGTGGCCTGGCAGCACATTAGGTACATTATAAGACTTTTGAAGTCTCAAGTTGAGTAAAAAGTTGTTGAGACTGTTGTGATAAACTAAAGTTTCATGTCAGGTTCTTTGACAGATTCACTTCTGGTTTTACAGAACAAGATTTCTTTGTACATTTCTTTCTCGTCTTGAAATTACATTTTTTTTTTGTGTTGCTTTTTGTATGTTAACCAAAAATTATTAATAAAACGTGTAAAATCACATTCATGGCTTATATTTGTCTTCCATCTTGCTCTGTATAGTATATGTATGTATGTATGTGTATATGTGTATAGAATAGTGTCAGTCATAAATGAAGTTATGTCAGGGCACTTTTTAAATAGAGCAGGTCTATACTGTACCCCTGATAAAATTATTTACAGAGATCCAACATTTCCCACCACGAGCAAGCAACGGTGAGGAAGGAAAAACTCCCTTCGAAGAGGCAGAACCCAGTTCTGGGTGGGCGGCCATCTGCCGGTTGGTTAGAGTAAAGTTAAGAGAGAGGACACCAACAACAACAATAATAACAACTGTAAAAATAATATAAATGACTAATAAAAACTGAATAAGCAGTGGGCATCAAGCAGGAACACAGAGGACAGGTGGGTGTGTTTATTATTAACATTTTGTGACAAGAACTGCTCCCACAAAGACGGGTCATACTGCACGTCGATAGTTTCGAGTAAGATAAATGCAAACCAGTACATCTGCTCAGGAAAGCATGGACGTCTGAAGCAAACTGATGTTTGTATAGCAAGTCTCTGAGCTGCAAAACTGTCAACTTAGGATACTGAAGAGACGAGTAAACTTCCGGTTTGACTCATGGTGGAGTAGGCAGCAGTCTAGGAGAGCTCTGTTGAAATCCTTCATAAATCTCTAGTCTGAAATTATCTACTACAACTTTGTCCAGCATATCTCCAATATGGAAAAGACCAATTAAAGTCAAGTCCTGCACAAACAGCAACAAGATGGACACGTGCACTCCCGGATACTATGGGACAGGCCTGATTCAAGCCAAGATGAAGAAGTTCCCTCTGGGCACAGAAGAAAGAATTATCTTGAAACTTTCAGTCCGACTCCGCCAACCGTGCCGTAATAGACTGACATGACCAGACAATTCAGCTAAATGGAAACCTCGCTGAACGACATGCAAACCAGGCTAATGAAACTTTAATCCACCAAGCAGCCAACCTCCATGGATGTGCAGACTGCAGTCACTCTCTTCACTGTATGCACAAAAATATTTCTGTGAACAGTCCCGGCTCTAACCAATTTGGCGCCCTAGGCAAGATTTAAGGTGGTGTCCCCCTTGCATCGCAGCGCTGCCAATTTACATACAAACACACAAGAAACTGAATAGCTTTGTCTTTGACATTTTATTTTATTTTTACAAAACAAGTTGCCCAATCAAAAAGAGTACACAAGAAGATAATAAATTAGAAATACTAAATAAATAAATAAAAAAATAGGTAATGTACAAAAAAAATAATAAAAAATGTATAAATAACCTACGCAGAGTATAAGATTTAACTACCCACAAAATAAAAACTGTAAACAAGAAGTGGAGGCGACAGGAGGATCGCTCGATGTTGCCGAAGTGGAGATAACTGTAGATGGCCCAAGATTGGCAGGGGTGAGATTCAGATATCTCAACAGCACATCTGAAGACGGAAGAGGAGTATGTGACACCATTGGGTGTTACAGTCTAATAATAAAAAAGATGATACCAAGAATAAATAGCAATTATTTCTGATATGCAAATTAGATTAGATTCTGTTTTATTATCATTACAGTGAACTGCTGATTAGCAGAATGCAAAGAAGCAGTAAACTGCAGTATAATATAACATATGGGGATTCTAAGTTAAGAAGTATTAACTTTAATGATGTGCACTTTAACACTGATGTAAAGTTTAACACTATAAACACACTTTAGACAATATGAACTATAACACAACAACTCTTCTTTTCTTTTCTTCCTTCCCCGGGCACCAGAGAGTTTTCACATTATTATTGTCAATAACGAGGTCACGTCAGAACCCCTGGTTGGTGGCAAAGAAAAAACTTCTTTTCATATCTTTATCATATTTAAAAGTATTCTTAGGCCTACCTATATTTCTGACTAGTCCGATAACCTTTTCATATCTTCAAATCACTTGTTTTGTCCAACCAACAGTGTAAATGCCCTAAAACGTTGAATTTTAAATTATATAAAGTAGATAAAAGCAGCAGACCATCACATGTTGTGAAGCTGGAAACAAGCGTGGGGAAAAGCCCCACTCATCAACCCACTGACCCACCACAGTGGACTTCCTCCAACTTTCAGATCCCACTTTACCCCGTGCACAACTGTAAAAAAAAAAGAGTGAGGCCAGTTTGGCCAAAGAAAGAGCTGAGCTGCTATAGAGCTGCTGTTCTGGTTGTGTTGTTTTTTTCTCATTAAAATATCTCTTGCTCTTCTTATTTGGGCAAATATAAAAGTAGTTTATACTGACCGACTCATAGAGCAGTACTAGGCTGTGCCTGGTGTACATAAGAGAGGCCTGGCAGGAAACTGATAAAGATCCCGGGAGGTTTGGGAACAAATTGTTTCCACACGAATCACGAACACTTTCAGTTTTGTTTCTGGTGTGCAGACCACACCTATAAGCCCGTGTATGTTATGGGTCAGGCAATGATAGTCCTCAGCTTATGTAATTACCCAGAGTGGTATGTAAGTACTCCAAGTTCATGCATGTGGGCGTGCATCTCTGGAGTTCCTGAGATTAATGACTGAGGGGTTTACCCAAATAAAGACACAGTGTCTAGATGTTAGCACAGAGTTTATATTTTTAGATTTTAACAACAGTTCACTGGATGACTGAAACTTTTATAGAGTTAATTCTGCTTTCTTTATTTAACCTTAAATATTACATTGAAGAATTAGTTGTGGATATAGATTTCTCTCATTTGAATTTTACTTTAATCTCATATTTTTCTGGTCTGTGCTTCTTCATTTCTCGTATATGTGGACATGTTTTTTTGTGTCAGACCTTACTGTTTCAGAACTAAATCCAGAGGCAATTTAAATGTAACAGTGGACTTCTTTAGATGTATTTTGTTTCTTTATTAGGCGTCTATAAGACAAGAGTCAGAGTAGTCAGTAGACTGAAGGTGATAAAGGAGCAGCACTCAGATTATGTCTCTTTGAAATAAACTGTGAACGTGTGGGGCGGGGGGGTGCATAAATGGACACCGCCTTACCAACTTGTAAGACTGTGAACAGACAGGATGTGTGGTATGAAAACAAGCTGCACTGCCAACATTGTTCGACCAGAGTAGAAAGTGGACTCATTTACTTTCTGACCGTCTTTGGATCTATACGTTTGATTTTGGTTCTTGTTTCACGAAGAAATAACTGGACATTATGCTTTTTCGTGTCATCCTCCCTGGTTGTTCCTCTGATGATTTTTCTGTGCGGCCGTTATGTGTCCGGCTGTGGTATGTGAAAAGTTTTCCATCTGTAGGCTACTTTATTATGAAGGGAGTTTCTATCATAATTATTGTTCTTGTTGATTTATTGATCAGAAAAAAGCAAATATCTTGTATAAATAAAAACATCTATATACAACATAATTACATCATGTAAGAATAAAATGTGTTATTTTGTATTGATATATTATTATATTTATGTTTACAATCCACAATTCTCTATGTACTGTATTTACAAAATAACTAGGCTACATTAGATCTACTTTAATCAGTGTGTTTATTTTTTTGTCCTTTAAAATCACGACCTTTAATGTCTGTCTTACAGATACAAACTGTGCAGATAAACCTGTATTCACTCCATCCAGACTGGTAGTGAAGTATGGTGACCCAGTCGCTGCCAAGTGCTCTGTGTGTGAGGACTGTCAGAACTTATTTGGTTTGGAAACACCTTTGGGAGAACAGAACATAAACGGGACCACGATTTCATGGAAGGCTCCAAAAATGACTGAATGGGACACAACTCCCTTCTGCTATTATACTAAAAACAGTTCTGATGACCAGTGTTGTAGCGACCTGCCTATAACTGTGTACCGTAAGTAAACTTGCTGTTGCTCGTGCTGGTTTCATCGTTTATAATCTGAATGAATGAAGCACAATTTTTTTTATTCTATCTATTTATTTGTTCTTTCAAATATTCAGTCTAAATTTGTCTCTTTGTCTCTGTCTTCACAGAGCCTCCAGATAATGTATTGATCAGGTTTTATGGTCACTCTGGGCCAATGTTTGAGGGTCATCAGTACGTTCTGCAGTGTGAAGTCCAGAAAGTTGCTCCAATTAAAAACCTCATTGTGACCTTCTACAAAGGACAGACCAGACTGGGTCAAGTGTCCAACGACAGCACAGTTAAGAAACCAGTGACTGAGACCTTCCGTTTCAACATCACCACTAGTAAAGAAGATGATGGAGCACAGTACTGGTGTGAAGCTAAACTGGAGCTGGGACCTGAAGGACCACAGCCCCCTCCAGTGGTGACTTCACAAAAGATCACTGCCTCTGTGCACTGTGAGTCTGTTAACTAAATGTACCCTACTTTTATACTGGCAATAGATCACATGGATTCAATTTACTGTCATAGAGGACTAAATGCTCTAGAGAATATTCACATATGAGAAACATAAAATAAGTGTACCATTAAGTTGATTGAGTGTCACAAAACCTTTACACGATACATGCCCAATGCTTTGAATGCAGTCCAGATACAGCTAACCACAGCTGGGCGTGTACACTCACTGTTTCCCTCTGTTTCCAGTCTTTACGCTAAGCTAAGCTAACCATCTGCTAACTGTAGCTTCATATTTACAGTACAGATATGAAAGTTGTATTAATCTTGCACTTTTTTACTGTTTGATGTAATGACAGATGATGTCTCTGTCTCTTCCCCTTCTTCTTCTTCACAGATAAGCCTCAGCGTCAGGGGTCACCACATTCTCAAATTACCATCACAGAAGGAGACAGTCTACAACTGAACTGCTCGGCTTGGGGAAACCCCAGCCCCTCATACACCTGGACGCTCCCATCAGGTAGCCCTCACTCCTCCAGCAGCAACGTTCTCACTATCAACTCTGTAACTTCTGCGGATGGAGGCCTGTACACCTGTTCTGTCAGCAACAGTAGAGGGACTATCACTGTGGAGTTTAACGTGACTGTCGAAGGTGAGTTCTTTCTGTTCCTTCTTTCTTTACCTGAGCCTCTGATTCAGCTCATGTCACTGTTACTACCATCATCATCATCTGCAAATGTGGAGATACGTTACACTTAAAGAGCTTACCTTTGGTAAAAGTTTGTTATAGTATGTGCCTAATCTGTTTATAATTTATCTAATATCTATCAAATATATCAAAGCTGACACAAAGAAGTACAAAATGTTCACACAACTCAAAAATGTAAATGAATATACCCAAAAATCATACTGTTAGATAATTTGATGGAGTGTAACAATAAATACAAAGCTTTAAGCGTTCCCTTTAAACCTCCAGTGATTTGGTAAAATAAATTACAACTTATTTTCTTACTTATTTATTACAATTTAATTATTTTAAACTAATTAATTTTCTTCTTATATTCTTTTTTTTTTGTTAAGTTTTGTTCTGTCGTACCAAACGTTTGCATGTTTACCACATGCTTCTTTTATGTATTTCCTGTTCTCCTTATCTCAGTTAATATGTTGAGAAGATGAGTGGATCCAGGGAAAGAAGTGTTGAATAGATAAATGGTTTACTGTGCAAAGACAAAGACAGTTTAATAGTAAAGGATGTAAAGGAAGAAAATAAAAACTTTTCTTTTCGTTTTTACTGATTGAAGAAGTAGAAAATGTATATTTCTGTTTACAGTCCATTTTAGTTATATATTTTTAGTTTAGTTTAGTTAAATCACTCTATATTCAACTATGTGTTAATTTATACAGTTACAGCACATCTTTGACTCATCTGATAACCTTTCACTGCCTTTTTGTTGGTATCGGGGTGTACAGTGTACACGATGAACCATGGCAACACCCTTTGCTGATTCATCTCCTTCATGAGTTGATTGTTACAGAAAGAAGATCATAATAATTTTGTATGCAGAACTTGTGTGACTCCTCGCAAGCTCTATCCCATGAAGTTATCAGAGATGCCTCGTGCACCTTTATGCTCTTTAAATAGTTCTTCCACCTGATGTGGGAATGCCCACTTGTTTCTGACAGGACTAACAGTTTTATCTCACCTGCGACCATACTAGCTTTGATTTTCTTCTCTTCAGATCCCTAAATATCAGAAACATGTACTGCTTTAAGGCCTAACAGCCACTAAGAACATGTTTGCAGTGTGTTGGAAACCCTTGGACACCATCAGATGATGGCTCTAAGATAAGACAAGATATCACCAGCTAACACTAACTAACACCCATGGTATTTTATGTATTTCCCTGACTTATATGCCATGGTTTGTTCAATATCTGTACAATGTCTATGCTTATATCAAGTGTCAATCTCCATGGCTGTGAAGGGACTGTGGAAGTGTCAAAAACTGCAATTCCTCAAACGTCCACTTGAGGCTGGCTACAGAATGAGCCAATCTTCATAAGCCCCCATGTTAAAATGTCCAACTTTACAGCAGAAATAAACATGTTTACAGCCTGGTACAAAAACATTTTTGGTCTCTATAGCTAATTTCCCCATTCATGACAATTGTACTGAGTCTAAATTACTATATAACTCACCATTTCAAATTATATTAAGGCTTAAAGTTATGCATTATTAACAGTGTGACCTGACTGACAGTTGGGTGCCGTTAGAGGTGGCTTATTTGAGCACCCAGGCATCATCCATTTTTCTTTATACAGTCTAATATTTAATCAAACAAAAGCATAAATGTTAATTTGATAATGTAAGGGCGTGCTTTCACAATTCTTCTTCTGTCTGTTTATAGAGTTAACAACCACCATGCCACCAACAACCACGATGCCACCAACAACCGCAATGCCACCAACAACCACCATGCCACCAACAACCACCATGCCACCAACAACCATAAAGACAACAACAACCATAAAGACAACAACAACCATAAAGACAACAAATCTTCACAACAGCAGTACCAGCAGCAAACTGATTCACCACTTCATAATGGGTTTCATGCTTTTATTGTCTGCTCTGTTTTGAGTTCATTCCCAGAGGACGTAGGAGGAGGTTTGTTTCCCAGCTGTTTTATCCAGACCTGTATCGCTCACATCTGATGTCAGTCACTTCTGTAAATACACTGAGAACACAGCCTGTTGTGTAAAAATGCTTACTATTCATAATGTAACAATTTAGTTTACTACTAGAGTGATTTAGCTTGTAAGTAAGCAGCGTTTAAATGGTTTTTGCTTTTCAGCCTCTGCATACATGGAACATACTATAATAACTGATAAGCTACAGGGGCTACAGTCATGCCAGCAGCTCTGTGAAGCTGTGCTTTGTGCTAAATGCTAACATGTTTAGCAGGTATAATGTGCACCATATTTACCGTCTTAGTTTTGCATGTTAGGATGAAAACAAATGCTAGTTGGCATTAAACACAAAGTACAGCTGAGGCTGATGTTTAGTAGTTTTGCAGGTATTGGGTTGAGTTTGGGTTCAAATATTAGACAAATTCAAATCTGACCTGTTGATGGCGCTAGATGAAAAGTGAAGGAACATTAATGTCTCTACCAAATTTTGTGCCAATCCATCTACTAGATTTTGAGATATTTAACTCCAAACTATCAATGTCTGGGGATCATAAGTACAAAACTTCACAGCAGTCCATCCAATATTTCTTAAGATATTTCAGTCTGGATCAAAATAGTGGACTGGCTGACAGACTAATTTTCTTTGAGCCACGCTGCTAGCATGACTACAAACACTGTTTAAAGTGTCAATAAAGGTTTTGTTGTTGCTAGAATTGTGTTTTATGAAGGACTTTATTACGTTGTTCAGCTGATGTTTCATTCAATGAAAGCCAATATATTTCAATATTTCTAACTTTGGCATCTCTCAGTTGTTGCATTGAAATACACACAAAGATCTGACCAATGATGCTGAAAGTAGCACATCGACTGCACCAAACATATCTGACTTTAGTTTTTTTTCACAAAGTGGCTTTGATTAGAGTATCTTTTTTACCGTGTCATTCTCATGTACATAAACAATTTATTTGGAATAAAGGTTTTAACTCAAATAAATTCTCCATTCTTGATTCAAGATCATGCTGCAGACATACACTTTCTACTAAACGTGTCCTCTCATTGAAAAGTTGAACTACACAAAGGCCTGTTAAAATCCTGTGAGACAATACTAGTCATGAAATAGTAGAATAAGCACAGGTGTTACCAATGATGCTAATTAAGGTTCCATTCAAACACAGTCAGGGTGCTGCTGTGGTGCATGTTGGCTCACTGGAAGCTCTCTGCTGCACTAAATGGAATGGAACCTTAATTAGTATCATTGGAAACACCTGTGCTATTTCATGTCCAAATGGATACTGTTAAAAAAAAGTATATAATCTAATGATATGTAAACAATATCACATGAGAGGGAGTGATGATACAACATTACAACAATGAGTATGATATTGTGATAAGCGTTGTGTATTAGTTTACAGAAATTAGTGATTTGTTTGTTTATTTAGTTATTTATTTTACTCCGCCAACACAAACAGCTCAACAACTGGACAGCTAGATTTAGTTACAGTGTGTGTGTTCATGTGGGGTAACTGTATCAGTCATCAGAGCTTCTTGACCAAAACTTTTATAAATATGTTTCTGTGGGCATTAATGTTCATGACAGCACTGATGTGCATTTATAAATACGGTATTTGTGGCTTCAGTTGTTGCTTACGGCCATACCACCCTGAACACGCCCGATCTCGTCCGATCTCGGAAGCTAAGCAGGGTCGGGCCTGGTTAGTACTTGGATGGGAGACCGCCTGGGAATACCAGGTGCTGTAAGCTTTTACACTTCTCTTCACACACAGCAGAGGCTGCTGCTGCTTCTTCACTGACACTGAAAACACTGCAGACAGTCTTCTTGTTAATTCGGCATCAATATAATCCATAAACGGTATAATCTGCTTCCTGTTGTGGTGCTAAAGAGAAAGCACACCTACCTCACAACTAAACATTTACACCAAAGACTGTCAACACTGGTTACATTCATGATACAAAGCAGCTGACCTGTGGTAACAGCTACAAAAGTATGTAGCTAACAAGCTCAGGGAGTGTTGAGTTGTGTTGCTTGGCAACAGTGCAGTCACATGCTGCAGTGTTTTCAGTGTACAGTGAAGAAGCAGCAGCAGCCTCTGCTGTGTGTGAAGAGAAGTGTAA